>CM040239.1:120153951-120553951 GCA_022545495.1 Chrysanthemum lavandulifolium
TGACAATTTTAGCGTGTATTCTCAGGTATTGTTTCGATAGTTTACTTTTGGAGGCACTTGGGCAATGGCATGACATGGTCATAGACGACTCTTATATTTGTATTTGAGGACCGCTTATTTATTATAGGCCTATTTCCGTATTAAATTTTATTGTAAACATTGATTTTATTAAATAAATGAGTTTTCTTAAGAAAAACCTTTTACTCTATGCTTGTGTTGTGATACCAATTAGCAGCACCCATGACACATATGCTTCCGCTAAAACCCGATTTTTGGGGGTGTCACAATACTGTCAGTTGTTGCCACGTGGCAGGCTGTCATTGGACAACCGCCAACCACGTGGCAGCCTAGGATTGACCAGCCGCCAGCCACGTCAGCAGGTGAGGCCCACTTACTGACATGTCAAGTGACGTGATAGTGTCACGTGGTAGGCTGTGTCTGGTATCGGGTCGGTCAATGGATCGGGTCATGGACAGGGTCGGGTTGGGTCAGGATTAATATTACCCAAAAACTAGCCTTGGCCTGGATTGTACATTGGTCTTGGGTGTGGAGGTGAAGGTGATGCCCAGTTGTGCTGGGCATACCCTCAGGTTATATTACGCGTTTGGTTCTATTTGAGGGTTCAAAAGTGGCTGGCAGTTTTACTAATAATAAAAAAGGTCAAAATAGTTATGACCTGTCATTTTAAAGGAGTTATGGACCGGTTCAAAAAATGAAAGTATTGTCGTGCTCTTTCCAATGGAGTGCTCGGCGAATTTTTCCGACTTCGTTTGAACCTCGAAAAACGCGAAGACATTGTCGAAACTCATCCGAAAATCACTGTTTTTGCTTTGTTTTCAAACCCTTGTATCTGCAAGACATAGTAACACATATCCAACATATTTAAAATATAATTTAACGTGTTTCATGGTTATTAGTCCGTTTTAGCATGTTTTTCGGTATAAAAACGATGTGTATTGAAGCACACACCAGTTGGCCAAATTTGATTGGTGTATTTGTGGTGGGGGATCGACTGTTCACGTTCCATTTAGCGTAATTACCCCGTAATACATCTTAACCTCTGTACGATTTCAAATTTAACTAAATAAGAATGTAATCAACTCTTTCTTTGTGGATGGGATTTTTTCCAGTTGTACTATGAAACGACATGTATACATGTGTACACCAAATCAGTATTATGCTATTGTAACTGTGCATAAGAATCTTGATTGTCCTTTCTTCTTCATAAAACAAGAGACGACCAGAAGGCCATGTGTAATTTTTTTTACTCTTTAGGCTTCACTATGATTTAGTTTCGGTTAATTCATTATTTAATTTATATTTTTGTCTTATTTTAATCTTTATTTCAAATTAGAATTTTGTTAATTTGAGAGTTTTCTTGATTTATTTTGTAGGTTGCTTTGATGATGATCTTTGCAGCTAATCATGTTCAGATGTTTTTTTTCAACTTTGTTCTTGCCTTGCGTATTTATGGTGTGGGATTACTTACATGTCGTGCACATGCATTCTTTAACGCAGCCATGGCAAGTGTTTGGTAACGATAAGTTTACAGTTATAGATTCGAATCTATAACAACCTGGGAAGCTATTTTTTTGGTATTTTAAAACAGCCTGGGAAGATATTTTTTTATGTCTTGGCTGCAAACACATGGCTGCACAAAGTCAGAAGACATAGGAAGGTATTTTTTTTATGTCTTGGCTAATGATGATTATCACATTTCACTTAATTTCGTATTTTGGCGTGATAGCCACACTAATAATGTAGCTGCAGCCATGACGGGAGTTTTAAATGTAACGGGTTCAATAGTGAAATTTTACATGGGCCGTTATACATAGCCTTCTTATTGGTCCATTTCTAACGACTTACAAATTACGAGGCCCATATGTTGGCGTAATTCGTTGGTGCATGCACTTTTGGTTCTCATTTGCAGCCCTTTTGGTTCTCATTATTGGTTCTCATAATTGGTCCATTTGGTTCTCATTATTGGTCCATTTGGTTCTCAAAACGGATGCTCGTCGTTGGTGTATGCCCTTTTAGTTCTCATTATTGGTCCATTTGGTTCTCAAAATGGATGCTCTTTTATCCGTTTCATGATGCTCTTTTATCCGTTTCAGGGCTCGCAGATTTGACCATTATACGATGAAGTTCTTCGTTACAAAAGTTAAAAGAGTTATTGCATTCTGAAAATGCAGCTTACCTGCTTTCAGTCATGGCGGGGCAAGTCATTACATTTGCAACCATCGAATGCATTTACGCTACACTGATGTGGATTTTTTTTATATGAACATTAAGGAAATGATGATCATCACATTTTACTTAACTTCGTATTTTGGCGTGGCAGCTACGCTAGGTATGTGGTTGCAGCCATAGCGGGAGTTTTATAATGGTGGTAAATTTGTATATCTTCTTAGCCCATATTATATTGTAGTGTTGTAGTAGGCCCAAGCCCGAGTCTAAAATGTTATGTAGATTGCTATTTAAGTGTACGATGTAATTGTGATATCAAGCAATGAAATCAATTCAATCATTATCCTATCAATCATTATCCTATCAATCATTATTACTTACATGCTATCAGCCATACGATCCTAAATCTATAACCCTAAATCTAAACTCTTCTGCCGCCGCCTACAAGCCGGAGGTTTGGAGGGCTCCCTTTAACCCATTTCACCTTTGCCGTCATTGGTTTGCATTAACCCTCATAATAAATTTTGGTTGATAATGCATGATGGATATTTATTGTTGGGTCGGTCAAAGATCACGCATGAATGATTTCAAGATCAATTGCATATTGTTTTTTTTGTTTCGTCTCAGTGTTTACTACTCCAGTTATTGTTATCATATGAAGAGATGGGATGTTGATTGGAGGAGAAGTCAGTGGGTCGGTAGCTTTTAATTTCAGTATTGTGGTTTTGTTTGTTCGTATGTCAATGAAGTAATAGTTTTGTTTGGTAAAAAAAATAATAAAAAAAAATGGTGGATCTTTATGTTTTTCTAGAGAAAAACATGCCCCATTTGTTTGGAAGGTTCTTTGGGGGTTGAAGTTTTAGAACCAACTTTCATTTTCTCATCTTTTCTTTTGATGTTAGTGTATGAGTTTTAGTTGTAATTTCCTTTGTTTTAGTTGTAGGATACCTCGGGTTATCCCATTTGCTTTAGTTGTAGGGGATACTTTGGGTTATCCCGTTTCGTCAGGATACTTTGGTTTATCCTGTTTGGTAACGGATACTTTGGTTTATCCCATTTGGTTTATCCGGTTTGTTGCGTGGTTATGTCTGTTGCTGCTTGAAGATGTGCTTCCGCTTGCTGTCGAATCTCTTCTTCAACAATTATTTATTAGTTTTACTTATTGTTTATTAGCTTTTAATCTCGAGTCCGATCTTTCGCGTTTTCGCTGCTCAGACTGTGGGGGAGTATTAGGCCATATTACATTGTAGTGTTGTAGTGGGCCCAAGCCCGAGTCTAAAATGTTCTGTAGATTGCTATTTAAGTATACGATGTAATTGTGATATCAAGCAATCAAATCAATTCAATCATTATCCTATCAATCATTATTACTTACATATCCAAGCCTGTGCGTTACTAGAAAAAACTTCGGAAGACTTTTGAATGGTATGTACAAGAAAGCTGTTTTGAATGTTACATGAATGCCACATTATCAAAACACACATGAAATGGAATTTTTTGCCCATAACCATTAAGGCAATGATGATCATCACATTTCACTTAACTCCGTATTTTGGCGTGGCAACCACACTAAAAATGTGGCTGCGGCCATGGAAACAGTTTTATAACGGCAGTGAGTTTGTTTATTTGAGCCTATGCGTTGCTGAAAAAAAAGGTCAAAAGACTTTTCGACAGTATGTACAACAAAGTTGTTTTGAGAACACACATGAAATGGAATCTTTTGACCATTGTTTTTGGATCAAAAACTTGTGGTTCTGGATATTTAGGTGAAGGTGGAAACCGCTAACAAATTGAAAGTGCCTCTTGACATCTCTATATTGAGATGAAGGCTTACATGCGTTATTCTGCTCTTCGTAAAGTCGCTTTTTTTTTTTTTTTTTTTTTTTTTTTAAATGTCTTCAATATTGATTTTTGGAACCAATTTGTGTTGAATGTGGCTATTTTCCTTTTCAATTTGCAGGTTTTATCAAAGACATTGACTGTAAATAAGTTATTTTATCTAAAGGAGCAGTTTACTTTGTTGGAACCAAGAAAAAACGAATCCATAAATATGGTAAATATTAAAGCGGCGAGTGACATTTGCAATTATTACTTTTTATATAAGCTCATAGATGTATAAAAAGTTACTTATTTAATAGTGAACTTATTAGAACTGGTAGTTGGCTCCTAATTTCTCATGAACGTTCTCAGGCCATGATGAAAAACATGCTATAGATGCCATGAAGGAGTCACGTATCCATGATTTCTTAGCATCGGTATGTCATTGAGTTGTTTTTTTTTCTTTTTCTTTTTGTTTTTATATGAACCCTTCATATTACTTTAATGTTGTCGGAATAATAATCATAATGCACGTTTTAGTGCACTTCAATATCGAAGGATAGATTTTGAGGACTTTTGTGCAGCTACCATAAACATCTATCAACTCGAGGGTCTTGATGGATGGGAACAACATGATTGATGCGCCTATGAACTCTTTGAAAAATATGGCAACAGAACCATCATGATAGAAGAACTTGCTTCTGTAAGTTAACCCACCATTTTCTATAACTATATTCCCCCGACTTATATTTTGTTCATCTGTTCATTATATCTCGACACTATTTTCCCAGGAACTCAGCCTTAGCCCATCTGTCTTAGTTCAAGTCGTTATCCATGACTGGATCAGACACACGGATGGGAAACTAAGTTTTCTTGGATTTGTGAAATTGTTGCATTGTGTCTCGAGTCAGACCATGGGTAATAATAAACCTCAAGTGAATCAGGGATAAAAAGCCGTTCTCCATGACTAGATTAGGTTTAGGATACAATTTGAGGCCGATTGGAAGAAGGAGATTTAAAAGTTATGGAGGTATAAGGATCAGATTAGGACATGGATTCAGTCAAGTGAAATCAGGGATAAAAAGGTTGGCCCGTAATCGCTCCTTTTTTGCTTTTTGAGTATATGCAGCTGGAGTTTAAATTGCTTAATTTCATAATACTTACTTGAGCTGCTTATTAGAATTCTTAAAATTTATGCGTTTGCTTATTTAACCGGTTTATAGGCTTATTTTGATATCGGAAAAATGATAAGCTCACTCTTTTGAGCTTATCATCTTATCAACTTTAGCTTATTGGCTTACACCGATAAAAAAAAGTGACCTTATAGACTTTTTCAATGTCAAAAGAAGCCCATAAAGCTAGATAAATAAGCTAACACAAACACCCCCTTAATTATTATGTTTTTGAGTTTTCAAGTATTGGATGGTTGGACAATCAATATTGAAATTAGTGTAATCGTTAGCTCTAAAATATATTTTAAGATAAACAATCGTTAATGATTTAGCATATCCCAATTCCACATCTAAAAGTTTTATAAACAACACACTTTTGAAACATGTAGATAAACATCTCCAGATAGAGTAATTCAATAATTATAAATATTTTTTTGTTAATGAAGGGTGTTCCTTTGAGGCTTGTTATACAGTTCCATTTGGAACCTGAAAGAAAATGCAGCCGACAAGAGCACTAGGACTTTAACCAAGACAGATTGCTATATTCTGATACATGCGCGCCAAATTTTAGGAATAAAGAGTTAAGGTCACAGAGAGTGGAATCAAATTAAAAAAAATAAATAAATAATAAGTGAGAGAAGCAATGTAGATACGAAAACAATCTGAGCTTAGAAAGCTCTTTCAAACGGCAAAAGCTTGCCCCACTTTCAAATGTTTGAGTTGTTAAATTCTAAGACATTGTTTGTTTAAACTTACCAATTTTTTACTTATGAGCTTATTGGGACTTAAATGCAATGAGCCAAAAAACAACCTGCTCCCATAGAGCGACCCATGCCTAATAAATGCACTTTTGTTCCCTGTATGTACACATGTATTACTCATGAATAAAGTGTAGCGAATTCGTGTTACAACTTATATAGTCACACTTTTCTTTGCTTTTTTTTTTTGCAGAACAATGAAGTATTCTTATACTACTTTTTCTTATTCTGCAAACTATGAATAGTAGAAAGGCATCCGAATCCTACTCAGAGCACTACATTCACCACATATGACAGGGGCGGATCTAGGTGTTGGCTACCTGTGGCACGTGCACACATGGTTTTAGCTGACGAAGTGTGATATTTGTTTGAGGTTCCTGGTTTTCTGAAAGTGCTACATGTAGTTTGAAGCTAGATTTGCACAAAATAAACAAAAAGCCTTGAGGAAAGACTCGGTTCATGAGTTTCAAAGAAGAAAAAGAAAGAAAACAATAAGGTGGAAGAAGATGAATAGGATGTTCACTATTTTATCTTTTATATAGTTGGTTTTAAAAGCGGTGTTCTTTTTATCGCAAAGCAAACTACTCTATAAAGGTAATAGGAGTAGCTTTATACTTTTGAATTTATTACGGAGTACTATATTTTAAAAGACATATGAACAAAGAATCTTAGTTTAGTCACATTAGTTGAAACACTTTTGAATTCATTAAAAAGAATAATTGCAGAGTTTAGTACAAACAAACAACTTAGTTTAGTCACATTATTTCTTTATAGAATGTAAACATGAAAATCGAATCAATCGTGAATAACTTGAACCCGCAAACCAAAACCGCAAAAAGAAAAATTTATAAACTTGTATATGTTGTACAAGTCTGAAAATAGGTGATCTAGAGAAAAACTAAAGGTAAGAACTATCCGCGAAACCAAGTGACCCAAATTCGTGCCACACATGATTTAAAATTCTGGATCCACCACTGCACATATCCATTGTGGGTTGTCAATACAAGAGTTCAAGTATGTTTATTTGTTCTTTATTATTGGTGTCACAAGATTGTTTTTATTGGTGTCATGAACATGGTTTTATTAGTGGCGTCACAAGATTATTTTGTTAATTGCGTCACAGAAATGATTCCATAATTTATGTCACAAGGTAGTTAACCAATTTCTGAAATGGGTGCATTGATAAATATATGTATAAACTTATGGTTATCTTATACATATTATGATTTGTACTTGTGATGTTTGTATGTGGATAATTGTTAGTTGCCTTAAAAAATTTGAGATGTTGAATAACGATGATATGGAGTAGTATTAGTGCAAAAGAGTGTTTGAGTTGTTAATATAAAAGTAGTTTTGACGTATTTTGGCGTATGTTATTGAATGCAATAGTATAATGTGGAGCTTTTCATATGCATTTGTAAATGATTTTCAATTCATTTTAAACAAATTTGTTTGTTTTACCTGTTTGACCCGCCACTTAAAACATAGCATGCTTTGACCTATTTTTTTCAATGGGTCAAAACTGACCTCGTGGCATTACAACTCATGCTACTTCTACACTAGGATAAAAGCACTCACAACTGTACATATATATCTTAAGTTCTTAACACTTTAGTTAATGTGTTACACATATTAAAATTTTCTGAAAAAAGCTAGAACTCAAGTGTTAAAAAGTTATTTGTGTCAATTGTTTTTAATTCCCATAAGACATTCAGATGCTTCAATGCTATTAACTAATATCACCTGATTCTATGCATATACAGGTATTGTATCATAGTGACGCTTCTATCAATATCAACCTCAAAATATAGGATACGTACTTCAAAGTTCTTCTTCCTAGATCGGTCAAAAAAAAGAAATGATGGTAATTGTGGATCAACAGCAACCCGTGACACCATTTGCTTGCAGGTATGGCAAAAATACACATCTAGATCATTTTTGGCATTTGCAAATCAACCCCGGTGGGCGGTGGACCAATGTTGATTCCAAGAATATGCTTGAGCTTTTGTTTCTTTGGATGAAGTCGTGTGTAAGTTCTTAAATGTGTAGTTTAGCCTTCGATGCATATTATATAATGTATCTTTGTTTTACTAGGTAGTTGTCAATCATTTTCATTTTGCATAATGACGTTCACTTAAATGTTTATGAATGATCTAACTTATTTATACATGAGTTGATATATGAAAGACTCATTATGCTGATTGTTATCATACAGGTATGAAAAATTGAAACCCAGCCGTAACGCGCGGGCTAATATACTCGTTGATAAATACATCGCATCAGCGTTTTCAGGTTTTCAAGCTCATTTTAATTGCATCTCTCGCCTTTAAAATCATAAATTTGACATAAATACCAGTGGCGGTGATTACTATATACAAATGAGGCAGTCGCACAAAGCCATCACTTGTGAGGGGCCCCCAATTAGTATATATCCGTTAGACCATTAGTTTTCTAAGTCTGAGTATATTGTGTTTAGAATTTTTACTGCCTTTTTTTGTAGCGTAGTATTTGACTTTTGTTAATGTAAGAGATACTTGGAACAATTTGTATAATATTAATTAACTTTTTATTTTCCCTTATAGTTAAGTTTTTCGTGATTTACGAGGCTTCATTTGTAGTTTCACATCGAATCATCCAAATCAATAAGACGATCTTGATAAATATATTGCTAATCTAGAAATGCATATTTAAATCCAGCCGTAGTGGTAAAATTTCGGGTTCTAAAGACTCACTTTCGAACTTCAACAATACGGAACCAAACATTATATATTGCACAACTAATATTTATCATGGACATAAATTGCGTTGAAACATGTTTTGCAAAAATTATTATTTGCAAATTTTAGACATTATCTAATATATGTACATGTTATATATTTTTGCATTTGTTAGTGGGTTTACGTTTTTTTTAAAAGAGTTTCGCAACAAGCAAAAGTGTGTCCAAAATAGGGTTAAAACCCAAAAGTCATTCGCTTTTTACAAAACCGGAAATAGTACAGCTCCATTCGTTTCCTGCTTTCTCCATTCAATCATAAACACGCATTGATCTTTCAGGCAAGTTTGTCACGTCCGACAGTACATCTACTTTGACCGTTGTATCCTGAAAACGGATGACGAATTTGTTTTAAAAAAATCGTGTTAAACACGAGCCTCGTACATCGACCTTTGCTACTTTTTTATTTATCGTTTAATAAGAGTGTGTCTTATATTTCTATCCCATTATGTTTATATTTAATTTTTGTTATTTATTTCCTGTTAATTTTTTTTATTGTAATATGAATTTATTAATAAAAACATGGGAAAATGATAAATTTAGGCATCAAAGTTGCCACGTTTTCCTTTTCTGGGCATCGAACTTTTTTTTCCTATTGAAGATCGAACTTGCTTAATTTTCCTTTTGCGACACAAAATCAAACTTGATGCCCGAAAAGGAAAAATAAGCAAGTTCGATCTTCTGATAGGAAAAAAAAAGTTCGATGCCGAAAAGGAAAAAAGTTCGATGCCTAGAAAAAAGTTTGACCGTTAATTTTTATTGCACCGTTAGTCCTTTTCGTCTGCTTTTACACGGTTTTGTTCGCTTTTACACGGTTTTGTCCTTTTTACGGTTTTGTCCGTTTTACGTTTTAAATCGTTTTGCACGTTTTCGTCGCCGTTTTGCACGTTTTCTTCCGCTTTTGCACGCCGTCCGTTTTACGTTTTCGTCCGTTTTGCGTTTTCGTCCGGTTTTGCGTTTTCGTCGCTTTTGCCCGCTTCGTCCGTTTTGCACTTTTTCGTCCGATTTTGCGTTTCGTATGTTTTTGCAGTTTAGTCCGTTTTACATTTTTCTTGTTTTTGCTCGCGTCCGTTTTGCGTTTTCGTCCGCCAGCACGTTTTAAACGCTTTAAACGCAAAAGCGGACGAAAACGCAAAAGCGGACGAAAACGCAAAAAGGACAAACGTGCAGGCAAAACGGACGAAACGTAAAACGAAGAAAATGTAAAACGGACTAAACTGCAAAAACAGATTTAAACGTGCAAAAGCGAAAAAACGCGTAAAACGGACGAAACTGCTCAAAAGCGAACGTCGTGAACGCAAACCGACGAAAACGCGCGTAAATGACGAAAACGTGAAAAACGGATGAAAACGTAAAACGGACGAAAACCGTAAGAACGGACGAAAACGCGTAAGAATCCAAGAAAAGGACTAATCGTGCAATAATATAATAACGGTCGTTAAAAATGATTTAAAGGACTAACGGTGCAATAAAAATTAACGGTCGAACTTTTTTTCTCGGGCATCGAACTTTTTTCCTTTTCTCAAGATCAAACTTTTTTTTCCTATCAGAAGATCGAACTCGCTTAATTTTCCTTTTCGCGACACAAAATCAAACTTCACGCCTGGAAAAGGAAAATTAAGCGAGTTCGAGCTTCTAATAGGAAAAAAAAGTTCGATCTTCGAAAAAAAACGTGACAACTTTGATGCCTAAATTTATCATTTTCCCTAAAAACATATACCGTTTCTTACAATTTGACGAGAGCATCATGTTAGAGACATAAACGCGAAAGTATACATGTAATCAATTCAAGAATGGAACCAAGATCAAACACCAACTTTCACTTTCATGCCCAAAATACACTTATGAGTCATCATCACTCTGAGATTTCCAGAAATTTATTTGATAGTTTTGTTTCTTAGACTCTCTAGTCTCTACATCTTAAATTAAGTTTTTTTTTAAAAAGAAGAAAAAAAATTAATATTTCACGCATAGTTTGTAACGTCATATTTCGAACACGTTTCGACTATCTCAAAACACTTGCCCTTTCTCCTTAGACACGTATATATATATATATATGCTGTCTTCGATTTTGTTTTTCTCATTCTTTTTTTTTTATATTTACAAAATAAGCCCTTGTATTATGTAACACATTATTATATATAACTATTGAGCGGGCAACAGTGTTTGCAAAACACTGTTTGCATTAATTGCCAACTTTCACAAGTTGGCAAAAATAGCCTTTGAAGTTTAGGTGTCGTTCTGCAGCAGTTCAAGTTTGCAAAAATAGTCCCTAAGGTTTAAGTGTCATTGCAGTAAGTCCTTTATAGCAATTTGGCAAAAATAATCCCTATCCAAATTCACGTCTACAAAAGCAATCCCGCTGCATCGCGCGGGTTTCCGCACTCGTTTCATCTAACATTCAGGACTAAGGACTATTGTAAAGTTACACATTTGCCCCTTTAAAATTCGAACTTCTCACCTTTCTAGTCACATTCCTTAATCGATAAATAATTTTAACCTTAATTATTTATTTTGTAAATTTAGGATGTTATATTTGATACACTCACAATCGATACGACATTATTCTTGAAACTAAATGCAGCTGGAGTTTAAATAACATGACATTCATATAAATAAAACACATAATATATCAAAGTATGTGCGAAAGCGTAAAGATCATATAACATATAATTAAGTAACTGAAAACCTAAATAATTCGTACCTCTTGTAATTTCAAGCTAGCAATTAATTGGATGAACCCTAATTAGGGTTTATGTGAATTATAAGAATTGTCCTTTACCGTTTTACAATTCAATCCAAAATACTAACAATATTGTGTTAGTACCACGTTCTTGTACACACGTACTAATAACAAATTAAATTAAATGCTAGTTTGAAAACACAAAACGATTTGTTTGATGATCAAAAATATTTGATCTACCCGATAAGGGGTTTAGTTCGATCGGTTATCACCAAAGAAAAAGAAAAACAAGTTTTAGGGTTATTGTGTGTACAAAAGGTAGAAAACAATTAACCTCTAACCTTGCTTATATATTTGTAGAAACTTAGAGCCCAAACTAATTAGGATTAGGAAATCCTAATCCCTTCAACCGGCCATACAAACCCAAAAGGGTTTTCGGATCCTTCTTGACATCTAATTTTCACTTTAGTCCTTTTCTTTTAACACTTAACGACCGTTAATCAATTACTTTGAATTACTTAATTTAACGTTCGTTAGTCGTTTTGTGTAATTAATAATCAAATACAATATTTTATATTTAATTATTAAACGTGCAATCCATTGGTTTCGAGTTCGATCATAACATACATTTATTAATTTATGTCCATAAAAATAACAAATACAACATTATTCTTGAACCAAATATCACAATTATTGATAATTGGAAATTTGACTCTTCTTATGCCATCTCTTAATTTTTGCCCATAACTTCGAAAACAATATTTAAAGACTTGATACGATGTATGATATTCCTATAGGTAGTTGACTGTCGACCTATAGGTTGCCCCAGGAGTCCATCCACTTGGAATTACATTTTTCGCGACTAGAACCTGTTTGGAGTATCCTGATATCAATCTTAAGGAAAATGGAGGGTGTAGCTCTCTCCCTGGGTCGATTTTCCAAACTGCACCCCAAGATTGCTTCATTTCTAACCACTTGTCGCTACTTTCCTCTTTTAAACTAACTCCCGCTAAATCTCCATCACCTTTTTCGTATTCAACAAGCGTTGCAAAGAAGCTAGGGTTTGATCCTTGATCTACACGGAACACTATGTTCGTTCTTGAGAAATCACACGCAGCCATAGAATACACCAAAATATATGACAAAATTAAGCATTTTGTATCATGGTTATCCATGTATTTTTTTCTAAGTAATAAAATAAAATTACCGTGTAAATTGAATTTGCAAAACTCCTGCATCACGCAAATGCTTTTCTTGGCCCGGTTTAGCCATAGCACCAAAAGCAGTTCCACTAAGATCAAAATGTGCGTGGTCTGAAGCATACGGACCACCCTGACAAAAATCAGTAATGACAACCCTAGCCGGCTTTCGTGAGCACAATGGGTGCTTGGTACATTTTACCTATAGACAACAACAAAATGTGCTTTAACCATAACAAATTTAAAAACCCATACTTTTTATATGGTAACTAATTAGCTACAGAAATTATTACAGTCCAAATTAGTATTGTTCATTTCCCAAGTAAAGTCTATGTTGTTAACAAATAGTGAAATTTATAAAATATCTCCATTGATTTGGATTTTCTAATTCATTTTATTTCTCTAAAGTTCTTTTTACCAAATTTATTAAGTGAAGTATTATTTACTCTAGGTCCACAAGCTTACATCATAACACGCCCCACATTCTTTCCCTCCATCGTAAAGAGATGGACCGATTCCAGTCACCATAGAAGAAAATGGTGCTTGTGACACTGAATTTCCATACCCACATGAACCTCCTGCATTTTTATCAAAATAACCATGCATTAACATTACAAAAACCAACATGCAACACACTTATAATTATAAAGTGCTCATATGGGAAAATTTTATTTTACAATCTACATTGTCAAATGTTACATACCATCACTTCCGAAACCATCTGGGCTACCATACCACGTCGCAGCAGCATCTGCCCAGTGAGCGGCTACCTTGGATATGTTAAAATGTGTTGGTCGTGCAAATGACAATGTAAAGAAGGTTAGAAGACATAACACCAAGAAATGTGAATAGTTAGTAGACATTGCTAAATGGTGCTATGCTACTAAGTGTAGCTATTTTATGCTTCTATGGTGATGCAAAAGTAAGCTTTATATAGAGGGTTTTGTTAGCATTGTAACTTTCAAGTCCACGTTTGCCATGCACTTATTTTGTCATGTTTGGATTTTAATATTTAAAATTTGTGCAATTTGGATCTTTTAATATTTTATCATGTTAATAAAGATATCATCAAAACGAACAAGGGTAATAAGTCATTGTACATGTTTAATTTGTCCAACATATTATATTTGGTTAACAAGGAATACATAAAATAAAAAGACATATTTCCGTAAGAAGTGAAAAAATATTTAAAAATAAATAAAAACTTTTCAAAAAATTGTGAAATTTTTTCCTAGTTCAGAGGATGTGGTGCATAATAAAGTTGTGAAGTAAGTTATTCTAGTTTTGACGTTTTATATGTTTTTTTAATGCAAAAAAAGAAAAAGAAAAAACGAAATTTTAATGCACATATTTTTTGTTGATGCACAAGTTTTTAATTTTTATTTGTTATGAAGAATGAATTTTGATACAGATACTAAAAAGAAATTGGATGTAAAAATGAACTTTTAATGCACCAAATGTCGATTTACAAACTTTTAATGCAGATCGTATTTTCGTAATTATCTGCATCAAAATTATACATTTTTTTTGAAAACTTACTTCGCAACTTTTTTATCCATACATCCTCTATCTTGTGGGATCATTTAAAAAAATTTCTAAGCCTTTTTTACTTTTTAGTTATTTATAAACTTTTTACAAATATTTGTCTTTTTATTTTAACCTCACCCTATTATTTTTTTAATTCATATGAATCATGTCACAATTACCTCACCTCATATTTGTTCTCACTCTTGTTATTTGATATAGACTCAAATTATGACATATTTATATAAAATAAGTTATTTTTTTAACGACAAGATTTTATTGAATCTCTAGCAAGACGCTGGAGAAGAAAAAAACAAGATTACAAAATAACACACTACAAGCAAAGATTGGATTGAAAATTTAGTCGGGTCACGAGAGACGTAAACTCCTATCTATGAACAATTCAAGCGTGCGAGATTGTTATGATGTCTTCAACCAAAGTATCTTTCCTTCGACAGTTCGTGTCAAAGCAAATGTTATTCCAATACTCGCGTGTTAGATTCAACCTTGGTGACAAAAATAGACACCACTCCGTCGTATAATACTCCTTAGAAGACTAGTCCTTATAGTAGTTGGTAGTGTATACGTGAACACAAGTGATACTTGGTCCATACGTTCGTGTTTATGTAAAGTGTGTATGATGATGCATTACATGAAGAGTTTGAGCCAACACCAATATAACATGGTAATTTGTGGCCCAAATTTGTTATGTGAGTTGACGTTTTTTCCTCAACAATTCAAAGTCATAATCACCTTTCTTCCACTAAAATGACTTCCAATATACTCCGTAACAGAATACTTACCCTTTTCTATTATTAGACGGAGTATAACAGAATACTTACTCATGTTTATTATTAGACGGAGTACTATTTAAGTTTTGTTTAAAGATTAAAAGATTACATCATCATTTTTCACTTCACTTTCATCTAGTGGTTTCACTAGCTTAAAAACATTCAGTAATTATTAATTTCATCAAATGAAATTAACCATCAAATTGACTTAAAAACATTCAATAATTATTAATTTCATCGTAAATCTTTGTAATTGAACATAACTTTTCAAATTTAGGGATCAATTTGGTTTTATCGCTATATGTATACGAGAAATCACATTCGGTGCATCACAAATGAAATGAAATATTTATTATTATATCAATTTTAACTAATAAAAGAGAGCTTTTAGTTATCACCATTACAAGTTTTCCTAAAATAACTTCTATTTTCGTGACGACACTTGTACAACTCAAGCTTTTAAATCATCTATAGCTTACGTTTAATTAACAACTGATTTTTAATTCGAAACTAACAATTAGCTTTTTAGTTGTGTATAGCTCACGCCCATTTAAAATTTGGATCTCTTGTGTAGTTTACGTTTATGTTACAGCCCAATTTAAAAACTTTATTAAATACGTGAGAAGAAGGAGAAAACCCAATTAAATACGTGACGTTATAGCCTAATCTTGTTACAACTAATTCTTTTTGTCACACACACTGATTCTAAATTTAGTAAGACTTTATCTTTCTGCGTGATTTTTTTTTTTTTTTTTTTCTTCTCATTATTCAAACTTATAACGTACGTAAACAATTCAACTTCTAAATTGTAATCGTGAATAATCATTTTTGGAACAACCAAAATAGAAAAGATGAAGAGTAACACTGGGCAGGAGTATATAATAAAATATTTGTGGACCAGGCTTCTTTGTCGTCGGTTAGTCATAAGAACGTGAACCCTCGTGTGGGCTTATGGACTTATGGGGTTGTGTTTTTCAAAGTCCGGCTAATTATTTGAGTTATATTAATCACATGTTATCAGTTGTAAAAATTGTTTAGTCAACAAAACGCTGAAAATACGATTTTCTAATTACTAATTTTCAATAAAGGAACACAATACATTATAAATATTATTAAATCACGTCGGAAACGACGTCGGTTTTGGTTTTGCAAAAATTGGACGAAACGACAATTAAGGCCCAAATTTATAACGCAAAACGACAATCGTGAAACGACGTCGTTTCGCGAGGTTTGTAAAAAAGACAGAAAAGACCCCTGAACTCAGCCACGTTTTGCAAAACCGGTACATGTCTTTTACATTTCACAAATTTGAAAACCAGGTCCCTAACTTTTTATATTTTCACAAAGTTTGAAAAAAAAGTACTCCCGAACTATCGACATTTACATAAATATTATCACATAATTTACACACCCGTATATAACAAAACTCATATACCATGCGTGAAAAAAAAAATCCCAAAGCGACAATTCACCGCCAAAATAAAGAATAAAGTGACAAAATCAAAGCAATATTTGTTTGAACTATCGACTCTTTGCAAAACCAATCCTAGACTTTATTATATTTTCACAAACTTTGTAAAAATGGAGAAAAGTACATCCTAACGATATGACACTTTTAAAACTCAATCCTAAACTTTTTCACTAAATTTTCTAAAAACTTTAAACCACACCGTTAAAACAAACTTAAGGTCAACGTTCATATCCCGACCAACTATCATCATACAAATCGTCATACGAAATGAATATACCCACATTTACATAAAGATGTTTGCACATGATTTAGACCACACGTATAACAAAATTCATATAGCGTAAAAATTAAATCGAAAAACCGCATTGTGGTATGCAGCATAATCTCGTTACATTTAACTCGACAGCATGGTCGAAATCTACCCATGCATCCAAGCATTTTGCAATACTTGATAAAAGAACACAATACATTACATTTAACTCGACATTATTCTTGAACCTAAATAGGGTGACTTAGCGGTCAACCAAATATCACAATTATTGTGAATTGGAAATTAGACTCTTCTTATGCCACCTCTTAATTTTCACTTATAGCATCCAAAAAGATAATTTAAAGACTTCATATGACATATGTGATATTCCTTCTATATGTAGTTGACTATCGATCTATACGATTGCCCGGGCGTCCATCCATTTGGAATTACATTTTTCGCGACTAGAACTTTTTGTGAGTATCGTGATATCAATCTTAATGAAAATGGAGGGTGTAGCTCTCTCCCGGGGTCGATTTTCCAAACTGCACCCCAAGATTGCACCATTTGTAACCACTCGTTGCTACTTTCCTCTTTTAAACTAACTCCGCTAAATCTCCATCGCCTTCTTCAAATTCAACGAGCGTTGCAAAGTAGTTAGGGTTTGATCCTTGGTCCACACGAAACACTATGTTCGTTCTTGAGAAATCACAAGCAACCCTAGAATACACCAAAAATATGACAAAAATAAGTATTTTTATCATGTTTATATATGTTTTTTTTAAGTAATAAAATAAACTTACCGTGCAAATCGAATTTGCAAAACTCCTGCATCACGCAAATGCTTTTCTTGGCCTGGTTTTGCCATAGCACCAAAAGCAGTTCCACTAAGGTCAAAATGTGCATGGTCTGTAGCACACGGACCTCCCGGGCAAAAATCAGTAATGACAACTCTCGCCGGCTTTCGTGAGCACGATGAGTGCTTGGTACATTTTACCTTATATAGAACAACAAAATGTGTTTTAACAATGACGATATTTTAAAACTCATACTTTCTATAAAAGTCTTTAACCAAATATTCTATTTTATAAGGTGAAGTATTTGTTAATGTAGGCAGGTCCACTATCTTACATCATAACAAGCCCCACATTCTTTCCCTCCATTGTAAAGAGATGGACCAATTCCAGTCACCATGGAAGAAAATGGTGCTTGTGACACTGAATTTCCATACCCACATGAACCTCCTGCATTTTTATCAAAATAACCATGCATTAACATTAGAAAAACCAACATGCAACACACTTATAAAGTACTCATCATATGGGAAAATATTATGTTACAATCTACAATGTCAAACGTTACATGCATACCATCACTTCGAAACCATCTGGGCTACCATACCACGTCGCAACAGCGTCTGCCCAGTGAGTGGCTACCTTGGATAAGTTAAAATGTGTTGGTCGTGCAGATGACAATGTGAAGAAGCTTAGAAGACATAACACCAAGAAATGTGAATAATTAGTAGCCATTGCTAAATGGTGCTGTGCTACTAAGTGTAGCTATTTTTTGCTTCTATGGTGATGCAAAAGTAAGCTTTTTATAGAGGGTTTTGTTAGCATTGTAACTTTCAAGTCCACGTTTGCCATGTTCTTATTTTGTCATGTTTGGATTTTAAAATTTCAAAGTCGTGCAATTTGGACATTTTAATATTTTATCATATTACTAAAGATATCGTCAAAACGAACATGGGTAATAAGTCTTTTTTACATGTTTAATTTGTCCAACATATTATATTTGGTTAATATATGTTATTTTCTTAATTCGTATGCATCATGTCACAATTACTTCACCTCATATTTGTTCTCACCCTTATAATTAGAGATGATATATTTATATAAGATATGTAAGTCCCAAAAATGACGTTCGTGTGTTAGATTCAACCTTGGTGACAAAAATAGACACACACACTCCGTAATATAATAGAAGGTACACATGGTCTACGTAAGGACTGATGTGGTTGCATTCCTCATTTTTAGCTAAATGAATAAGTATATTTACATAGTAGATTTTACTTCTGGAATATAAACAGAAAACCATATGCCCATAATGAATTTGAAAATCTTTACAAAGTTTGGTTGAAGTTATCTTTTAACTAGTCGCACTTTGAAAAGCCATGCATGGGTTCTCCTCCGATAACATACATTCTTTTAGCACTATGTATCACATGAACTTATAATTTTACAATATGGTACTTGGAAATATGTTCTCAAAGTGATTAATGTTGTTAAAACTTTACAATGCCAACAACTTAGTAATGACAAAGATGCTATATTATAAGTTACCGCAACAAAAGTGGTCATTAAGTATAAAAAGTTACCCCATTAAATATTTTGTCAGCCGTCTATAGTACTGTTTCATTATTTGGAATTTGGGCTTTGTTTGCTCAAGAAAAAGGTAAAATAGATAGAAAGAGTACACATTCATTCTATTAAAACATTAAAATATGTCCCCATGATCCTGCCGTTAATGGTGGTTATTGGTCGTTGGTTTTACTCTCAACGCATATGACATTTTTGTCCCTTTTATACACGTATCTTTTGATTTTGTTGTTTTGAAAATTGTAAATAATTGAATTAAAGAGCATGATGTGAAATTTCTTTGGATTTACATGCGTATATTCAATTTTAAATTACCTTTAATAAATCCTTTTGAGAATGAGATTTCACCCACCGAATCTTTTTGCTCTCTTTGTTTTGATAAAGAGCGTTGATAAACAAGCTTAATTATAGGCCTAATCATAATACTTTGACACTTGTCATCATTTTAAATGTTTAAAAAGTTTTGAATGTTATTCCTGATATACCCTTAGCATGTATCATCCTAAATTTCAGGATTAATAATTTCCCTCTTAAATTACTTTCTTTGTTTGTAACTACCTTTTCTACATCTCTTTAAGTTCTATCCCCACAAAAACTTAAAAGTTAATATCGAGTAAAAAGAGAATTCACCTACTTTTTTATTTACAGGAAATCTTAGTATCAGTTATTTATTCTAGCAATCACTGCGCGTTCTAGTGTAGTCAATTAAATAAATTTTTGATTAATATTGTATTTTAGTTTATCGTGTTTTTTAACGATAAATTTACGGATATCAAAATTAGTATAGCCAAACCGTTGGCTGTGTGTCTGCTTCGGGCCGGCCCGTTGGTCGCGCCGTTCGGACTCAGCCCATTGGTCCGTTGCCGTTCGAACGAATATTGTATAATGTCTTTATTATTTGTAGTAATGAAATGTAACACATGAATTGTGTTTAATTTGGTTGTCTGATATCTTGATAATTTGTATTTCTTATGTAAGGGTGTTTTAATAAGCGTATTAATTGTATTTATTAATGAGTTAAATAATTGTTGCGTTAAATAACATTAATGTGGTGTTTTGTTGTACACTATGCTTTAGTCTTGTACGTCTGAAAATTATGTGCATTAAAGTGTTGTACACTATGTTTCTTTTCTTGTAAGTAGTAGTCATTATAGTTATTAATAACATTGACCACTTTAATAGTATTAATTTTGTAAGTCTGAAAATTAAATCATGCTTATTTTGTTGTAAATCTGAAAATTGGTTACAGCTATTGTACATTGTGCTTAAATGATTGTAATTTTTGGTGAAACGATGTTTTTAATAGCATTAATGTTGTTTGATAGAATTTTGGTATTAAAATGACACCACGCTTTATTTTGTTGTACTTAATGCTTACTTTTTTGTAATTCTAAAAATTGGGTGCATTAAAGTGTTGTAAACCATGCTTAATTTCTTGTACGTCTTAAAATTAAGAGTGAGGTGCCTTCGTGCATTACTAGTTATAATACCCGTGCACGCACGGACTTTTGACAAAAAAAATATTTTGTATTAATACTAAATATTGTGTCTTTAAAGGTAATTACATATAATTATATAGTTATAAGTTCCGTGCACGCACGAAGTTTACACATAAATCAATTTTATTTTAATATTTTAGTTCAGTATGTACACATATAAGAATTTGCCAATGAAAATTATGATATAAGTACAACTACTCCCACCGTCCCATTTTTATTGTCCACTTTGACTTTGACCAGTCTTTCTTGTTTAACTTTGACCATTAATATATTTATTTGTGTTATATAATATCTGATGAAAATTATACTAATGAAAATACATTTAAAACCCAATACATTTATATATTTTTCATCAACTATTATATAACACAAACAAAAATAATTATATATGGTCAAAGTTGAAGAAGAAATACTAAAAAAAGTCAATAGGGGACAATAATTTTGGGACGGAATGAGTAATACTTATGCACGAGTTTTTTATTATGCTTAATATCCATTAAATTTGGTAAAATATTTGTAAAACTTTCATTAGGTAACTCAAGATTTAATTTTATTTAGTGACAAAGATGTTGATGTTGTTATATAAATTTCACCATCGATATTATGTTGTACACGTGATGCAAGTTTAATAGCAGCATAATGAGCGTTGATAAAGTTAAAGTATCTATTTAAAGTTTTTAAAATGTTTTTGAATATCCTATATAAATAAATAAAATTACATGAGTTATTGTTATAAGTATAATCGCGTATATTTATTTTTATATTAAAGTAACCGTCTTCTGATTTGATAATTATATTCCGTTTTCACTAATTTAGTCGTATTTAAAATGTGTCTTTCGTGTCGCATAGGTTAAACTTTTAAAATGAAATAAATGAGTCGCTTATTGAGCGATATATAGTAAAAAATTTATACTTATAATCTTATGCAAATTTATATGTTGTTATTTTAAAACAACATATACATTGTATTTTTTAAGATATAAAGTATAAAAGGGTATAAAGTATAAGAGGGTATTTGTTTATAATCCAAAGTTATTAAAATACATGGAGGCTTATAATATTACACTTAACTCTATATAATTTTAAAGTTTTATAAATCATGTCATCTTTTTTTTAAGTTTTTGTTTTCACAAATTTGACACCTATATTTTTATGTGTTTTTTTTATCAACCAAATTTCTCCACCAAATTTATTAAAGTTTGACTAAAATCAATTTAATTTTGACTTTTATTAACTAATCACATCACACGATTTTGCTTACGTGGCGAAATCGAGCTCTTCTATTGGCCCAATTGTTTTTTCAATAAGAATGAATTGACAAAAACACTCCGAAATGATGTAATTCCTTTATTATATAAAAGATAAGTAGTATATATATAGATAAAAGAACTAGTATATTGTACTTTTAGATACATTAGTCATTATCCGATAAAAATATTTCAAACACCATTTCATACTGTTGTAGTCTATATACACTACCTTATAATGTATTTAGGACTTTCTAAAAAGAAAAGTCTTAATTTTTTAAGCCTACGCATCTTACTATAATTAGTAATTAGTATAATTATATTCTACACTATAATAATTGCATTATAATGTACACTAATGACACATTAAATTTTAATATTAAAATAGATTTTACAAACTTACAATAATAGAAATTTATAGTTGTAATTTTATTATAAACATTCAAATTATACAAAGTTCAAATGGTATAAGTATGGATATATATATTTGTATTGATATCTTTACGGAAATTCAATATCATCTACTCTTTTCGAACTATCAAACGGGTGAACCGTCAAATACTAACTCTCATTGCATCTGTTTAAAGATCAAGGTCAAAAAAGCGGCGTGTTGAATCTTGCACTGCTTGGCGGATACTATCTAGTAAAAATATAGAAGGTAAACAATTTAACATAAAAAGGAGCAAAATATATACGATGTGCAATTTTATCATTCAATTTTGTAGGTTTTTTGACCCACAAAAACTAAAAAATCAAAAGAACAATAAATAGTTTTAGAGAAAATTACCAAAAGAGGCAAATTTCCAAGTGTGGTTCATTTTTAAGACTTTTTTCTCATCTCTTTTCCAAAAGAGCCACGCCAATCTTTCATTCTTCATTTCATACATATTACGACACGTGGCATCATCATGTACTTTTCCAATTGTACACTAAGTGTCGCATCAATTCTCAAAGCAATCTCTTATTTTGTTTTTTATACAAAGTCAACACTCAACCGACGATGCTCAACCGTCGGTGCTCAATGAGGGCTTACTTTTCACTTAGGAAATTGAAAAGCAAACCAAAGATTTCCCAAATCAAGTGATCGGCGCTTTTTTTCTTTTGCCACTTTAACGTTTCAATATCATCAAAAAAAACACACACACAACACACACTAAACACACACTAACAGTGCACGGCTTAGATTAAAAAAAAATCACGAAACTTTGATTACACAACACCTGTTTTGTTGTTTAGATCATTTCCAGACCTGATCCGTTGTTGTGCAAGACGATTATATGATAATGGCTTCTAGACAAGTAAGTAAAAAGTGCGATTTGCACAGTAACACATACATCTGTTTTATAGCCTTTGATTATTAATCGATTTTCTTCGATTTGTACAGTAACTTTGATTATAAAATTTTTTTAGGGTTTTTAAAATTTTTTAGATTATTTGATGTTAATTGTGGTTATTGTTATTATTATTGTTGTTAGAAAACCAACTATGTTAGTATACATGTTAGGGTTTGCTTATTCTAGGTTTGAGAAAACCAACTATGTTAGGGTTTGCTTTTTCTGCACAATAACCCACGTTTGTTTGTTTAACATATCTGAAATGTCTTGATTATCTGAAAAATTGGACACTTGCATATGTGAAATGTTTGACTTATTAAGCTTATTAAGATATTGGTCATCAGTATATTTATATTGCTCATCAGTTTATAACATATGCTAATATGGGTATGCATCTTTTATTTTTTCTTTTTGTGTATAGGTGTATTATGCGAAGCTCAGTGGTAGATCAAAGTTGCACCATATCAAAACGATAAGGCAAAAGTTGAGTTTCAATCCTGATCGTCTTGAACTTTTTAAAAGCACTGTTTTCAGGAAATGGTTAGACATAAAACCATACGAGCTTGATAACCATTTGCTTCATTATTTGCTTCAACATCAACGCTTTGTTGAAAACCCTAATATAAATACTCCATTGTATTTTGATATCTAGGGACACAATTTAGAATTTAGTCGTGAAGATATGTGTCTAGTATTAGGTCTTCGCTTTGGTGATGTTTCTCTGAGCAATTAAAGAAACAATCGGATTTAGTAGCGTATGCTAAGTTTTCTTAGAGAAGCGTAACGATAGAATCGATAATATAAAAGTGAACAACTAGTTAGGGTTCTTAGTGATCAAGTTGAGTTTAATGAACTTTCAATGATGATCTTTGTTCGCCTTTGTGCGGTTACGATGTTGGAGAGCGTTTTATCGGCAAACAGGAAAGAAATTTGGTGTCCCACGAGATATTGGTTTTAGTAGATGACATTAATGCATGGAATGCATTTCCATGGGGCAAGTACATTTGGGTTGAGTTTTACAAAAAGATTTATAATGCTATCTCAAAGGTCATAGATAGACATTTGACTGAAAAGGCTACGAAGGGCGATGGTTACATTGCAACTTATACATTGAATGGATTTGTGTTCGCTTTGAAGGTGTGTAACTATTGTTTAAATACTAAGAATTTAAATCAATATTGTAGCATGAACCTTAGTGTAGTAATTTTTATGCTAATAGTAATAATAATTCCTTCAGATTTGGCTTTTGGAAACCTGTCGCAATTCAACAAATTGGTGGGTTAAAGAAGAGATTGTGATCGCTCGGGGTGTTGCTTGGGAGGATTCACACAGGTTTAAGAAGACCGATTATGATCTTCTTTTTCGTAATGCAGAAATGGTTCGCCTTGTGCCGACATGTTATACTCTACTCTTTTGAAAAATTGTTTATGATTTTTAATGGTATTTGCGTTAGTGTATAACAATTTTTTATATCACGATGGTTGAGATGAAAGAACTTTGGTGGACATCTAGTGTAGACTTTTCAAGAAGTATAACGCACAAGGTTTCCCATTCATGATACACGGCAGATCAATAGATCCGTCGACCGGAGAAGTTGAGACCACGGAGGCGTTGTTTAGTCTCAAATGCGGATACATCACCGGTCATTAGGAAGGTGGATCAAGGCATGCCGTATATGGGGATTTCATGCCATCTGACAACAATTGTTGCTCAAATGGCTAAAATGCAACAACAAATTAATCAATTACATAAATATGTCAAGCATTTGAGGCTGATGGGGATAGCCGTTCGGGTATGGATGGAGAATTGCCACCTAGTGCAACAGTTTTAGATAAGATGGCTAATATGCAACGACAAATTGATGAACTTCAGAAATATATCCATGCGAATTTGAAGCTTGATGGGGTTAGTGAGAAGAATGGGGGTGAATCTGATACTGCATGCGTGTCTGCTGAAAAGGTTATATTTCTTGCAATCCGTTTAATTTGTTTCTATATTTTGTTTTGCTTCTATGCGGACTCATTTGATGTATTACTTATTCATACGTGTTTTATGTGGTATGATATAGTGGATTGTTACGTTTTTTACACGTGCATTTGATTATGAGTTTTGGATATGCATTTTAAAAACTTCACCTAAACTACTATAATTTATTTGGTTAAAATCTATAGCTTTTAAGTAATAAAAAGTTAATTGTAAATTATAAATTTTTAGTTGTTGGAAAAGTTAATAAATTACTATGCTACTTTAAAAACTTCACCTAAACTAATATAGTTCATTTATGACACTAGTGTTTTGTATTTAATAACTTCACCTACACTACTAGTTCATTAACTTCACCTAAACTACTTAGTCTATAAATAAGGCTTCTACACTTCTACACATTCATAGTCTTCTACACATTCACAGTCTTTATTTTCCACTGTTTCTAAAAAATGTCCGACAACATTCCCTTCGAAATTCAAATGGAAATCATTTCTAAACTTCCTGTACATGCTTTACTTTAGTTTAGAACTGTTTCAAAGACATGGAAGTCATTCATCGACAACTCCAAATTCTTTGTTGGTTTCGGTGTTCGCACGTCTGTGCCTTGTAGTTTTCTTATTTACTATCAACAAGGATTTGTTGAGTCACAATTTTTATTTTTTGTTGATGATAATGTCAATTTGTTCCAGCAACGTCTCTTTTTTTAATTTTCTAAAGTCATTTGTAATACATGTCTCATATTTTTGAATCTTTTACCAATTGGCACCTCTCATGGTTTGTGGTGTTTTTCTGATTCTTTTAAGATGGTTGTTCTTTGGAACCGTCGATAAGAAAAGCAGTTGCTATAGTTCTCCACGGTTGGTTAAGTCAATCAATCGATAAAGTAGTTATCGGTTTTGGTGTTAATCCACCACTTTTGACCCTACCATTTTAAGGATTTCATATCCGGTTGATGGACACGGAACATGGAATGTTTCGGTGTTTACATTGAGCTCCAGTACTGGAAGAAGTTAGAAAGTGAACATATGCATTGTCGGTCAATCCGACTTAAGCGGTCAAGTCAGGCTGTATTAGGTAGTTTTATTTATTAGGTAGTTTTATTTACTGGGTGGCTTCTCAACGGACTTTAGGCTCTTCTCAAAAATCTTATATGATTGTATCTTTTGATTTGGTTAACCACAACTTTTCGGTATTAGATATACCTTACAGCTTACTTAATCGGATTCCAAGACCTTTCTATATTTCAAAACTAAGAGAGTCTCTTGTCATTTTTGGCAACATGATAGGAGATCAGTGGCACACGACCTGTTTATGAGAGATAATGTTGGATGGAAACAAAATAAAATCCTTTAAAACACTATTTAACATTTTCACTCTCGTTTACTAAAATTAATTGGATTCTGAAGATCGGGGATCCGTTTTTAAATCTGGTCGACCTTACCAAATGGATCACACTCTTGAAGTCTTCCAAGTTCGGTCACAAGAATTAATTAATCTTCATGTTGAAGGAGACGGGGTCCTTCTTCATGAGCCCTTTCAACTAATCGCTACTTACCTTACGCATCAGTTGTTCAGTGTATTAAGTTGTTTGTATGTTAGAGTTTGTATGTTTTTATCTAGTTTGTAAGGTTTTCTGTAGTTGTTTGTATGTTTGAGTTTGTATGTTTTTATCTAGTTTGTAAGGTTTTCTGTTTGTATGTTAGTTTGTAAGGTTTTCTGTAGTTGTTTGTATGTTTGAGTTTGTATGGTTTTCTAACTGTTATGTATAATAAAACCATATTTTGCTCTTGGGACATACTCATTCTCATATGTTTTTATGTGAGCGATAATAAATCTCCCATCCTAATTAACAAATGTAATTTAACTTTTAATTTTTAGGCAGGTTACTCAAAATGATGGTAGTATGGATGTAGATGATGATTCAAGGTTTGTTATATCAATGGTTTTTTTTTATTCGTACACATCAATTAGTTGACCAAGTACTTAACATAACTATATATTTATTTTTCGAGATGGTACTCAAAATAGCGGTGATATGGATGTAGATGATGTTGTAAGGATGTTAATATTAATGCAAATCTGAATGTGCATGAAGATATATTCGATTCTAAAACGATTTATCTTCACAACAAGTGCAAGTAATAAATGACTTTTTGACTCATCGCAAGATCATACAGATGTTCGAGTAATGTATGATAGGAATTACATATCCATCTTATGAGTTAATACATACCTAATATTTTGGCTGTTTACACGTGCATTTGACTAGGATGGGAATGTTTGCGACGTTGAGCAAGATGTGCCAAACAAGCAAGAAATGAACGAGCCCCAACAGAAAGATTCACCTTTTTTTCCGGTAAGTATGTGTTGTCTGCTTAATCTAATGATAGATTCACCTTTTAATCATATAACACGCACATTAAAAAATATCTATGTTTTTTATAGGCCGAGACTCGCTGTGAAGTTGAACATGTTCAACATGTGGATCTGATGAGTGAGGACAAAAACTTACATTCTCCTTTATGCATGGTAAATATACTTTGAACATGTTAATATATTATCTCAAATAAAAAATACCGAACATGACATTAACACAAAGTAAACTTCTTTTCAGGATGATAATGTTCCTAAAGTTGATGAAGATGTGGAAATGAAGGCCCTGATGAGTGACGACAAAAACTTACAGTCTCCTGTATGCATGGTGAGTATACTCGGAACATTATAATATAATAAACATGATATTGACACAAAGTTTTTTTGTTTTTCAGGATGAGAATAATGTTAAAGTTGACGAAGATGTGCAAATGAAGGGTGTGATGAGTGAGGCACAAAACTCACAGTCTCCTGTTTTTCAGGATGAGAATGTTGTGATGAGTGAGGTACAAATATCAGACTCTCCTTTTAATCCGGTAAATATTCGTTGAACATGTAAATCTAATAAAAAATTTAACCGATACTCACGCAAGATAAGCTGTTTTGGGATGTTCTTAACAGACGAGAACCAACATGTTCAAGTGGCCTTGATCTGTCTCTAGTTACGTAATTAGCACTCCGGTGATGTGAAGTATGTTGGCTATTGATGTGATGAAAAGAAGGTAACAAGCATGCAGCGTTCCTTTTGAATGGGAGAGGAAGCGAGCAAGGTCCTTGATCCCATATACGTGACAACCTTCGACTACACCAAGAAGGTCTCTAAGCGACATGTGAAACACAGCACTTCCATTGTCATTGGACGGATGGGAAGAAATCAAACTCAAACCGTTCAAAGAGGTATTTTAGTGATAACATTTTTTTTATAATGTTAATAACAATGATATAGCTTCTATATTTTTATTATAATCCTTATTTCCATTGGACATTTCAGAATCTATGTCGTACTAGTCTAGGGACAAGGTTCAAACCTTTTGTACATCCAGAAATAAAATTGTTCTTGGATAAACAAAAAAAGAATAAGAACTAGGAGTTGTTTATGTTCCCATGGGGCGGCGGAGGGACGACTGCTAATCCGCAGTTTTGGCTAGGATTATTGGGGAGAGACGAAGGACACAAGCGTTGGCTAAGTGATGTGGTACGTATTTATTACAAGTATATAGTTCAAAACTTTATGTGCGGGTGTTTCATACCTAATAGATGATCTGTTTCAATTTTGAAATTCTGACATGTTGGATTTTTGTGGATTTAATGATGCATTTAGACACGATGATCTTGATTGGGTCATGGTTAGCCCATTTGGGTGACAATGATCCTTGACAAGCAAATGCCGCTCTATTATGTGAGACAGATTAACGAGCGGCATCCGTGGTTTCGTGAAGGCGTCAATAAGGTGTCTCTTACTTTAATTATCACATATTATGATATATATTTATCTGCCTGGAAGCAATTTTTGATCACTTAAAATCTGTCCTATAAGAGTAGCTGATAATTTAGTTAGTTAGGCGATGATGAACCTTTTCTGCAAATGGTTTATCGGACTATAATTCAATGACACCCATATCTTGGCGGGGTAGCCACACCTTAAGGCATGTGGTTGCAGCCATGACGGGTGTTTTGTACGATTCATACATTTGTAGATCTGAGCCTTACTTTCTCATCTCTTTCCCATTTAGGCCATGCTCAACTGATCAATTGCTCGACTCCATTCATATTATGACATGTGGCATTCTCTAGTACTTTTTTTATGGTCCACTAAGTGTCACATCAAATCTCCAATGTTATGAGAACATAAATGGCAAACAGATTTACTTTTATGTGATTGTTAAGACTATGTGAGAACATAAATGGCAAACAGATTTACTTCTATATAAGCATTGGTATTTAATAATTAATGTACAAAAGATTTCGAAGAACATAAATGGCAAACTATGGCCCCTTAGAGACATATCCTTGTTGGTTTGGTACATCTTTATAGGCTGACTTGCCTTTCTCGCAATGTGGTACCTTAATGTTAATAGTACCACGTGGTTTACCACCTTCACTTGTTGATCCATGTAAACTTGTTGTCTTAGCTCTTCTAGAATTTTAGGCGGTAATTGGTCACTTGGTTCAGCATTTGGGCCATATCTCTCTTCAATCTCAGGAAATATGACCTCTCTTAGTGCCTTGATTGACCATTTCATATCATCAGCATCAGCCTTGAATGTAACTTTTTTACCTTTTGATATATTTAGAATAAAGTGAAGTAGGGTTAATGCTGAATTAAGTGTGTCCACTATTAAATAGGAATAACCACACCTACCAAAGGCAGAATCAATACTGTTTGGTTTTGAATGACACTTGATTCCTGACCTATATTATTGTCAAAACTGACAGTTGAAAATATGAAAATCACATGCAAATAATCCTGATCAACAATACCTGATATATATTATACTTGATCAACACCTACCAAAGGCAGAATCAATACTGTTTGGTTTTGAATGACACTTGATTCCTGACCTATATTATTGTCAAAACTGACAGTTGAAAATCTGAAAATCACATGCAAATAATCCTGATCAACAATACCTGATATGTATTATATTATTGTCAAAACTGTTATCATTTCAAATAGACTAAAAAACAAAAAAAAAATTTTGACTGGCAACAGTGATGTGATATGTAAGAGGCTGTGATGAAGATGAATCAAATGATGCGATGTACCATATCTTGGCATGGCAATTTTATAGCATTATTTTGCAGCCATGGGTGGTTACGTCCTGATGTTGTTTTGATGAATTGAGCCTAGTTTTGGTTCAGCCATGGGTGGGTTGTGTGCGTGTTTTTTTGTTGATATGGGAAATGTAAAAGTGGAAAAAGAAAAACTATCAAATCACTTGGATATGGTAAATCTGGCGGGTGTTTTGTACAGTCCATACATTTGTAGATCTGAGCCTTACCTTTCACTTGCATTAATACAAAAACTGAAGTTTCTAACCGGGGGCTTACAGAATTACTTTTATATGAGCATACATTATATATGCTTAAATTAGGCGATGATGAAACTTTTCTTGAAATTGTTTATCGGACAAAAAAACCGTATCTTGGCAGGGTAGCCACAGCATAGGCAATGTGGTTGCAGCCATGGCGGGTGTTTTGTACCGTTCATACATTTCTAGATCTGAGCCTTGTTAATGTCAAACATTACTTATTTGATTACAGATGCTAAGCAAAGTGTATAGAAAATGGACCAACCTTGGATTTTGGGCCTTTTTGGTAATTTTCTCTTGTTTTATGCATGTTGCTAGATTGGGTCCATAATAGGCCACGATCGGTGATGAGTGCATTTCACCAAAGAAAGATGGGACACTAAAGAGAATGTTGTGGCAAGTAATTTGGTGCAGATTACTTTTCGCATCATCCTCTTTTGTTTCCCATCTTTCTTTGAAGCTACGATCTATTATTGATCGGGGCCTTTGTGAAGCTGGAACCGAAAACTGCTGAAGCGTGACAATATCACGGCTTTTGCATCTTGAGATTGCATAAAGATTTGATGTGACACTTAGTGGACCATAGAAAAGTACTGAGAATGACACATGTCATAATATGAATGTAGTTGAGCGGTTGAGCGGTTGGCGTTGTCGGACTATAATTCAATGACACCTTCATATTGAAGGGTTGCGTTGACAAGAGGTTGTTATGACTTTAGTTTTAGAAAGCGATGATGAACCTTTTACGCAAATGGTTTATTCGAATATAATTCAATGAAACCCGTATCTTGGTAGGGTAGCCACAGCTTAGGGCATGTGGTTGCAGCCATGGCGGGTGTTTTATACCGTTAATACATTTTAAGAACTGAGCCTTACTTTTAGCAGTCTAACAATATAAAATTGACATTTCAACGACAGGTATTATATATGTTCTTACCAAAAGAGGCCCGTTTTCCAAGTGTGGTCCATTTTTATATATGTTGTAACCGGGGGCTTACTTTTTCGAACCCATCAAACAGTTTTAGTTTTAGAAACGCGATGATGAACCTTTTACGCAAATGGTTTATCGGACTATAATTCAATGATACCGTATCTTGGCGGGTAGCCACACCTAGGGCATGTGGTTGCGACCATGGCGGGTGTTTTGTACCGATAATACATTTGAAGATCGAGCCTTACTTTTGTTGTCAAACTTCCATTTCGGATGGAGAGTTTTGTGATTGTAAACATTATAATCATTTGGCTTTCAGATGAATCGATGCAACTATTTACATCTTTAGGTGTTCTTTCCAATCAATGAACACGAAACACCTTTGGTGCACAGGCGAACTATCCATCAAAGCAGTGTTATAACTTTATATGATAGCCTTGGGAGACAAAAAGTTGAAACACGTAGGTGGTGGCTAACTTTAAGGAAATTTTTTGCTTGTCAACTACCCATGTATCTTGTTGAGAGTGAGGTGATGATAAAGAAGAAAATCGATGCCAATAACTATCATGTTTCCTTTCAGTATGCACCTGATGTCCCTAAACAAGGTGGTCTTTATGGGGATTGTGGTGTTTGGGTGTGTATACTTTTGTACATGTTGTCTCATAAGCTATCATTAAAGGTGAAGAATCCTGTCCAAGCTGCTTTGGCTTACCGTGAGTATTTGGCCGAATATTTCTGGAAATACAAGATTCCAATTCGAGACATTTGACATTTAAGTTCGTAAACAATATAACTTATGTAAACAATATAACCTGTTGTTGGTATACTCTTGTTGGTATACTCTTGTATCTTTGGTGTATAATTCGTTTTCCATTTACAATTCCTTATTGTGAACATGTTATGTAAACATTAATATGCTAGAGTATGGTCGTTTTTTGTAAACAGGTTATGCAAACATTAATATGTATATATTTAACTTATCTTGCTAATGTATCATATTTTATCCGGTGTACGGTCGTTTTATTAAATATTGCACTACTGCTCGACTGGTGGTTGGGGAGATGGTACATTTAATGTTTCTTGTGTGATTGTCGATATAAATATAAGTTAATAACATATGGAATTTCCGCAAAAACAATTATATACCTTCTAGTGTTCTAGAAAGTAAACAACAAAATGAATTCACCACCAAATTGGGAAGAATTACTTGATATAGATGACTCGATCTCCGACTATCACCACCTCCCAACTACGGTTTCATATGGAAACACTACAACTCAAAATTATGCTAAAAAGCGGTTAGGATAATACGAGGTCCTGCGGTATTGTTCAAGCGACGAATGATGTAGGTGTGGATGATGGTATAATGGCGACGAGGAGTACATTAGAAAAGTAGTGTATGATGTGGGAGAAGATTCGATTTTAATAGTGGGCCATGGGTTAGCGCGATTGAGTATATGAAACTTGATGGCGGTATCATGATTGGTTTTTCGCGATATTAAGAAATTTACCAAGAAAGGGAAACTTGACAACGTTGTTGCTATAATTAAGTCTTGTACCCCAAACGTCTTGGGTGATCTCACAGGATCATTGAAAGATGTTTCGAGCAATGTTGCAAAATCGATCAACTCGGCCGATTAATCGTTAATCGGTAGAGTACCTGTCGATTTTTGAAAATCGGTCGAAAAAAATGTCTAGGATAAAAATCGACTCTAGCGGTCAAAAATTTGAATCGGCGATTAATCGGCCGAATCGGTAAAAAATCGGCGAATCGAACCGTCGGTCGTTTAAAAATAATAATAATTTAGGCATTATACTTAATTTGGGGATCGTATATTTCACTTATAACGCACAATGAGCATCATAATCAATTGGAGCCTTTTATTGAGGTTTGGAAACATAGCGAGCTTGGAATCGGTTAAGATTTTTAGTTTGGTCTCCGAAATACCAAAAAGCTGCAGAAATGCCAATCCGATTAATCACTGATTAATGCCGACTTGACCGATTACTCGTTGCAGGGTGGTCGACCGCCCGACTACCGATTCACGATTTTTGCAACATTGGTTTTAGGTTTTATATCAGGTTCAATACATCACAAAGTGGTTAATGACGAGAGGTATGAAAAGCTGCTTACTGTCGGAGCTGTTTTGATCCTTCATAACGTTTATGTGTTTTCTCCGAAACAATCTGGAAATCACTATCTTAATATTACTTTAAAAAATGTTGTTAAGGTTTTCTCCAAGGATAGTATTCCTAACAATGAAAGTGGAGTTGGAAGTAGTGAAAGTGTAATCTGAATTTTAATTAATGTAATTTTCTACTTGTTGATCCATGTAATTTCTTATTAATTCAATATTTTAATCTACTTAGTTAGATGTGATGTGGTATTCAACAATCAAACAATATAAGATATAAAATAACTAAATGAGACGCATTTGATTCCAATTTGACTAACGTCGAACATAAGTCAACACATTAAACATACGTTAATTACTACTCCACACTAAGGTTTCCAACCGAATCTAACAGCTCATTTAGAAATGCACCTGACATACATGTGTGGTTTTCTGGATTCATTGCCAATTCAAGTTTGGTCTCCAACATCTTTATTCTTGTCTCTAGCATGTTTATTTGCAAATATTTGAACTTGCAGTTGGAACATTCATTAGTTCGGATGTACTGTTGGTGGAGTTGAAGGTCCGGAGAATTAAAATTATCTTTATTACGAAGGATTATAACAGGATTGTTATCAAATTCTTCCTTCCACATAAAAAATCTACACCGTATTCTTTTTTTTGTGGTGTTAAATATTAAAAGTAAGAGATGGTTATGAAATAACTTTTAACACCTAAGTTACATATCTGGAAACATAAGATAGCTAACCTTTGAGCGAGGACATGAATAGAAAAGTTGACCATAGCTATGCTCCTTGTGTGATTTTAAGTAGCACTATGTTTCCACTCCATCGACACATAATCGATCCATACAATTTGTTTGGGGACACGATTATTTGAGATTCAATATAAGCGTGCTCATTGCTTCAACCTGTACGCAGGAGATGGGTATATATATGTGCTCAATGCTCAAGCGGTAGTTGGGAGATGGATATATTAATTTAATATAAATGTGGTGAGGTAGATGAAAAATTTAATGTGGTTAGTTGGTTATATTAAATGTGGCATTAAATATCCATCTCCCCAAATACCAGTCGAGCAGTTGAGCAGTTGTTGCATTAAATATCCCCATCTCTCTAACTACCAGTCGAGCAGTCAACTCAAGCCATATTTCGACACGTGTCCCATGCTCGACTGGTAGTTGGGGAGATGGGGATATTTAATGACACATTTAATATAAATGTGGTGAGGTAGATGAAAAATTTAATGTGGTGAGGTAGTTGAAAATTTTAATGATATTTTAAATGTGTGTTAATATGAGTAAGTTGGTAAATTTAATGGGTATTAAATGTGAGTTATTGTATGATAGGTGGTTTTAATAAATGTGGAATTAAATATCCATCTCCCCAACTACCGGTCGAGCGTCAAACACTGATCGACTTATCACTAATCATTGATCGATCGATCGCAATTTTACCAAAATTTTAATAGATATATATTCGTATGGAAAATTATTGAAACTTATTCTCACATGTCCATACCATTCATATGGAAAAATTTCGTGTGTTTCTTGTCTTTGAAGATAGCAATAGTTATGGTGTTTAGCTAAGCGAGAGATATTAGATATCTTGGGTTAGTTTCATTTGTGAAGAAAAGTTCAAAATTAGCAAAGGATACGATTTAGGTTTTCTTACAAAATGCCACACGGTCCGTCCACATAGGTGATGATGATGATGTTGAATTTTTGTTAACGAAGTTTGTAAACCAAGGTCGCATTGCCTAAACTTTTAATCAAAATGATTGTCAAAAGTTCATAGGTAAATCCATCTTCTTCTAATGGTTTTGATCTTAATGATTCCTTATTTCGTAATGATTTTGATCCCCAATGTTTTTATAATCATTCGAAATACCACAAAACGAACCTTTGACAATTTCAACCAATCTAACAATGCATGTGCCAATAAATATATAAACCGACCAAAAATGAAATTTTGAAAATTTTGGGAGTACATCTTCGTTAAATGATCAATTTACGCTAAATGGCAAACAACAAATACATTCGAAAATATGCCTCCTCCACCGATCCACCAAGTCACGAAATTAAGATCCGAATACATTGAAATACAACAATAGCTCTATCATCCTCAAAGAGGGTGATGAATTTGATACTAAAGAATTATGCATGTTTGCAATTGCTAAAAAGCTATCAAAGATGGATTTGAATTTAAGGCTAGGAAAACAAATAAGTCAAGGTACGATGTAATTTGTGTGCAAGATGGGTGCAAATGGAAGATAGTGTCTCGTAAGAACAAATGCGGTGTAAAATGGAGGTTAGGAACAGTTTCGATGTTCACACTTGTTCAAGAACACAAATTCACCTAATCACCGTAATGCTACCAAAAACTTTGGGACATTTACTCGAACCCAAGATGAAGATAACGATCAAATTTATACCCCAAAGGACATAATGGAAGATATTAGTCAAGAGTATAAAATTGACATTTCTTATAAGCATGGGGTGGAAGAAACCGAGCATTGGAATTGGTATATGGTTGCCCTAACGACTCGTTTGAGCATTACCATTTATTGTCATAATTTAAAGATAAAAATGACGATGCGGTAACACATATTGATACCGATGATGAAGGACACTTTAAAATCTGTTTTATAGCATTTGGTGTTGCGGTAACATTTGTATATTTTTTTACTTTTTTTTCTTTTACGTTTTTTTAATATATTATATTTTGTGTAACTAATAATTTCTACATAAAACAGATTCGGAGTTTCTTACGATATATGCGACCATTGCTTATAATTGATGCATCAAATCTTAAAGGGAAGTACCTTGGGACAAATTTTCTTGTCGTTGGAATGGATGGTAACAATCAAATTATACCTATTGCTACCGGTGTTTGTCAAGGTGAGACTGGGGAGGCATGGACATGGTTTTTGTCAAAATTGAAAGAATGCATAGGGGAACGACCAGGTTTGGCTATTATATCGGATAGACATTATTCTATTGGACAAGCATGTAACACGGTCTTCCCAAATTCATTCCATGGTTCTTGTTGTAGACATTTGATGATGAATGCGGTTTGAGCGGTAGTAGAAAGTTAAAGGCAAAATATTGGAAAACATGCAAAGCTTACAGGAAGAATTTGATAGGCGATTTGGATATTAGGGTTTATAGAAATGGTGCGACATAACAAGCTTCTTGAAGTCGGGTTTGATAAATGGTCTAGGGCACATTGCCTTGGTAATCGATACAACTACATGACTTCAAGCAAAGCGAGTCAATAAATGCATTAACAAGGGATGTGAGAAAAGTACCAATAACAATGCTTATGGGTGGTGCAGAAAGCTTTTACAACGGTGGTATTGTGACCGTCGACACAAATATCAAGGTAATGGACTTTTTAAAATATGTTTTTCCTTATTAGTCAATATAAGATGAAAGAACTATTATTTTATTTTGTAAATATTATTTCGAGATGCACCCTGGGGAGAACTTAGTGATTGGTCACATGAAAGTACATGATGAATGTTGAAGAGCGTTAAGCGGTTTGTGTATAGGATTGAGCAGTTTAAACTCTACATGGTAGATGATCGTCGAAAACGACATCCGTCGATCTAGTTAGTAATTCATGTACTTGTCGTAAATGGCAACTTTCCTGCATACCATGTGGTCATGCGATAGCGGTTACTAGACTTCTTAGATTGTCTGATTGTAATCATTTGGCATTTTATTGGTTCAAGAAAACAACACTGGAAGGTACGTACCAAGGATTGGTTTATCCTGTAGGAGAAATGTCAAGTTGGGAACTTCCTAATGGCTTGCAAGTTGTGAGGCCACCAATACTGGTAGTGCGTCAATCTGGAAGACCCAAAAACAAAGATCGTGTAAGATCTCAAGTGAGGAACCAACCCCGGTAAGGAGCTCAAGGTGCCAATCCATTGGACACAGGCGAACATCATGCAGGGAACCATTGCCAAAGAAAAAGAATGTAAGTGACTAATATTTGTATTCAAAAAACACAATTTTGGTTGGTAACTAACGAAGAAAGAAATCTCACAAATGTTCAAACTTTGTAGGGAATTGTATCTAATGGAGGAAGCTCAAGTAGGGAACTACCATCGATGGAGATTGATATGGTGCAAAGATTTGATCCTATTAACTTGGCTGACCCGTAAGATCAACTAGCGGAGACATTAGATGGGTTGCTACTTTCCTTATTTTGGTTGCTGTGGAATTATGTAAGACGCTTTTGTTTTTTGTTTAGTTTGAATATGTACTTGTCGTAAAACAATCACTGGGTCTATTGGATTATAACCGGGATGTAAGACGCTTAATGTACTTGTTTAGTTTGACTATGTAAGACGCTTAATGTTGAACCTTGTTTGCTACTGCTTATGTTGCACCTTATTAGTCATGCAATCCAGGAGGAATAAAAAACAATTTAGAAACATAAGAGCAGCAAATATATACAAAAAATTAGGTGCCAAAGTTATCCATGAGGGATACATACATTAATCTAGGGTGCCAAGGATGGTCAATTGTTTACAAAACACAAAAGTGACAACCATGCATACGTGTTTTAGACCCATAAACCATACAATTGTTTACAAATTTGACAACTAAATGTTTAACAAAACAAGCACATAAAACATTCAGCCAATATGGATCTTGTGCTTGTAATAAAACCTAACCATTCTCTCATGGTACGCCAATGCAGCCTGGACTGGATTATCCACATCCAAAAGTTTGCCATTCCACAACTTTGTACATTTATAAGCTTGAGTTAAGAGTGTGATTTTGGTGGACACCTACTATAGCAATACTAACCTAATGTAGGCGCTAAACTAGTAAACATGTTTCGTTTCACATTACATTATATCAATCAACACCCTAGAATACCACTTCCAAATATATCATTCGACACCTTAGAATACCACTTCCAACTAGTACACCTATTTTATGTTCAAGATTACATTCATACTAACATGACAAATAGTCCATTAAAAAGATCGCTAACCTGAATCAGAAGATGCAGACCCACACACCACAATCATCATACAATCCACCCTGCTTGGGAACATTCATAGCATTGTTAAAAGTAATCCTATAGGTCATAGGATCAATTCCTTCTTCTAAAAACACTTGCCTCTTTCAACACTTAGGAAGCCTAGTCTCTAGACATTTCCTCACTTTCAAATAGTGTTAGGTCACCATATTAGTAACACAAGCATCAATATAAGAAATAAAATAGAAGATCAAAGGATCGGATGAACAATACAAACACTTATGCGTATGAATAAGAGAAGAGTTATGCGTGTGAAGTGATATGAATTGAACAACCAACCCTCAGTGAGGGTTTACAAGAGGTATTTATAGGAGGAACTAGGGCAACACTCCAAGTTCCCATCCTTTTACTTATTGAGCTTGGCCTGGGCTTATGGGCTTTCTACATAAGCCTAGCCTTGATTACTAACATAAAAGCCATATTAAGCTAACTATTACATATGAATCACTAACACTTGAAATATAGTTTAGGGTGATTCCAACAATCTCCCAAAGTGTTATTGATGAATGATAGAGTGATAAGCGATGTAGGTCTTGATGTAATAGTAGCTTTGGCGTCTTGACATTCTTCTTTCTTGTGAGAAGAAGTGCCTTGATTCGAACAATCTCCCGGTGTAGGGATCTTGTAACTTTTGAAGTATTACGCTTTGGCGTCTTTTGATTTCTTTGTTCTTTAGTTCTTTGTTCTTTGTGATGAAAGTGATAGTATGTTGTTGTTATGCGCATCAGTGCGCCGTTGCTCCGGTGTCTCCACGTCTTTCTCCAACATGCTCACACGCTCTTTAACGTTGGATTCGATCTTGATGAAGTTCTCTTAGTCTTTAAACTTTGTAGATTCTTTGACTTGACGAAGAATCATTCGACTTTGTGTTGCCTTTTGAGAGAACTTGCATTAGTGATGATGTTGGTATGAGCATGTGAAGAATCGCACGATCGATCCGCTCGAGCTTCCATAAGAGAAAACATACACATGGTTAGTAATAAGCGGATTCCGCACTTACAAGTTTGAATTTCGAGGGTGTTAACGACATAGTGTGAAAACACATCTCTAATTCTCACAAAGGCCGTTCTGAGCTGAGTCCCACAAGTGAGATAACACGATGTGCGAAGTACACCTCTGATTCGGATGAGTCGTTGAGGTACACGAAGCATCACCTCACGATTGTAGACCGTTTGAGACACACTAAGCGTAATCCACGGGGAGTTACAGTGACTGCTTGTCGAGGCTTTTGATGTTGACCACAGCGGAGTTTCCATTCAATCATGAGGATCACATGTGAACCTCTCATAAATGTTCTCGACAGTTGCTAAGATACGTGAAGGACACGATAATATATCACTTGCGTTCTTTTGTTGAGCGACAAGCGATGAAATGTCAAGTGTACCTAAGAGATCTTTTGATGAATCTCGTGGCTCTAGACTCAATAGTGCACTTTGGTTTTCTGGCGGAGACTAGGGAGAGGGTCTCCTTCTTCAATACCGGCAATCTCTAAGAAAGCCGATAGTTTACGTGGGGTTCCTGTGAGAATGAAACAAGCTTACATTGGGAGAAACTTGAGTGGCTAAGAAGGTTTAGTGCATGCGTCCTTTGGGTCCATGACGACTTTTATCTTCAATACGGTGTCATCTAGTGACCCCGGTAGCATATGAATTGAACCATTATGCGCCTAAGTTGAATAATCGGAGGGCTATTTCTTTTCACCCTTTTCTTTGCTTTTCTTTTAATTCTTCAACTCCTTCTTTCTCCGATTCTCATTTTCTCCTTTTATAATCATACCTAAGGACTTCTAAGTACTAACTATTTGTGATGTCCTTGGGTAGATCCCTCCGACTCTGGCGGATCATAGAACAGTTATTCCTAACCTTAGTCACCTTATAACTCCATGACTAACCTATGTTGCCATAAAACCATTTTCTTGAAAATCTCTCAAAGTGGTTATGATTGAAAACATTTTGTACCACTTTGTAAGAGTTTGATCATTTTGAAATACTCCCCTCCATACGTGCTTAAGTGTTTTAGGCAATCTGCGGTGAGAGAAAGCGCGCACTTTTGAATTGATCGACTCAAGATAGACAATTCCCAGGGACACGGTTACGTTGCATAGTTAAAGAGTTACATTGTCGACTTTTAGGTGACAACTAGCTCTAATAACTACCTTGAAGGTGTGGACAAACCTCGAAGGTTGTCAAACCCGTCAAAGTTCATGTCTATCAAGAGCTTCTCGAATAGGTACAATTTACTTGGATAAGTCTTTGGAAGACAAATCTTTTCAATGTATATTTGTTCGAGATCCGTCAATTCATGGGTTAAGTCTTTTCACACGATGATTCAATAGCAAATCAACATATTTCTTATCACAATAATTTTCTCCCCTCAAAAATGGCATATAAATGTTATTTTGATAACGTTTTGATATTAAATATGACCATTTCGAGTTTTGTGGGAAGATTATCATGAAGAACAATTTTGTGAACAAAGTTTTAGCAAATACTCCCCTCGACAAGTAATACTAACTTTTGAGGTTTTGAAAACGTAAGGGAAGTACTTGTTCTTTTGAGCAAAACCTTTTAAAATGAAAGGTTTGATAAGTTTTACTCAAAAGTAAAAGCTTTCGCTCCTTTTATAGGATTGTGGCAGAAGCGTACCACGGTCCTTTCATTACAAACGGGTTGTACATTTGTATGTGTGCACAAGCCATTGTCATTAAATAATCACACATCAAATTAATATGAAAATGAAGCAGTTTAAGGGGTACCGGTAGTCGAAATATTTCGGGGAATGCGAGCAGGCGTTGATAGCATGTGAGATTAATCTGGGGCGACCACCTACAAAGCTCTCGAGTTACAGGCGGTCCGCCATGTACAACCTTTCATCGATCCGGTGATGATCCTCTTAACATCCCGTTTTTCACGAGAATTCCATCGCTTCTTGACCCGATGCCTTCATGTATCTCCTTTAACCAATAAGCTAACCCATCTCGACCTTCTTGATGTGTGATCCCCAAACTTATGAAGATCTCTACACGCCATCAAGCGATTGCGTTGTAGTTCACTACGGTAAACTTCTCCAAATGGTTTCTTGGCGAGTGTATTGTGGAAGATGGTTGATGTCGGGAAGTTCTAGGCGAGGTGCGGTGAAGTTGACACGAGTCGATATGATTCAACAACAAGTTGTAAATCTTCTACGTTCTGGATCACTATGCTTCGATGAAGATGAGTAAAGACTTGATGTATTCTCGTTGAATTTCGATCGAGAATTGTCTCATTCTTCCTGTACCCTTGGCAAGATATGGATCTTCAATGTCGTTGAGAGACAAGTTACGAAAGTCCGCTTCACGAAATTCATAGTCTCTTTCGTCTTGTCTTTTGACCACGATGTTCTTGAGGAAAGTGTAGTCCCATTTAGGCGAAAGAGCTACATGCTTATGACAACGATCCCTTTATCACTGTACACTTCATGTTTAGACTTTGAACTGGCAACTTTTGTAGTAGATTCTTGGCGTTCCGGCCAATGGTGAATCCATACATTGCATCAATGTCATCTTGTTCCATACTTGTTGGAAAACATGTGGGTAGCCTTTTCCTCGATGGCTATCGGTTGGAGTATATGGCTGCAGGGAGCGGAAGTGTAAGTGATGTAGCGTATTTCTTTGAACCATCGCTACCGTGTAGAAGAAATTCCAAATCATTGTTGAAGAAGTAGCGGAATGGGATCTTAGGTTGATCGGTTGTGTCGTTGGTAGAGGTTTAGACCAATCGGTGTAGTATGGAGCCTTGTCTCTTGCGGTGAAGTCGATGTTTGCTTGAGGTTGAGCCAATCAATGTTGTTAGACATGGCTCGTGCTATGTTTTCAAGGTGATATTCAACTTCAATAGCACTTTCGAGCTGTCTTTGAGTAGTTGAAAGGCTTCATTCTTGATTCGTTTCAACTCGATTTCGTCATCTTCTTCACACGGAACTTTTCTTGCGGTAACAGCATGCTCCAACGTCGACCTTCTACCATATCTTGATCATCGGTTAGGCGGGAGTAGCATCAACAAGTGTGGAGAACCAATCATACTCGGTGTCGTCTTCATCTAGCCATGAGGCGACATCGACCTAAGGTGTCTTTTTCTTTTCTTTGGCCTTGATGAGGATGATGGTTTCTTTGTTGAAGTGGGAGAGGTGGGTTGTTGTTGGGGCTCGGGACTTCCTCATCGTCACCACCGGTATACTCGAAGTGATCACGGTTTTCTCTGTGCGGGTGGTAACTCGAGTCTGAGGTTTGTCGATGAAAGGCGTGGAGGAGATCGTTGTTGAGATGGAGTCCTGTGGAGTGGAGGTGGCATGGAGGATGATTCTCCGGACTTCTTTGGACGTTTAGGTTCGTTATCTTTATCCTTATCTTTATCTTCATCGTCTCTTGGGCGTTTAGGCCTTTGAGCTTCTTCTCGCATCTTGATTTGAGTTGGTATTCGGCAATGCTTCAAACAATTTACCTTCGTAAAAGTAAATGTTGCGGATCGTTTAGACATTTGAGTTACCGACACGGAAACCAATTGACATCGAGAACACTATAGGATCGATGGGGTTAATTATTACGGTCATAGGTGTTGATCTTATAGTTTGCTTGGCTATATGCATCGATTTGGATAGAGTTATGTTGAACATCTCTCTTGTCACGCCGAGAACTTTGTCGAGTAGGCGGTGAGTATAGCCCTTAATCATCTCGTTCGGTTCTCCTTGGACATCACGTTGCATGAACTTACGAATATACTCCCTTTCATTAGACATCTTTTCTATCTCGTCATTAAGATGTTTGATGTTGTCGTGATATATCTAACTTTTATTGGTCACATCTTTCTTCATGACACCTTGTGACTTTAACAATCCTTGTCTTTGCGAGATATCCAAGAGTCGGATGGTTTCTTCACATTTGGATGTGGATCGGTTGTTCCTTTGGATGGTGGAGGTGAAGAGTGAGAAGGCGAATCGATGATGAAGAGTCGTGAGGTGATTCGGGGTCCTTAGGAGGTTCGAAGTTTCCTCCTTAGGCGAGTAGGGCTGTCAAGAAGATAATCATCATAATTCACTTTGTCATCTTGTCGAGTTAGCCTTTACTTGACTGAATCCGGGCCTCTTCATCTGCTTTGGCTTGAGCTTGACCTCTTCATCGACTTTTCTTTCTCGGACTTTTCTTTTCGGGTTCCTCAAAGTCATAATCAATAGAATCCTCCGGTAGCTTTTGTTGTTGCTCAAGAGTGGTGGCACCAATTCCTTTATCGGGTTGATTAACCGCATCGAGAATTGGTGTAGATTGGACACCACCACTTGACCCTCGGGGCCACGCATTTGTTGATGTTCAAACTCTTTTGCCACGTGTTGGAGTCTAATGATTTTGAACTTCTTCACGTAGTCGATATCCGGTGGCTCTTCATCGAGCTTTCTTCTTCATGCTCAATTCTTGGAGTCTTCCTTTGCCTTGGTCGACTTGTTGGACTTGGAGGTTTAGCTCTTGTTGGAGTGACATCGGTTGCGATTTGAGTAGGTGACCTCTTCGTCGATTCGGTTTCATCGAGCTTTCATCCACTAGCTTTCTTTGCGGTTCGGACTTGGGAATGGGAATAGGAACAACTTCCTTAGAGGAACTTTCCTTTTGTGTGGAGGTTTCCTCTTTGGGAACTTTCTTTGACTCTCGATGCTTGTAACACTTCTGCTTGCCTCTTACGGTTTTCCTTGTAGGTGTACCAGCGGACTTTTCATCGAGAAAACCTACTTTGCCTTCTTCAACCGCTACGGATATCGTTTATGCGAATACAGTTGTTTGATATCATCGGTTATAAGGTGATCTGCGACCTTGCACCTTGTTTCTTTGTTGTAGAGTCCTTAATCGGTGAGTGTGGGCTCATACAACATGGAGTGTTGTTTGGGGTCATCGAGTCTCGAGGAATATCGGGATTATACCACAGAGCTCGTTGGATCAACAGTTTGGTATATCGATATCACGGGATTTTGGTGCCAAGCTTTTAAGGAATGACATCATGTCGTCCCATATCGAGCTTCAACTTCAATGTGTTTATGTTGATCAAAGCCCAAAGATCGTAGTTCCACGAGCTTGGGATGCTCGTAACCACTATCACGTCCGAGCGGTTTGGTGATGATGATGTAGAGAGTTCTCCATGGTGAGGAATATTCTTAAGATCCACGTATGAATGCTTAGTGATTACTCCTGGAGCTTCGTCATAACCAATGTCGATCATGAATTGCGAGCGGTCTCTTGATTGGTGTGGCATTGTATTCGGTTGGCTCGATGGCGGGAATGAGAAGAACAACCCTTAAATCTGCTGGTGTGATGGTGACTTGTTTGTGGTTGAGTGTCACCGTCACGACATTTGACCTTTGATCTTTTGCATTGTATGCGAGGCGGTGAATGTAGATCTCGAGCCTGTAGCGAATTGGTGAGCATGTTACGATAAGGATGATTCTTGAATGTCTACAACAATTAGACAAGAAGACTACGGCGGTGAGAGTATCAAAATCAACACGAAGGTTATTCTTTCCTATCTTCATTGGATAGCCATTTGGGAAGATATCTTCAACGGTGAGAACGTTTGGTGCTTCCACATTGTATTTGGCGTCCATGTCGTGATCGAAGATATTTAGCCAAAAGAACCAACATATCGAAAGACATTATGTTAGTCAACGGATGGTTTTATTGTCTAATTATTGAATGTGATATGTCGATGATTATTCTGAGCCCAATGTCACTTGTTTGTCCAATAATCCAAAGGCGTCGTGATAAGTTTAGTGAGTTGATTAACTTCAAGTTTTAAAGTCTATGTTTTCACTTATTTTTCACAACTTATCAAACATTTAAGCTTATTAGTGACATTATTGGTTTCGTGGCGTTATGATTTATTTATTTACAAGTTTGCAGCGTAACAATTCATAATTAAGGTTAAAACTAGGCTTAGGCGTAGAAATGGCAAGCTTATGCGTAAGCAGAGGTGATTATCTGCGTAAGCGAAAGCTTATCGTGGGTTCTTGACTTCTGCGTAAGAAATATTACAGCGTGGGAAAAGAGGGCCTTATGCGTGAGAGCTTACGGCGTGGCGTATAAGGAACCTTACGCGTAAGGCTTACTCGTAAGAGTCAACCTTATGCGTGGGGTTCTTGTTTACGCATATCCTTCACGGGATACGCGTGGTCCCTTATGTAGAACCTTCGGCGTAAGCGTTACGCGTAAGATTTCTCTTCGCGTAACATGCTACGCGTAAGGTGATCCTTATCGTGAGATTGCAAGTAACCTTGATTACGAATTTTCAAGCGTAGAAAACACGAAATAAATTCATCTTAACATCAATATTAACACATACATTCATTCCTTTTCAAATCAAATCATGAATATTTATTTAAGCAGTTAAGCGTAGAAACAGGTTACGCGTAAACCTAAACCCTAAAGGTTAAGAATTACGAGTAAGCAAATTAACCATGGAATTGCACCAAACTTGTTCTGTATGGTCTAAGAAGCCTTATGAGTAGTTCTATCCAAGTTTTAACATCAAAGGCTAAGCGAATCAAGAATACCCAAATACTTATGAACATAAACCCTAATCATCAATTTTCATGCGTTTAGCATTTCTGGGTAGATTCTAAGCACGGATATGGTCAATTCAACTTGAAAACAACATCATACAACTATCTTTTTAACCAAAAACATTCACATTTGAAAACCCCAAATTTACGCATAAACCCTAAATTCAAGAATCAAACAATTCGTATTTTTGGGTGAGTTTTAAAGATATAGATGGTTTCAATATGATTAGATAAGCGTTTTGACACTACCATTCTAACCAATAACACTCAAATGAAGAATTTGTGTTCTTATGTTACGCGTAGAACACAAATCTCTCTAAAACACGAGATTTAACCGTTGGATGTTTATGATATTAAAAACCTTTGTTTATAATCATGTTAGAAACGTGAAAACACTTACAGTTTGATGATCAAAAACACGGATTAGAGGGTTGAATATTAGGCGTAGGATTTGGGTAGATGGGAATTAAATGTAAGTGAATTAAATGTGTTTGTGACATGTTTTATTTAAAATTAGTTTGAGCATTTGACACATTAAGTCCCTCCATTTTAACCATTTACATCTAACGCCCATAACTTCCATTTTGGTTACCAAACGAAGGATATTTGGAACGAATTTTGACGACACTCCCCCTCGACTTAAGAAATAATGAAGTTTTATAAATTTTAGTTCGAGGAGTGTCAGTAAACCAGAAAAGTGACCACCATTTAAAGAAACAACCGTGATAAGGTAACATGCAAGTACAAGGTTTTATGAATCTGAAAAATATTTGTTTTCTCCGCCTCAACACTTGATCGAAAAAATACTGAATTTTGAAAGATTTGAGTGTTGACGGAAGATTTGTACTTGCCACGTTAAAAGAAATATAGATAGAAGAATATTTTTGATGTTTTATCTGATTTTATAATTTTGTATTTTGTTTTGAAAATATTTACAAAAGAGGTTTTGGTGTTTGGTGGTTTTAAGAATGTTTTAAGAGTTCATCCGGTTCCTCTTGAGTCAAACACCGCATACCAATCCGGTGGACCAACTCATTAAACCTAGCGGGAGCTAAGGCTTTGGTGAGAAGATCGCCAATTGGTATTATGTACCCACAAAGTATAATTCAAGCTGTACCATGTTCCACGTGGTCCTTGATGAAATGATATCGAAGATCGATGTGCTTTGATTTGAATGTTGTCTTGAGTTGCGAGATCGCAATAGCACTCCGATTGTCGCGATACATCGGGATTTTGTCAAACACGTAACCATAGTCTTTGAGTTGTGTTCTCATCCAAATGACTTGAGCACAACACGCCGACATGGCTACATATTACCTTACATTTGAGGAGGCGATGTACAATCCTGCTTCTTGATTGCCATGACACGGTTTATCACCAAGAAATTGTAATGCTCTGAAGTACTTTTCCGTGAATCTAAGCATCTGCGTGATCGACATCTGAAAATGCTATTAGTTCAAAACCGAAATCCTTGGGATACGGATCCCAAGTTAATGGTTCCCTTGATGTATCGGAGGATTCTTTTAGCCTCGAGAGGTGGGTTTGATTGGTCTCGATGATAGCGGGAGCAAAGATATCGACAAACACAATATCGGGCATGCTAGTTGTTAGATACATGAGAGACCCAATAATACTACGGTATTTGGTAGGGTCCACCAATTTTCCATGTAAATCGACATCTAGCTTCTTGGTATGAGCCATTGGTGTGGCATAGGTGTCACGTTTTGCATTCCAAATTTGTTTAACAGTTCAAGGGCATATTTGGGTGACTCAAGAAAATACCACGGGGATTGGTGAACTTGCATTCCAAGAAAGAATGTGAGTTCACCCATCATTGACATTTCAAAATGTTTTGTCATTAATTTTGCAAAAGCATTTGAGTATTTTAAGTGTGTTGACCCAAAATGATGTCATCCATAAATTTGAACAATTAAGATGTGAGCCCGTGATATTGTATGAAGAGTGTAGGATCGACCGAACCTTTGGTGAATTTATTAGCAATGAGGAAGGATGATAACTTATCGTACCACGCCCGGGAGCTTGTTTGAGACCATCTGAGCTTTGTTCGGTTTGTAGACATGGTTCGGGAACTCGGGATCAACGAATCCTTCGGTTGGTGACATAAACCGTTTCTTTCGGTTGCCCATTCGAGCGGTTTTGGCGTCCATCGAAAGACCGTTATATTCATATGAGCCATGAACGCGAGAAAGATCGAGCGACTTCAAGGCGAGCAGCGGGCGAATGATTCTTCAAAGTCAATACCCTCTTCACATCTATAACCCTTAGCCACCGACGTGACTTATTTACGATTCGTTCCTTGACATCTAATTTGTTTTCCAAATCCATTTGAGACCAATGATGTAGACCCTGTTGGTCTTTCAACCGATTCCCATACTTCAAGGCGTTTGAATTGGTTGAGTTCTTCTTGCATGGATTCAATCCGGTTGTCTTTTGTCATTGCGTCTTTAATGTTTTAGGCTCAGTTAGCGGGCGGTGAGTGCATAAATGCAATGTTCACCATCGTGTGAAGACGTTGTCTTATTCTGTTGGTTGATTCGGGTTGCCAATAATGTTCTCAAGAGGATGGTCTTTTGTCCAACGATGTGTAGAGGTTGATGTTGGTATACATTTTGCGATTTTGAGGATTCAAATGGTTTGTTGATGATTCTGCGACATCGGTGCGGCGATTTCATTGGCAAGCGGGTTAAAGAACGCATTTGGATCAAAATCTGCGGTGGGGTACTTCATTAAGAACATCATCAATTGGTTCAACGTCGTTGGAAATAGTTTGTTCAACTGTTGTTGTAGAGTCAATGGTGGTGCTTCTTCAACGATGGTTGTTGTAGCGGTGTATCGGTATAAGAGTATGATCGGGTTGAGCGTGAAACAACGGATACACACGAGCACGTTCATCAATGTCATCACTAAGCAGTGAGCAAATAGCTTTTCCATTTGTTGTGAGTAAGTGGGGGCTTAGTTCGGTGATGATGGGGTTTGAGGAAGTTTAAATGGTTGTGACCGGGTTCCAAGTTGTTATGCTCGAAGCCATTTCGTAAGTTCATCAAAATTAGCATGAATCGTTTCCATAACTTTGCTTTGTCTGACGATTCGGATCCGGTAACCTTTAGAATTCTCACGGTATCCAATAAAGACTCAATGTCGACTTTGGCTTTGAGCTTTCCAAAATCATCACGATCATTATTTGGGTAGCAAAGGGATCCAAATACATGAAAGTGTTTGAGATTCGGTTTATGGTTGTGGATAAGCTCAAAAGGTGTTTTGTTGTGGCGTTTTGTAATCATTGAGCGATTTTGAGTATAGCATGCGGTTGATCGACACGCCCACAAGTGTCTGGAAGTTTAGCATTGATTAACATTGTTCTTGCGACTTCCACTAACGTCGGTTTAGTCTTTCAACAACTCCGTTTTGTTACGGTGTGCGTGCAATAGATGTCGATGCTCAATTCCACTTTCTCATAAAATTCTCGAAGAGTTTGGTTCACAAATTCGGTTCCTTTATGCATTACGATTTGGCGGACGGTGTTCGGAGTTGAACTTGAATTTTCGTGAGAAGGTGATGATCATCTGTGGAGCTTGATCTTTACTTGAAGAAAGTAGACCCAAGTCCATCGTGAGTAGTCATCGACAATTACCAAGATGTAGCGTTTGCCATTAATCGTTTGCAGCGCGCCGGGCCACACAAATCCATGTGAAGAAGATGAAGCACATCTTGAGAGTTGTGTTCCACCTTTGAAGGAAAATGAGCACGAGTGCTTTTCCCTTGTTCACAAGTGAGCACGGTGATCTTTGGAATCTGGAATCTCGGGAGACCTTCAACAAGTTTGTGTCGAGCAAGGTTGGTGATGGTTTGAAAGTTTAAATGTGAGAGGCAGCGGTGCCATAGCCAAGATTTTGTAGATGTAGCCTTTGAGAGTGAGCGGATGGGAGATGAAGCAACCATGTCTTGCATTGAGATTGTGTCTGAGACTAGAATTGCGAGAGCGGACATTAGATCGTTTCCTTGTAGATCACGAATGAAACAAGTTTTCTCCCAAAAAGCAACTTCCAAATCTCCATCACATAATTGACCGGTGAAAAGAGATTGTGACCGAGGCCTTCCACATAATAAACCACCGCTAATTTCGATATTGCCATTGATATAATCTCCGTAGCCCATGATAGCTGCAGTGATCATTCCGAATCGACGATGCCAATGAACTTTGCAATAAAGTTTGATAACAGTTTAAGATTGCACTGTCATGTGTCGGGAACATCCGCTATCAACAATCAAAGGATGATCTGTATCACACGCATTACACACGAGGCGACACGGATGGAATAGAAGTAGATGTGGAACCCGAAGTGTTAGAGGTTCGAAGCGATTATAGTAGAAATACACATCAATGATTTTAGGCATCCATTTAAATCCTAGTGTATTATGTATCCATTTCGCCATCTCCAACTAGTCTTTGCTTTGGTCTTAGTGAATGCACTAGGTGGTACTACATTCCTTGGAGGTGATCTTGGAACTACGGGGACAACAATGCGTTTCTTAGAATCTAAGGAGGCGGTTTACCAAGCACGGACTTAGAAGCATTAGTGGGCCTAGAGGTATTCGATTCTTAGGATTCCTTAAGCGAGACAAGATAGCTCTAGCAACACATTTGTCATGACAATCGAAAAGCATACTTTTCGACAAATAACACAAGAAGCATCGGTGAATATCAAAAGTACTTAAAGGTTTAGCATTCGTTACAACACTTTTCCATTACATTTGTCGACGCCTTGATATCTAAAGTGGGTGCAACTTGAGTCTTATTCAAAGTCCTAGGGTGTTCTTCTACTTGACATTCTTTATTGTTCTTTTCTTAGGTCGCAACTTCCTATTCTTCCTTGTATTGCTCCTAGGTGTGAAGTGCGAGATGTTTGGAAAAGAGCAACTATTCTGTTTCGATGAGGAAGCACATTAGTATCTTGTGTTTTGTCAGTAGGCAATCTGGGATCACGTTTGTTAAGTGTTACAGGTGCAATTTTCTTAATGATGCTAGGCTGAACTTGTTCATACTTTCCTAACATTTCCCTTAACTTAATGATAGTGTGCACCAAATCTTGATTTTCAGAACGAAGATTTCCAGAAAAATTCATGACTTCTTTAGTGTGTGCAAGATAATGATCAAGTTCGTTTGATGCTTCATTACGAGTCTGTTTGAGTAAATCAAATATGACACCATATTCCTTTTTAACTGTTGCAAGTTCTTGTTCATATTTTGAGATTTGACATTTCAAAGACACGTTTTGATCATCCAATTGCTCAATTTTAGGATCAAAAGATTTTGAGTGCACCTGGGTGAGTTTGTTTTGCAGAGCAAGTTCACGATCTTGACAATCTTTTTGACACCATTGAAGACGAAGTTTTGAATTTGAAAGTTCATTTAACAATCGTTCATTTTCAACTTTTAAAGATTCGATCTGATGCACATTATCGATATTCTCAACAATTTCAATAGAATCAACGAGAATCGGAGATATGATCGGATGCATATGCAGCAGTTGTAATAAAACAAGATTATTGATATCGGCACGAGATAACATCTTCCAAGAGTCGATCAACATCTTTTCTCAACAATTTCTTTTCGTTTAGTATTTGAAATCGATGTTTACATTTTCTCGGCTTGTTTTCATGAGACCAAGTTCCTTGTGAAAATCCCTTTCCCAATATAGTGCACAAGTTTTCAAATTTTGACATGGGGTAAAATTCTTTTCGAAGAATATCTCTTTGTTCTCGCGCCATTGGCGATTGAAAATGTTCAACTTTTATTTGAATGAAATTCAATCTCACGTTCAAAATTTTGAGGTCGAGATAAGAAAGTGTCAAAATATTTGATAACGCGACAACTTTCGGCTTTTGTTTTAACTTCACTAAGTGAAGGTAAAGGACCATTAATTTGTGCACCATTGTGTTGGGGACTAACTTGAGCGGTGTGATAACCAAAGGTTTGTTAGAAGTATCTTGTTGTGTGACAAAAGTTACTGACTTTTGAATAGTTAAATGGTTTGTTATAAACGACATTTTCCATTTTGACCGACTCTCGTCATCGCATCTAATTCCTCCATGCGATTATATTCAACAACGGTCATAATTGAATCATCAATTCTATGTTACTTTTGTAAACTTGAGTTTGGTTTGAATGCTCTGTTTGAAAACTTAGGTTTGTAATCGGCAGAATTGGTCCATATCCATTTGGATTTGGTTTAAAAGTAAACTTTTGAATAGTTGTGATTGACTCACCATGTTTATAAACAACATTTGAAACTCTTTGATTTTGTGTTGTAAGTCGACAATTTCGTCAAGATAGTTATCTATTCGTTTAGTGGAATGTTGTTTGTACTCGAGAAAGCTGTTTTGACAAGTTAACAACTCGACTTTGGCTTTTGAGTTTCCAAAGTAAGGCGTTAAGTTGTTGTTTATGTTCATGTTTGATTGTTCTATTTGAGACAACAAAGCATTCTTGGATGCGGCTAGATCACGTGTCTGTCGTTCTAAGGATTTTTCGTTTTGATGAGATTTAGCAAAGCGACTTCAAAACCTTTTCACGTTTTCTTGAGTTTTAAAAGCGTTGATTTGTCGAATTAAGCATTCATTATCCCTAATTAACGGTGCATTTTATCTTTTAATTTCGTGCAAATTTCCAAACGAGATTCTTGGTCTTTAATTAAGGTCAGGAGCTCAATTTCTCTATTAGACAGAAGCTCATTTTGTTCAACGTGAGTCTCAACATGATCATTATTTAGATCCTCAAATATAATCACGGAGTCAACTTGATTATCAATATTAACCATAAGGTTATCTTGATCGTCAAATATAACTACGGGATCTATTTGATAATCATCGGAATGAGATGTGGATTGCTCATGTTGAACACTCTGATCCTTGTCGGATGGAGAAATTGGCGGAGATATCAGATCAGTGATGAGTATATTTTGTTCGGTACCCGAGACAAGCCATCAGTGTCATACATTGGGCTGTATCACTCATGTGTAGAGCTTGCATTTGTGCCATCAACATCAACTGCTGCATTAGCACTGCAAGTCCTCCATATCATCATCGAATCGCATCGCCATAAAGCTCTGTTCCTTGTTGGTAAGAGTTCCACCGACTTCATCCTTGAGAGCCAAAGCAACGCTTCTTTGTGATAAGCACCGCCTCTTGTCCTCGGCTTAGGGCATGCATTAGCGGATGGCCCTTCTCATTCTGATTATAACAACGAAGACCATTAACTCCATTACGAGCATTCCCTGTTCAACCACTTGAGCCCTTTGTTGTTGCGGAGCACCATGTTATTCCTTCCCATAGCATTAAACCCTTGACCACCTCCCATCGGCGACCATAACCACGATTACGAACTTCAGCGCGTCCATTGTTCACAACACTGATTCCTTGTGTTTGATGAGGAACGAATGCGATTGTTGGATTTGTTTGTATACCGGCGAAGGCTTTAGCAATCATGACAAATCCTTGTTGCAATTCATCGAAAGCGGTGAGTCCTCATCGACTTCACGTAAAGTGCTTGAGCATTGTTGTTGTTGTATGGAACCAATTGAGTTTGTTGAGGTTGTTCTTGTGACGGATCATATGGTGTGATGGTTGTCGTTGGTTGAGGAGGGGGGAGTTGAGGAGGAAGATTAGTTTGAGCCCACAAAGCAAGTTGTTGATTGTCCGGAAGTATTTGTGAAGCCGGAGTCCACGGATAGTCCTCTCTTTGTCAACTTCTTTTGGTGAGGCTTGGATAGTCGTACAACAATCCGTATGTAGCATGATGAAGATTCTTAGCTTGCGGAGAAAATGACATACTTCTCCCATTCGGACCAAGACTACTTAGGAACTTAGTGTTGTGACAATTCGTGGCATGATGATGTTGTGTTTGTCCAAATCATTAATGATGTCGGCGATGATGATATGACTCTAACGTCTCTCTGGTTCAATCATGAAGTGTTCATAAGCCAAGTAGATTTTGGATTCCATGTCTTCTGATTGAGTGTAGTGCCTTGCATAAGAAGATGAATATGTTCCCATTGCTTTTGCGATCTTTTGAGCATCAACACTTGAAGGATTGGATTGGGTAATCCTAAAAGGATGTATTGCATTGCTAGTTCATCGACTTCAAAATGTAGAAGTTCATCGGTGAAAGATCGAGATAGTTGCAATGTTGGTGACAACATCTCTTGGTGGATTGGCATCGGATCTGCGGGTGTGACAACGATGGCATCTGAAATGGACCTTCCATAATGACCTTCTTTAAGAACTTTCCATGTGGCTTCTTTAGATCACAAAACCTAAAGAACCTTATCACCCATTGATCATAATTACGGGAGTGAGCATTGGAGGTCTATCAAGTGAGCCAGACTTCATGAATTGATTGTTGGCTACTTAATGCTTCACACATCTTGCCAAACCATGTCGGTTCCTTCATAGTACTCCTGGATGGATGTTGATTGTAGAAGTTTGTGTAAGGTTGTACTTGAAGACTAGGTGGTGGTTGAACCATTTGTGGTGGTGGAATTGCTCCAAGTTGTGGAGTATGTTGTTGATTAAATTGTTGTTGATAAATTTGTTGTTGATGATTAAATTGTTGATGTTGTGGACTTAGTTGTTGTTGTTGTTGTTGATGATAAGTGTAAGGAAAATAGCTAGAGTATGGTGGTTGTGACATGTTGAAAACTTGTGTTGTTAAATGGATCTTTGTAGTCGAATGAAGCGTTGTTGATGAAGTATCCTTAGGCGTAGAAACCAAGTGTAGGCAAAGTAACACTTAAGTGTAAAACACCAAACTTACGGCGTAAGCGTGATAGTTATGCGTGGGATTAGCTTCGTGATAGTTACGTAAAGAATTGAGAAACACTAAAGTTGTCGTGGCGAAAGTTAGCGTGAAAACTTAGGCGTGGGATTAGCTTATGCGAAAGACAGAGCTTAGGCGTAAGAATAATCTTATGCGTAATGAGTTCTACGCATAAGTTTGAGCTTATGCGTAAGATTAGGGTTTTGCCCAAAAATCCTTTACACTATCACAGTGTAAAAGATATCCAAAGTCGAAGTGTTTTCAGGCTTATCCAAGCAAGAAAAACACTGAGTAAACCACGAAACTGAAGATCAAACCAAGGATGAGTTACGCGTAACTTTAGGGTTTTGCTACGCGTAAAAATCAACCAAAAATGATTTCTGCCCAATGATGTTGTTAAACCAGATTTTTGTGATGAAACAGCTTCAATATCACCAAACTAACACAAAAGTGTGAAACTTGATGATCCAAAACTTCTAAACACCTTATGCGTAAAGATGAACACACGTATAAAACCAAGCTTAAAAACAATGATCCACACGTAAAGTTTGAAACTTTTTGCTAAAAACAGATATTTTAACACCTTAAAACGTTGAAAGTACAAGAATCTTGGATTGAAAAGTGTAAAAAGGACGTTTTTAAGCGTAACAAAGTATGAAATTGTTTTACTGCGTAAACCACAAAACTTCAAAACAAAATATGTTCACCCAACTATTTGGCGAATGATACCACTGTTAGGTCACCATATTAGTAACACAAGCATCAATATAAGAAATAGCGAAGATAAAGGATCGGATGAACAATACAAACACTTATGCGTATGAATAAGAGAAGAGTTATGCGTATGAAGTGATATGAATTGAGCAACCAACCCTCAAGTGAGGGTTTACAAGAGGGATTTATAAGAGGGAACTAGGGCAACACTCCAAGTTCCCATCCTTTTACTTATTGGGCTTGGCCTGGGCTTATGGGCTTTCTACATAAGCCTAGCCTTGATACTAACATAAAAGCCATATTAAGCTAACTGATTACATATGAATCACTAACACTTGAAATATAGTTTAGGAGTGATTCTCAACAAGACTTGTAAAATATGTCTTTGCTAAAAGCGATGGACCAAGGAACACACGATTCGCCACCCGTCCCTAACCGGGGAACCGATCAACTTCAAAGCTAACATAAATTTTCTCGATGTTTTGGTATGGTCGTTCTAGAACCTAAAAATAAAACAAAATAAAGACAAGGTAAATCATTCATGTAATAATACGTTTACACATTTACGGTTAACTACTGACTGATATTTCAAAGAAAATGAATCATTTCTCATACCTCTACCCATGGTTTGACTTCTACCAACTTCTCAACCATAACTGGACTATGAACAGGTATATACTTTCGACCCTTCAACATATCTTCTAGGCTAGGAACATCGGAAGTTTTACTCCGCTTCTCCACATAGGGTGACCTAGGAACATGTTCAAGCCTCCTCTTCTTTGTTTCACAATGCTCCAAAGCCCTTTTCATGGGAGGTGAATTCAGTTTCTCAATAAGCTTCCTTCTATTTTCAGCTTCAACACTCAACTTCATAATCTTTTCCCTCTGCTCCTCCTCTTCCTCGTGTTTTTCAGCTTTCTCAAGTTTTCCTTTTGAGACGTTTTCCAATCCATCAACCTTGTCATCCACATCAACATGTGGCGTATCAAACAACTTGAAAAAATCATTGACTTGACTGCAATACTCATTAGCAAGATCTACAGTCAATGATATGAAAAAGGTTAACAAATTTTTATTGTCATAAGTTATTAATTATATCGAAATGAAATAAGAAACGAACAAAAGGTCATTAAATTACATTCTCCATCAGTTTTGTTAACTATGTCTCCATAAACACAGTATACCAAAGTGGTTGACACTTATTAGTAGAACATTAGAATGAAAGGTATAATCACATAAATACCATTTACAATTACCTTTTCATATGTATCTTTCTTCATTTTGTCTCCATCAACTATGTTAACTTTGTTTCCATAAACCTGCATACAAAAGTGTTTAACACCTATTAGTAGAATATTATAATTAAAGGTATACTCACATTAATACAATTTATAGATACCTTTTCATAGGTTTCTTCGTTAATTTTGTCTCTGTGACTCATTATGACCTGCAGAATAAAGTATTTCGAAACAAAATCCGCGTATTAGCATACCACATGGTAATTGTTTGATAGCAATGTAACTTGGTCAACAATTGATAAAGGTAAAAACTAACTTGAATAATAGTCTCAAGTTTGAAAGTGCGGGCTTCAAAGCCTTAACAGTTCATCAACGAAACAACTTCTACCTCTTTACCCATGCTCTCCATTAAATAACCCTCGGGGTATACCACTTTACGCCTAGCTTTATTCACGCCACTTTACGAAAATGTTCATCCGGGTCCCCTTTTGCAACAAAGGCTCTCGGGGTATACCACTTGAAAATTCAATGCTTCGTGTCAACCACTCGACCTTGACCTCAAAGCTTGTTGGGATAATCACATTTAGTTTGAGTCCTAGGTAAAATATATAAGTTATATGGTATCTAAAATTGTGTATATGTTTAAAGTTAACCAATCAATAAAAACTATATATATTTACCTTGTCAAAAAGTTGGTCGAAATAATCGGTCTTTCTAAATGTTGTGTGTTTCGACTATGCAAGTGCTCTTGGGATCACCCAGGAGCCTTGTTCCACCTTTTACTTTTACTCGTATCGGCAGACTCTATGATCCATATCTACAAAAGTTAACACAACAAATATAAGTTACTGAGGGCGAGAAACATATGAAGATAATTTTCAAGCCCTTCCATTAAAGGAAAAAACAAAGTAAACTAATGATAGCAAATTTTTTAGTGTTAACCTTGAAAGCGACGAATCCTTCAAGCTATAGGTAGGAACATCGTTGGATTCTTTATGACCAATTCTTTGACGATGGCTTATTGGATGATTTGAAGAGACATTTCTAATTGACTCATAAAAGCGCCTCCAAACAAGTTCCCCCTATGGGAATGCATTACATTCATCAAGATCCTCGACCATCCTCAGAAAAATATCATCAATGATAGACCCCAAGTATTTACCCATGAATATCACCTCAAGCGTTAGCAACAGACAAACCCGTATCACATCCTCATCAGACAGATTTATAAACAACTCTTCATCTTCAATAATCGATAATAGATCAATTAATTTAACATGTTGACCTACATGGTTTGGAAAAACTCGATGACGTAAAGGGATATCACCACTACGCCATTTCCTAAAACTGACCATACCAAATCTAAAACCAGTGACCAGGTAGAATTCATTTCGACCAAAATAAAGACAATGTCCATTCATATAGTATACAAGTGGAAGATCATAGCTATCATTGTTTTGATGGAATTGTTTCCGAAGCATGTAATGAACAAGCCCTTCCTCGTTATCGACATAGGTAAGATCGAGCCATGGTCCAAAACATGTGGCTTTAAACATGGAGCAGCGCGGTGGTCTAATCGATCCTTCATAAGTCTGATAATGCACTTTGCTTTTAACAATAACTCTAGCATCATACGCCTACAAGAAATAACATATTCAAAACGTTAAAACAAACAAGACATACGACATCTAAAAAGCAGTAAAACTTGCTACAAGCACACTATCATTGGCTTTTAAAAAGCACTCATCAAGACAGGCATACGACATCTAAACTACAAGTATCTACAAGTAAAAGCATCTCCGCATCTTGACAAGAGAGGACAACCAGATTTTGACAAGAGAGGTTGTCAACAATATGAATAGTTGCGTTGACACCGCTGTATTCAGGACTAAGAACTCATCGCTAAGTGTTCATTCTGTATAGATCAAGTGTGAATAATCAACTACGAATACACGTTAATTACACCTATATAGCTCTAACACACAATCGTTTTTACAGTTTCGAACCACTACAGGCCACCTCAATTGAGAACTAACACTAAACCTCTTATTAAATGGGACTAATACACTTTCGAACCCTCTCATTTCACGCATTTCATCGTAACATGATTCTATATAAAAATGAGACTAATACACAATATATGTTACTTACACCTATATAGCTCTATCACACAATCGTTTTACCAATCAACTCAACCGCTGGATAAATGAAAACTACAGTGTCATTTAATAATACTAAAATTAGGTCTTTCCATGTTCAGCTTTTTATTCATTTTTCTTAACCATCTCAAAAAGGCAAAAAAAAAGTAAAAAAAAAAAAACCCACAACCTTGTATGGATTTTTCCCCTCTTTTGGTAATTTTCACATAAAACAAAACATGATGTAAACAAAAGAATGCATGCACTTAAAGGGATGCAACAAAACCCTAAGTTGCAACAAAAGGGATGCAACAAAACCCTAAGTTGCAGTAAGAAACAAAATTAATCAAGTGTGAATACTTACCATTTTGATTTTTTGCGTCTACTTTGTCATCTGGATCAAACGTCCGATCAGTGTGTGTTAGTGTGTGTTTAGTGTGTGTTTTTTTGTTGATATTGAAACGTTAAAGTGGCAAAATAAAAATAAAAACTGTCAGATCACTTGGATTTGGGAAATCTTTTGGTTTGCTTTTTCAATTTCCTAAGGGAAAAGTAAGCCCCCAATTGAGCACCGTCGGTTGAGCGTTGACTTTGTATAAAAAATAAAATAAGAGATTGCTTTGAGATTTGATGTGACAATTAGTGTACAATTGGAAAAGTACATGATGATGCCACGTGTCGTAATATATATGGAGTCGAGCAGTTGAGCAGTTAAGCATGACTCTTTTGAGAAAGAGATGAGAAAAAAATCTTAAAAATGGAACACACTTGAAAAATTGGCCTCTTTTGATAATTTTCTCATATATTAATTCTTTTAGTTTGTCTCAAGTGAATTGAAATAGGAGTTTGCGATTCTGGTGGCATAATCATTTTGTGCGAAAGTAGATGACAAGATGATTCTAACTTTCCAAGATTGGGAAGAAATGTAAAGGGCTTATATAGCAGAGTTAAGAAAAATGAATTAACTTTATTACTAGTATTAGTTAGGGTACATGAGGATTTAAGAATAAGAAGAGCAAAGTTAGATCAAGTGATTAATATTCTTGTTTTTGGAGACAGAGGTTAAGGGTTGGATCTTCACCCTTTGCAAGGCCGGAGGCCTTTTTTTACTTTTGGTAAAACCGGAAGCAGCCTCTACCTTAGGTAGGGATAAGGTTGTCTACATCTCAACCTCCCCCATACACCGTCAAAAATGGTATTAAGACCCAAAACCCGTGAAAAACGGTATTGATAATTATTTTACTTTAATTTCTTTCTATAAGAAGGTGGTTAGTTTTCAAATACGTTGACAAGTGTACCAATTAAATTTGTAAGTCTATCGTTAGGCATAATTAATTAGGTCTATGTATTTTTTGTTAGTTTTTTCTAGGTAAAAGGTGTTTAAGCACATCCCACAAATATTACTACCTACGTCTCATATTAAATGTCTTGTTTTAACTTTTGAAATATTTTTTTTTTCAATTTAAACATTAAATATTTTGGTCCGTGTTGTATAATATTTGATAAAACTTATATCAATGAAAAAAATGTTTAAAATACAATTCATTCATATATTTTGCATCAAGTATTGTATAACACAAACAAAAATATCTAAGGTCAAAGTTAAAAAAGAATTACTTTGAAAATTTAAAGTGGACATTTAAGAGTATTACTCTAAAAAATATTTAAGTACATAAGATGTGAGTAAGTATCATAGATGTGGCAATTTGTGTCCAAAAAAAAATAAAAAAAATAAAAAAAATGACTAATTTGAGCTAAATTGTAAAAGATTTGGTCATGTTTTGCCCTTTTTTCGAAATGGGCATATATGGCCTATTGAAAAGTTAAATAGGCACTAACAGGCACATATTTTCTCTCAATTGTAGAACATTATAATCGGTTTTAAAAAAAACATATAGATAATATATTTAATTTTTTAAATATAAATAGGGTGTTATGTTTAAGGAATTTATTTTGTCGTTTTGGGTCTTTTCTAAAGCGATTTGTATACCATGAGCCCGTTTGCCTATGCCCGTTCGGGCTCGAGCCCGTTTGAACCGTTGCCCATGCTCGCCTGTTTTGCCACCTCTAGAGTATCACATCTCGGCCCCTTACATAGATAGGAAAAACAAACGCACCAATTGTGCATCAGAGCGAACCTATCATAAGAAAGACAACACAACTTATGAACATATTATAACTGCTACTAACGACAAGATTACATTAGACTCACATTTACAATAAACCTATCGTTTAACTTGACCTCGAAGAATGATATCAAATGCATTACATAATGCGAAATGTTTCTCGGTTAGTCCAAAAGTATCCTTCTCCTAACCATCATAAATATCATAATCGTCATCCTCAAGAAAGCTTGTCTCATTAGCACCACCTCCAGCTCAATTTGCAAGATAAGACATAAATTGAGACGTTTCATCATCAATATCCTAAAATTCATTATCCAAACTACCTTCTTAATCTCCCATTGAAGCACTAGGCATAGATACCGACTCCAAATTCACCCCCTTTTCAATGTTTGATTTATGATCACACGACCTAATAGTATTAGTCGTATGTTTATCCGTTTTCCCTATTTCATCAATACAACACGCTACTTGTATAGTAAGAGTTTGTTACGTATATTATCCCTACACCCTCCACGTCTACCATATCATTTACTCCTTTAGCTTTCCCATGTGTCGTGTATATCTTTTTATTATGTTGATCCGGTTTAGACCATGTGAGATTTTGAACCATTATGAAGACCATAGAAAATATGCTTTTGAGCCTTTACATTCTTTAACACGTTCGAAACACTTTTCTTTGTAGACTTCACGTGTGAATTTGATACAATTTTCCTAGGACATTGATCCAACGAATGACCAAATAACTTACAAGTTTGACATCTAATTGGTTTCCACTCGTACTCAACATAAACATTGTGCAAGATATATTCCTCACCCTCAATATTAGGAACAACTATAACAAGCGTATCTTTCTACTGAATGTCGACATGAATATCAATTATGGCTCTCGTGAAACTGGACTAACCCCAAGATTCCATACACATTGAAGTTGTATAAGTATCAAACATCAAAGGGTGCCAAGTTTAGTAGCAATAACACTCAATCCATACTCCGTGATTGCTGTGATTGGCACATCAAGGAGTTTAACCCATACGATACACTCTTCAAGTCTTCCTTAGACACATTCACTAAAGGAGACCACTTGCGAAGAATCAATGGAACATTACGTATCATCCATGGACCATTTTCAAACATTGATTCCATACCAGTATTAGATTTAAATTTGAAGAAGAAAATACATTTCGAGTTCATCATAGAGCGAATAAGACCAAATCTACTCCACGCATTCTTAATATAGTTTTCAACCTTAAGATACACCACTCTTTTACCCATAAATAACCCATAAACAATGTTCTCGAAATGCTCCTTAACCTGAAGGACCGATTCTTTAGAAACTGCAACATCAGCTGCATTACCAGCCGGGGAGATTAAGGTACGAAAATTTGCAACTTTCTTATTCGGATCACCATTAAGATGATAAGCATATGACCCAAACCGCGTATAATTCGATTTATCACCATCAGTATCCACATTAACAGACCTCTAAGGGGAACCAAACGACTCGAACAAGCTTGGAAACGACTCCAAATTAGCTTGACTATCGACATTCACAGGTTTTAAACATTCCCCGTCATCTCCTACTAACACAAGCTTGTCCTCAAACAATTTACGTTCAATATCATTGATCTTAGCAGAAATAGAACACGCTTCCTCCTCATTAACACTAACATGATCATCATTGCTAACCTTAGCACACGTGACATCATCCACAAAAACATCACAGTTAACCCGAACACTAACCCGATGATCAACAACACGAGAATATTTTTTATTTGTCTTATCCCCTCTCCCTCCCGAATCCAAAAACCCACTTTTCATTCTTAAACCATGCATTTACTAACGAAATAATCAATAACTATAGTCCCAACCCATAGTAACCACGCAACACCAGCATCCTCTAATAATGACACTAACAACCCTAAAAAAGGTTTCAACAACAATAAGCGTAAACAAATCCAATTCAGCAGAAAATAGCACAGTATAGCACCAACAAAATCGTCGCAGGATAATATACCGACAATAACAACGATAAAGGATATAAGTTGAATATAACAGATGAATCTGTGAAACGCACTAACCCTAAAACCCAATTCGAAAAGAAAACCCTAAAAAGATCAAAAACCCTAATCGTATTGAATATACGAACGTGTCTAAGGATCAAGAAGACTTAATCATAAACAAGTATCATAGATACAACAATAAATTAACGTTTACGAATATATAGGATTTGCAGTGCCAATTGTTTTTTGGTTTAAGGTTTAAATCGCCTTTTTTGTCAGAGGGGGAGAGTGTTTGCCTTTTGTTTGTATAGAAAATAAATAGTAGTAAAAAAGGGCGTTCCTTTCTTCTATAATAAATACTTAGGAAATATGTTGTCAAAGTGATTAATGTTATTAAAAACTTTACAATGCCTACAACATTATTGTAAGAGTAAACTGCAAAAATTGTCCCTGTGGTTTGTGTATTTTTGCAAGAATCATCTCTATCTCAAGCCTTTAGCATTTTACATCCCCAAATCCACAAACCTTTGGCATTAATCATCCCTGAGCATTAACGTCGTTAGTTTTACCCATTAAGTGTTAAAAAATATTTGCCCGTTAGTCTCTCCGTTAATATTTTTTGCACCGTTAGTCCTCATTTTACGTTTTCGTCCGTTTTTACGTTTTTGTCCGTTTTATACGTTTCGTCCGCTTTTTATCCGTTTTTGTCCGCTTTTTATATGTATTCGCCTGCATTTTTCTACGTTTTACGTTCTCGTCCGCTTTTTACGTTTCGTCCCTTTTTACGTTTTCGTCCGTTTTTTACGTTTTTGTCCGTTTTACCGCTTTTATCCGTTTTATATGTTTCGTCCGCTTTTATCTTTTCGTCCGCTTTACATCCGTTTCGTCCGTTTTTATGTATTCATCCGGTTTTCGTTTTTACGTTCGTCCGTTTTAAGTTTTAAATACATTTTTACGTTTCGTATGTTTTTACGTTTTCGTTCGTTTTCTTGGTTTTCATCCGTTTTATATGTTTCGTCGCTTTGTATTCGCTTTTACGTTGTCGTCCGTTTTGTATTCGTTTTTCGTTGTCGTCCGTTTTGCGTTTTCCGTTTATATCGTTTTGTCCATTTTTACGTTCGTCCTTTTTACGTTTCGTCCATTTTTGCGTTTTATGCATTTTTACGTTCTCGTCCGTTTTTACGTTTTGTCCGTTTTTACTGTTTTCGTCCGTTTTATATGTTTCAACGTAAAGAACGGACAAAAACTTAAAACGGAAAACGGCAAAAGGGATAAACGTAAAAAGGATGAAAACTTAAAAAGGGACTAAACTTAAAAAATGGACGCAGAGCGTAAAAACGAACAAAACGTAAAAACGGATTTAAAACGATATAAACGGACGACAACGTAAAAACAAATAAAAAGCGGACGAAAACCAAGAAAAGAACAAAAATATAAAACCATGGTAAAACGTAAAAAGCGGACAAAAGCGTAAAACGGACGAACGAAAACGAAAACCGGACAATACATATAAAAGTGGACCAAACGGATAAAAAGCGGACGGCGGATAAAAGCGTGTGAAACATATAAAACGGATAAAAGCGAGTAAACGGACAAAACGTAAATAAACTGGACGAAAACTTTATAAAATTGACAAAAGCGGATAAAAGCGGACGAAACATATAAAACGGACGAAATGAGTAAAACGGACAAAACGTAAAAACGACAAAACGTAAATGAGGACTAACGGTGTAAAAAATATTAACGGAGTGACTAACGGGCAAATATTATTTAACACTTAATCTGTAAAACTAACGACGTTAGTGCTCGAGATGATTAATGCCAAAAGTTTATAGACTTGAGGATGTTTAATGCTAAAGGTTTGAGATAGAGATGATTTTGCGAAGATACACAAACCACATGAATGATTTTTGCAGTTTACTCTTATTGTAATGACAAAGACGATATATTGTATAGGAAAATGATTCACATGCCTAAAATATAAGCCTAAAGATTAGCCTAATTCATTAAAAAAGTGACATGTGGATTGTACTACCTCTCTCTCTTATTACATACCATTGATATTGACATGTGTTTCAAAATCCTCATTAAGCATAAAATTAGGCATGTAATTTAGACATGCCTATCACCACTCTATTGTATAATGTGAAAACCATAAGTTACAGCGACAAAACTGGTCAAAAAAAGTTACTCCATTAAATATTTACTCAGCCGTCTAACGCTTAGTTCGCGAGTTTGATTTAATGAAGAAAAGAAAGAAGAGGGAAGAAGATGGTGTTCTCAAGATTGTTAACCGGAGAAAAGAAGAAAAGAGGGAAGAAGATCTAAGCTATTTTTCTTCCGCCCAGATTTGGGAAGAAGAGGGAGGAAGGAAAGTGGATTACTTCTCTTCTCTTCTTTCCTTTCTTTTCTTTTACGCTTCGATTCGAGTTGAAAAGGAAGAGGAAATTAAAGGAAACGGAAAGTTTTTGTGTTCTTGAGTCTTTTTAAAGGAGGAAGGGAAGCGGAAGGAAATAGAGAGGAAGATTTGATAAGTAAATCTTCCTCCCACTTTTAGAAAAGGGAAAGGAAACTGAACCATATATCACAGAAAGACTAATATACCCTTTTTAAAACATTTGACATTAATAATTAAAGGGCATATATGTAATTTACCAAGTTATTTTCTTTTCACTCACAGAAACATGATTATGATTCTTTCCTTTCCTTTCCTCTATCTCAAAACATAACAACTAACACGTCTTTCCTCTTCCATTTCTTTTCCCTTCCTATTCTTTTCCATTTCCTCCTAAAAAGCTCGAATCGAGTGTTAATGAAAATCTCGCGAACAGACCTTAATAGTGTTTCGTTATTTGGAATTTGGATTTTCTTTAAAGAAAAAGGTAAAATAGATAAAAATAGTAAACGTTCATTCTATTAAAATATATCCCCATGATCCTGCCGTTAATGGTGGTTATTGGTGGTTGGTTTTACTCTCAACGCATATGACATTTTTCTCCCTTTTTATACACGTATCTTTTGATTTTGGTATTTTGAAAACTGTATTTAATTGAGTTGAAGAGCATGATGTGAAATTTCTTTGGATTTACATGCGTAGATTCATTTTTAAATTACTCTTAATAAATCCTTTTGAGAATGAGATTTCACCCACCGAATCTTTTTGCTCTCTTTGTTTGAATAAAATATTTATCTTTTATTTGTTCATACGATTTTTGTCGGCAAAAAAAATAGTATTTTCTACCCCTTTTTAAGTCGTTACGATATTTTTCTTATATTTTTATTTAAATAACATACAATATTGCATGTATTGAACCCCAAAATGCAACTATGGTATTATAACTTTCTTGTAGTTGTATTCACGTAGGACGTAGAAATATGATCTTTCTTGTAGTTGTATTCACGTAGGACGTAGAAATATGATAATTTTATGCGTTGAATATTAAGGTAAACACACTATGTTTTACTATAATTTCTGTAATATTTCATTTCCATTTATACATAAACAAAGTTTAATATAAGAAACATAATAAATAATTGGAGGCCACTAGAAAATGTTCAACTTGAACTAAATTATAACAGGTTCATAATAAGATATAGTTCAAATTAGAAAAACCAGAAGTTAGTGAATTATACTGAGTTAACAAATGATATACTGAACCAACACACAATTTTAAAACTTCTTGAAAGAAACATCTCGAAATTGAATTATATATGTTTATTTAAAAATATATATATATATCATGTATAAGCCATAAATCCGAAATTGATTTATGCATATATCAAGCGAGATAAATTTTCCACATTTCTCCTTTATAAGCAAAGTTATATATACTGACTTTACAGATTGCTTATTAAGTAATCTACAATAAATAATAACTCATCATTTGCGAGACATTCTACATGGCATGTGACTTCGAATACTTTGTAATTACTATACCTTACGTTATTTAACCTTGATTCTTGTAAATATAATTATCTGGCATTTTTTGCAACATTATAATCTTGTTAAAAAGTGATAACCTTTCATTATTAAGGTATTGTGCGTTTCATTAAAATATTTTCGATTTATTGATTGCAACATTTTATTGTTAATAGTTGCTTGAGAAATCTGAATCTGAATCATATAATGTTGTTTGTTTTATGATCTGGTAAAAAGTCTGACTGGTGTCAACTCTGCGATTTAAATAAGAAAAACGTTTCATTTTTTTTTAAACTCGTTAAATGTTTCAACAATGTCAATCGTATAATTATGCTAAACCAATACATGTGTGCAAACATTTATTATACATATATAGTCGCAAATTCGTAACACAATTTCATTACATTTTTGTAAAACTAAGAAAGAAAAAAATAAGAAAATGTCTATGTTTTTACATATAAGATAAAGAAAATAAAGTATAAGTATAATGAGTTTGTCTAACCAATACCTTCTGGGCATTGGTTTCAATTCATCCCGAACTTTCGTTTAAAATTAAAAATTGCATTTGATATGCATTTAATAAACTTATAAATTACCGAAATTAATTGTGATTATTAATTTAATAAGTGTAATTGTTTTGAATAATCATTTTAACCAATGACTTGAGAGCACTAAAGAAATAAACTCAAATATAATTAACGAAAAAACAAAAACACAAATTGAAACAAAAGTATAAGCATTAAGAGGCGATAAGATATCACTTTTACCTCTTAACGAGTAAAACTCAATACATCTTATTGTCTCTTACTGAAAATGAATAAACGAACACCCTAACCTCTTACTTTTTTTTACCGAGTCAGAAGTAAGAGTAAATAATAGATATTTTCGAAAAACAAACACAATATGTGTTAATATCTTAGAACCATTTTTAAAGAGTATCATTACTTTTTCACTCTAACAAACTTTTTACTACAATGTCTAAGAAATGTGGTTAGCTTTTAAACAAAATAACCTTAAGCTTAAGAGAAAAGTAAATACTACGAGTACTATATATGGTGACATAATAATTAGTCGATGGTACGAATTAGAAGTAAGCTGCAATTTGTTGCTACTACTATGCTAATAATTACAAATTAGAAAATAAGCAACATGATAATTGTATCATTTCTTTAGTTATTTGAAAATGACATGTCTTCAGTTCATGTGGACGCTCGTGCGAACAACAAGGCTCCTTGTTTTAATAAGCACAGTGTATTTCCACTAATTTTTTATTCTAAAATTAAGCTTTTGTTTTCAACTGAAAATAATGTACTTAAATATTTGTATCCTAATAAGATTTGTAGCTATTATATATCTTTTGGAAAGGCTTAAAATCAAGGGTATGTTTGGATGTTTTACCCACCAAGTTGTACACTTATAAGGGTTCGTTTGGTAGGACGGAATGAAATGTCAACTGAATGAAATAAACAATGTAATTGAATGAGGTGTAATGTAATGATTCATCAGTAGTTATTAATATGTTTGGTTTGTATAATAAGACGTAATGGAATCGATAATAAAAAGACTAAAATATCCATTAATAATAAAAGTTTATTTAATGTGGTTAATTAATGAAGGAGTTTTATAATTTTGATTTCATTACAAGATGTAATGAAAAAGTAGGACCCCTAATGAATGGTTTTGGTGTAATGAATGCATTCTACTGCATGAATCATTACATTCTATAAATATAAACAAACAACATTTATTCATTACATCGTAATAATCATTTCCATTACGACTTTAATTACGACATACCAAACGCTACGTAATCAAGTAATTGGCATCGATGGTTACAAGTTACGGCATTTTGCTTTAATAATTTTTTTTTTTTTTTTTTTTTTTTTTTGCAAAAGGTGAATATATATATTAATAAACACAAACAATCATTCAACTAAAAAGTTATAGACATGCTTATAACTCCTTGAGAACATAACAAGAAGACCAAATACAATGTAACTAGAACATACAAAGACAAACATAGCAACATTACTTCACTTGATACTTCAGAATCCATTCTTCAGCAGTCAACTAGCATCAGATTAGAGTAAGACTGCATCAACCAATATTCACCTTATAAAGCACCATTAGCCATCTAGCTACATTTCCACTTTATCTATCCATCATGATCATTCATCCTGCCACCACAATAACCATGACAAGATAGATTAGTGGCTTCACTAGGAACCATAACCTCTCCACTACAAGGGTTATACCATGTGAGCTACATTTCCATTTACTACAATGGCCTCACACACATGGGAACACACACCTTGCAGTGAGTACCAACCATTACCTCCTTTAGCAATGCATATCTAGGACCATGTAGGTTCATCTTTCACTCCTCACAATTCCTAGAAACATGCATCACCACACCTGATCTCTCATACCCACCACAGATGGAAACTCACTTTATGAGATTCAAAATAGATTATCAATGTTTTTTTATCCAAATACCTCTGAATTACCTCACAGAGGCCTATAAAGAGATATAAGGACCAAACAACATCTAGAACCTATATGAATCCCAAGATACAGAGCCATCATCCTTAGTGATCACACCTCTTTCAGAATTCACAAATGCATGAAACTGAAGAGAAGGTTAAAACCTTTAAGATTCAGAAGAGAAGCAACACTTCAATTTTGAGAAGCAGACCATATCAAATTCAACTCTACTTATCCAAGAATTATATCAAAACTTATCATGATACTTTTGAACATACCATGTATAGAGATAACCATTTTGATAGTTGTCTCTAAAAAATACCCATATCATATGCAGGAAACTTCCTTATGGTAGCAACTCAACCACTGGAATGACTGAGATCTAAATTGTTACCTCCAACCAAGATCCACAAAATAGATAAAGTCTTCCCGAAGTTAACTTGCCCCAAATTACTAGCCATCTGCATCTCCACCTCTAATCCTCACTCTATTATTCATATGATTCCTTTTATTACCAACTATATCCAACCTTATATCCCAATCTTTTTGAGCTTGAAGAACAACCTTTGATGGTTTAACTTTCAAACTTAGCAATCGCATTCTGACGGTCTCATAAAATTGCTCAAACAACTCATCAGTACTTCTTTGCAGACCCTTAAACAACCTCCAATTTCTTTCTTGCCAAATATAATAAACACTTGCAGCAAATCCAATCCTCCTTATGACACTTCCAATAGAATCACCATCATACATATCAACTAACCATTTTACCATATTGTCCCATTCCATAACAGTACACTGTAAACCCGATTTCTGCTTGACTTTTATCCAAAATATCTCAGCATATTTGCATTTAAAAAACAAATGTTGATGTGAATCAATATCTGAGTGACAAAGAGTACAAACCATCATATCATATGACCCCCATCTTCTAATTTTATCTTGAGTAGTTAACTTGTTTTGAATAGCCAACCACAGTATAAATGCATGCTTTGGGATATTTTGAGAGAAACACACCATTTTACACCACAAGACATTCTCAACTGCTTCCATAAGATCACAGTAAACTTGTTTCACACTAAATCTCCCCTCCTTACCCTTTCCACTCTTCCACACCATCAAATCCCTCACACTGTCATTAATGTTAACACTTTGGATTTGAGATAAGATTGGATATTTAGAAATCCATTCATTTGGCCATTTGCATATACCATTAACAACAATATCTTTTACCACAATATAAGCATTCAATCTAGCATTATACAAATCCCTGTTAGTTATGAAGGATTGAAGAATACCAATTGAACACCAATTGACATAAACCACTGATGCTCTAGACCCATTACCCACTTTCATAACCATAAACTTCCTTGCCTCATCTCTCATTCTTAATATGTTTTTCCAACCCCAACTATCTGTAACTTCTTCATTAACAGCCCATATACTCTTTCCTTTAAGCTTTTCAGTATTAATCCATTTGACCCAAAGAGTTTCCTTATTAGTAGCCACATGCCAAAGATGTTTAATAATCATTGCCTTATTCCAAATACCAAGATCTTTCAGGCCTAAACCACCTTGACACTTAGGCTTACATATGTTTTTCCAAGCCACTTTAGCCTTCCCTTTTGACAATTCCCCTTGATTCCAAAGAAACCCTTTAAGGACCTTATTAATATCATCAATAAATGTTTGTGGCAGAATAAATACAGAAGCCCAGTATACATGAATAGATTCTAAGATTGAAGAAATCAACTGTAACCTCCCAGCATATGACAAGCTTCTATTTTTCCAGTTAAGAACTTTACTTTTGATCTTATCAATTAAAACCTTACATTCCTTTATACCCAATCTTTTAGATGACAAGGGAACACCAAGATATCTCACTGGGAGCTTCTCTACTTTAAATGGAACTTCCTCCAGAATCAACTTCTTATCATCATCCTTTATGTTACCAAAAATAATAGTACTTTTTGCATAATTGGGCAGTAATCCGGACATAGCACCAAACTCATTAATTGCTTCCTTGAGGACTCTAATCGACTCTACATCACCATGACTAAACATTAGAAGATCATCAAGAAAAGCATACATGAGTCATCTTTAACTTTGCATCCATAGTGAAACCGAAAAGAATTGCTACTTTCCACTTTATTGTGAACAATGATGGACAGAATCTCCATTACTAGAGTAAATAAGTATGGAGACATGGGATCTCCCTGTCTCAAACCTCTTCCTCCTTTAAAAAAACCACAGCTTTCACCATTCACACATAAAGAAAATGAAGAAGTAGCTACACATTTAATAATCCAATTCACCATCTTCTCATGAAAGCCAAAGCCATTAAGAACAACTTCTAAAAACTTCCAGTTGACTGTATCATAAGCTTTTTGGATATCAATTTTCATAGCTACTCTTTTTGGCCCATCTTTTCTGTCATACCCTTTTAACAATTCTTGGGATAGCAAAATGTTATCTTGAATATGCCTATTTGGAATGAAAGAACTTTGATTCTGACCCACTAATTTCCCCAATGTACCCTTCATTCTATTAGTAATAATTTTGCTAATGCATTTGTATATGACATTACAACATGCAATAGGCCTAAAATCAGTAACTTTACCTGGGGTTAAGATCTTAGGAATTAGAGAAATTATTGTAGAATTGATTTCTTTGAGAATTTTCCCTGTGGCAAAAAACTCTTTAACAACACTGCATACATCCCTCCCCACTATATTCCATGCCTTCTTAAAGAGCACTGATGAGTAACCATCTGGCCCTGGAGCTTTATTCCCATCAATATCAAACATAGCATCTTTAATTTCCTCATCACTGACCTCTCTAACCATGAAACTTGCATCTTCCTCAGTCATTTTGTTATTAATCATGTCACCAATATGACTTAAATCAGAAACAGGCACTTCTTCTCCCAGGAACTTTTGAAAATGCTTCACAAACTGATCTGCAACATCTTTTCTAGTGAAATAATTTCCTTTATCATCACAAATGGAGTTAATCCTGTTCTTATGATTCCTACTCTTTAAAACCTTATGAAAAAAAGCATTGTTTCTATGGCTTTTGCTTTTTGAAATAATAGCTTTTCTTCATCTTTGACAGCATCTGCATATTCTTTCAAAATCAAACTTTCCTCAATTCTTAACAGCCTATGCTCAGGATCTTTATCAATTTTTTGTTGAACAATCTTGAGCTTATCTCTTAACATGTTAACTTTCTCAAACACATTTCCATCTTTCCAGGCAAGTTTCTTCAAATACTTTTTCAACCCTCTTTAATAAAAATGTTGTCAATGTATCTGTGTGGAAAACTAGAAGAGGGGTTGAATAGTTTTACCAATTAAAACTTCCTTTTAACTATTTAGATTGACTTATGTCAATCTATTTGAAATGTGTGTTGGATGTTTGATAAACAAGCATATAAAGATAAGTAATGAAAAGATAAGGGTAAGAAGCACAAAACCACAACACGAGTATTTATAGTGGTTCGCCACAAGGACACCTTCCTTGCCCTACTCCACTCCCGAGTCACCTACTCGAGAGTTCAGAACACTACACCAATCTCCTTATGGCGGAGAAGCCTTCACAACGTCGCTTAACCTTTTTCCGTACAAAGCTAAATACCGAGTTCTTTCACACCAAGGCGAACCACACCTAACACAACGTCGCCTACCCTTTATACGGTGCTAGGCTAACCACCGAGTTCTTTCACACCAAGGATAACTAATCCTATCACAACGTCGCCTACCCTTTATAAGGTACTAGGCTAAGTACCTAGTTCTTTCACTCCAAGGTGAACTACACCTTCACAATGTCGCCTACCCTTTATTAGGTACTAGGCTAAGCACCTAGTTCCATTGCAATGAAGGAACTACTACCACACTACGCCAACGACTAATCCCTAAGGAGATCTACTCCTTTACAACATCATCAAGGATATCAATATCCTTGGATCTAATACTAGTCTATCTTGTACATCGAAACACACCATATCGAATGTACATCTAAGGCACCTTTCACTAATGCCTTTGACTAGATCTACAAGACACCTTTCACTATTGTCTTGTGTCTTCACTTCTAAGCACCTTTCACTAATGCTTCTTTGTCTTGACTTCTAAGCACCTTTCACTAATGCTTCTTGTCTTGACTTCTAAGCACCTACCACAAGTGCTTATCCTATAGACGTTAGATACCCTTCACTAATATCTTCGTCTTGACACTTGAGACATCTTTCACTAATGTTTTCAACACTACACTTCTTAGAAGAAAGAAATAGATCATCAACAAGAGGACTTCAATAGCCTTGATGATGAGGAAGCATGGCAACTCATGGACTTGAGCTTGCTCAACTTCAAAGGTGGTGATCTTGCCTTTAAGAGGAACCTAGAAGATCACACAAAAACAAAACTACAAACATAGATCTCTTGGATCTAAGGTTAGTAAGATTTAACTCAGGGGAGAAAGTGTGTTAGAAAGGGATTGAAAGGCATGATAAACAATGAAGAAATGACTCACTATTTATAGAGAAAAAACCTCTACTGTTTCCCGGATCCCACGGCTCCCTACCACAAGGGATCCGGCTAACACAAAGCTAGGGATCCGTGGAACGCTCCTCTTTGCCCATGGGTATTTTTGGTTATGGGTCATGGGTCATGGGTTATGGGTTGATCCATGGTTTTCTTTCTATATACAATGTATCTTAAGGATACAATGAACTTGGTTAAGTGGTATAAATAAAACCATGGGTTATGGGTCAAAACCATTTGCTAGTTTTTACCTATTTAGTATATACTTATTTTTACCCATTTTAGTATATACTTGTTTTTACCCATTTTAGTGTATACTTAGTTAAGTATATGTTATCCCAATATGTAAACAATAGTTGTTATACATATGTATATCTAAAGCATAAAATCACTTGTACTTGTTTTAGTATTTTATGTGAAAGCGTAAGTGTGCTAGAAAACTATTAGTTCAAACCATTTACGTATTTTATTTGTTTCATTAAAATGATCTTACTTTTGTTATCGACAAAACATTAGAAGATCGTAAAATATAAATAAACGTTTTACGGCTTATTTGTATTAACAATCTCCCTTTTGTTGATGACAAAACATAAGATTATTTTAAGTAAAGCTAAAATTGTGAAGAGTTTGAATTTAGTTTTACTTTCTTCTCCCTTTTGTCGAAACAAAAGAGCTTTGAAAGAAAGCAACACTTTGTTTTTAAGAAAATGTGTGAAAAATAGAAAAGAAATTAGAAATAAAAAGCAAGTAACGGAAAGGATCTCGTCGTTACTCCCTCGACGAGTCCATCCCTAAGTAAGGCGTCAAGAAAGTAATGCTAATCTAGTTCATTTGCAATTATTTGCAAAAGATTACGCCTATGTGACGGTGTGCTCCCCTAGATGATTGCAATTTTGCAACGGAAGTCATGAGATATAAATCTAAGATTGCAAGTAATTTTAATGTATTGTTTTGACACCAAGCCCCTTAGCTTTAGGGTGTCAAATTCTTCATGTGTTAATGGAATAACTACAAAACAAAGGTTAGAAAACAAGTATAATTCACAATTTTCTCGCAAATGTGGTCCAAGTTAGTAGGAAAATAGTTTCGTATCACGGATCCCACGGTTCCTCCTAGTAGGGATCCGTCTAGGCAATTTCGAGGATCCGCTTGGTCGATGAATAAAATCAAGAAATGGTGGCATAACAAGAAATGTTAATACCAAAATGAAATAAGGATTATATCAAATACTCATATACTCGTAAATATAGCAAGTAGCATGTAATTTCATTTAATAAAACAAGAGTTATGATATACATGACTCTAAAAATAAGAAAATAGACAATACATGACTAGGAATTTCTAGACCAACTAACGCTGATGCTAGGACACCACTAAAATTCTTCTAGCTCAAGTTTTGTTTAGGTTTGATCTAGTCGAAACGCTCGAGGAGATGATAGAACATGAAACGCTGGTCTTCTCGCACTTCATGTATCAAACTTTCAACATGTTGACAATGATAGCAATCTTTGTCATGGCTAGGTAGTGGTGGTGGATGAAATGAAATGGCTTGATGCGAAGGATCAAGTGAAGCGGCTTGTGGAGCTTCAAACGATGAAGGATTGGTGGAGGTGCATTTGAGAATGCCTCACCAAGAATGATGGTGGTGGTAAAGAAGTGTCAACTTCCATATGGTCGGGTGGTTGACTTTGATGATTTCTCATAATCCAAATAGATTATATGATGGAGACGGCAAAAGGAAGCCGGAGCAAGTGTTGACTCAACACCTTGGTTTTGAACCATTATTCCTCCTAATGAGGAGAATGTTGTCGCTGAAGCGGATGAGACGGCCTAGAGGCAAGTCCTCTAAATTGTAGAGGTGTGGTGATGATAGTGGTGAAGTAAATGAAATAGCTCTAGGAACCAATGGTGATGGTTTAGTGGAGATGATATTGTTCGCCTAGGAGGTATGGTGGTGTTTGGCATAGGTAGTTTTGTGGGTACTATCCTTTAGGAATTGGTTTGATTGGATGATGAAGGATTCTATCATTTGTTGGCTTGACCGAGATGATTCGGTTGATGAGATTTCGTACAACACGAACCTTTTCATGGGTGGTTCTTTGGTGAATAAGTTACTACTTGGGTTTTTCTCATGATGAGATGATTTCAAGAGGTTGCAAGAGCTGAAAGTTAGGATGAGAGTGATGACTATGGAGGTCCTAACAAGGTGGTTTATAAAGCAAGAGAATTGGCAAGTGCATTCAAGCCTTAAGCCACTAGGATTCATTGGAATGTGATGATTAACATGCACAAGGGTCAATTTCAGAGTTTACACTGATCTAGGAACTCATTTAAGATGAGATGGAGTGTTTGAGTTAGGAAGATGAGTTGAAATGATTGTTTTAGCAAGATTTGACCTAAACTCATCATCCGATCCCACTGCCCTCCACAGAGGGATCCGTCTAGGCTAATCCTAGGGATTCGCTCTCAGAGCTATGAAAGAGTGGAATGATGTGATTGATTCCAACCGCTGTTATATCACACAAGCTAACCACTTGTGAATGGCTAACCGTAATAAACTTAAACCGCTTTAAACCAATGCAATGAAGATCATAGGAATATAGAGGATTCCCCGGTCGTTAAGTCCCACGGAGACTCAATGGTGTTTCAAAACTTTCGATGAAAATGATTGATGAGGACAAATTAAGTCAGACAACTTAAGCACACCGAAATAAGCTAAAGAATGTAAAGAAATGACTATTAAACTACAATAAGCGATTCAATAGAATCAGCAGATTCAAAGAGAATCTAAAATTCTAAATCGCCAGAAATGAAATAGAAATTAGCAACAACAAACAAATCGGCAGAATCTAAACTTCTACATCGAAGAATCAAAATCAATTCAAGAAACTTCAAACAGATCGCAGGCATATCGGCGAAACCAAAATATCGAATCGCCAGAATCAAAGAATAACGCTCAAGAGATTCAAATGCACCAACAGAATCACGGATAAGTTGACTAATGTGAACTTTGAATCAAATCTACTTATCGATTATGTTATACTAAGCTAAAATAAGATGAGATTAAGCTAAGTTAACAAGTTTTAAGCTAATATGATGAGATTGACAAACTAAAACTTTAACAGCTAACAACTAAGTGAGATTAAAGAGATTTTGACTTTTAACAAATGACCACTGGTTTTATGGTTTGTTTGAGTTATTAGTTGTGTATGTGACACAAGACAACAAAAAGCAATCAACACAAACAACCTATAACACGCTTGAACTAACAAATCCAAACAACCTTTAATGAAACCGATTTGATGATTTCCAAAGGATTTCAAAGATTTAAACCATGCACTTGATTACAGACCTTATAATATCATATATGAAGACTAAATAAGCGTAAAACAACAATAATAACAACATAAAACTCTAGAATGTCACTAATGCTATATTAACTGTTAAACTATGATTTTTAACAACTACAAATTTTAATGAACAAACAACTTATTTTAATGTTTAACTTTACTTAGCTATGACTAAGAAACACAAAAACACAAAGATTTAAGCTATAAACTTACTTATACAAGAATATGCAAAAGTTGAGTTAAAAGCTTACAAGAGGATTTCCAACCGAAAACACGTAACCAAGATCAAAAGACCACTCCTATAGGCTTACCACTAAGCCTCTAACCCTGTGGCAATCCAATATTCACCCCGCTCCACTTTGATCACCATCTCCATTGATTTTTGAATTTCTCACTATTTTATTTGTATTTTTGGTATTTTTCTCTTTTTGATTCTAAACTGATTTTAAAGGTTTCTAATAGCTTAAATAAGCTATCTAGGAGCTTAAGTGAGCCTATTAGTCCAAGTTAACAACAATTAACAACATTAACATAATATGAGATTTTGAACTTGAAAAATTGCATAAACTGGAAATATGATTAAGACTTGAAATTGATACTTGCAAAAAGTTTAACAATACACTGAAATGACTTAACAAAACACTTGAAAGCTTTAAAATACACTGAAAATTGAAAATTACTTAAAACGACATAAGCTAAACTAAGGTACACTAGATATCTCCCCACATTGCTTCTTATCTCTTTTTATAGACTTTGAGACTTCTTGTCGACCTCGATTGTTTCCCACCTTTTTCCACCATCGATCCTCAAAATTCATCGAATCGTCCATGTAGATTTGGCGCCAAAAAGTCATTAGCGTGTTTCAATCAATTAATGAATTTTGGATATTGTGAAGGTGGAGGGGTTTGGTATACAAGTGGTGAGACAGTGTAAAGGGCGGATAGAGCAAATCAAGGAAACCACCATGGTATCCGGATTTTGGCACGACAATGAGGTAAGGGATGCACAAGGTTCGGTTTTGACTTTCACGACCCGCTTTATTAATACACGTAGGGCTCAAAATAGGGTTTGACCGGGTCAAGATGTTATTTGACCTGCTCAAGGGGTTCAAGGTCCAAGTGTAGAGCTAAGGTTCGGGCTTGGATAATTAAAAGGGTCCGCTTGGTTTAGTAGTAATACAAGGACCATTTGTGCCAATTTAGAATATTTCGTGGACCTTGAATGATAAAACTCCATAATTTTGAATTCCGTGGACTAGATTTGACAACTTTTGAAACTGGGGACTAAACCGCCAATTTTGCAAACTTGATATGTTTTTCATCCGATTTTGATATTTTTGCATTTAAAACACATAAAACACTTGTTTGTGATATTTTCATCATTTTAATGCATTTCGAAAGTGTTTTCGGATGATTTTGTAGTTTAGATTGTACAAAATGATGAGTATTTAGACACTCATCAATCCCCACACTAAGATATTGCTAGTCCCTAGCAATGTTTTAGAACTTTAATGGATTTTAAAGAACTCTTTACCAAAAGCCATCACTTCGGAGTAGCCAATTGTTTTGGTTCAAGTAAGAACCTTGGCACAATGATAACCAAATGATTTTGAGCAAAATCATGTCGTAAAACGGATTTGATTTGTCTTTACGTGTCGCTTTGCTCGGACTAGCAAACTCTTAGATAAATTATCTCGTATTATCTTTGGTGAGTCGATTACCAATTATGGCTTTTCCATCGCTTTTACCACAAGCCATAAACTTGCGGGCTAGCCAACTCTTCACTTTTTAGGATATGGTGAGTCGAATACCATACAATTTTGGGCAAATTGTGTCAATCAACGGATTTGATAAATCTTTACCAAGAGCCGTTTGCTCCCGGATTAGCCAATCCTTTTGTTTATTAGACATGGCGATCGATAACTATAAGTCGAGTAAGTGAAAACACTTACTCCAAAAAAATTTGGCCAAAACGGGAATTGGGTGGATAATTACATGATAAAATTCGCGAGAATTTCCCCACACTTAGAAATGAATATTGCCCTCAATATTCAAAGTACCTATGGTTATGCCAAACAAAGAACGAAAAGGGAAATACTACGACCATTATTTGAAAGATTTTTTAGAAAAGATTTATATACAATAATGGGCAACTCCCCACACTAGGGTGGTAGAACGTAGAAAGGAGATGTAAATATGGGTGAAAACCCATATGGTGTGTGCTATTGTTTTGATTCCCGAGTCATTAGCTTGACTCGATCCCCGCATTCATTAGTTCATGGGAAAGTTTGTAAACCGGACAACCACGTGAGGAATGTCCTTCCAAAATAATGCTTTAATCGATGACCATTCACTTTAAAACTTGGACCATCGGGTTGAGATAACTCAATGGTACCATAAGGATAAACCTTAGCAATGGTGAATGGACCGCACTAACGGACTTGAGCTTTCCCGAGAAAATCTTCAATCTTGAATTGAAAAGAAGGACTCGATCACCAACGTTGAAAACGCGGTTCTTAATTTTGAGTCATGAATCTTCTTTGTCTTTTGTTTGTAGATCAAAGAGTTCTCGATGCTTGATCACGGTTCATTTAATTCATTCATTTGAACTTTTCGTGATCACCACCGTCTGAATATCGAAGTTTGCATGTTTCAAGGCCCAAGATGCCTTGTGCTCTAACTCAATCGGAAGATGACATGCCTTCCGCACACTAGCTTGTATGGAGTACACCCGATGGGTGTTTTATAAGTCGACGGAAGGCCCGTAGTGCGCCATCCGCTTTATCCCACCAAGATGCACGATTTTCGCCATCGTCCTTTCAAGAATTCTTTAATACCACGGTTGGAAACTTCCACTTGCCCACTTGTTTGGGGTGGTATGCGAGAGAGATGGTGGGTAACACCATACTTTTGCATGACTCTTTCAAATTGGTCATTGCGTAAATGTGTACCACGATCATCGATTATAGCTCTCTGAGTTCCAAACCCGGCAAAAGAGATTTCAAAATTTCACAACTACTCGGCATCATTGGTAGGTAAAGCTTTTGCTTCAACCCATTTTGACAAATAGTCAACGACCACGAGTATGTATTTGTTACATCGAGAAGATGGAAATGGCCCCATAAAGTCAATACCCTGTGTCAAAGATCTCACAAACTTGAATGGCATTTTATGGCATTTCATTTCTTTGAGATATATTTCCGTGACGCTGACAAGCGCCGTGTTTTGACAAATTCGTGGGCATCCTTGTAAATTGCGGGCCAATAAAACCGGAATCAAACACCTTTTTGGCGGTGTAGTTTGACTATGATGGCCCCCTGGGTCCAAAGATGACAAGCTTTGAGAATGTCCATAGCTTGTCCATAAACACACCGCTCGGATGACTTGATCCGCACGATTTTGAATAAGTAGGGTCGTCCCGTAAGTAATGTTTAACATCTTTGAAGAATTTGTTCTTCCGTGGGTCGACATCCCTTTCACTATGAAGTTACCCGCATGGTAATTTGCAAAGTCAAGAAACCATGGGTGGTAGAGTTTCCACGAAAGAAACCGCATTGAGTGTCTCGAGGAAATGTTTCATTTATTTCCTTTTCTCGAAAACATCTTGGTGAGGGTTTTCTAGACGACGATGATCGCACCTGTGTTCTCGCCTCCTTTTTATCACGATAATGATATCAAATTCTTGCAGAGGAGAATCCAACGGAGCAATCTCGCATTGCATCTTGTTTTGCAAAGAGATATTTGAGAGCCGAGTGATCCGTGATACACCACGATTTGGTCAAGATTAAGTACGGCCGAAACTTCTCAAATGCATACACCACTGCTAGTAATTCTTTTTCGTGGTGGTGTAATGAGTTTGAGCCTCGGTCCATAGTCTTACTTGCGTAATGGATAGGTGAAAATGCTTGGATCTACGTTGCCCTAGGACCGCACCGATAGCAAAATCACTTGCATCGCACATGAGCTCAAAAGGCAAGTCCCACGGGAGCAACGAGAATGGTGCTTCAAGAAGCTTTTTCTTCAATGTTTCAAAAGCTTCAATGCACTCGGTGAGAAGATAAAAGGAGCATCTTTTCAAGAAGATGAGTCATAGGTCAAGCGATTTTAGAAAAATCTTGTATGAATCATGATAAAACCGCATGACCTAAAAACTCCTAATACCTTTGACGGTAGTAGGATGAGGTAATTTAGCAATAACATCGACTTTTGCTCTATCTACCTCAATCCTGTTTTGGAAATCTTATGGCCAAGGACAATGCCTTCTTTGACCATAAGTGACTTTTCTCCCAATTTAGACAAAGATTTGTGTCTTCACACCGCTTTAGCATTTTATCTAAATGGGAGAGACATGTTTGAAACGAATCCCCAATGACCGAGAAGTCATCCATAAACACCTCCATTGTTTCCGATCATGTCGTGGAAAATGGCCATCATACATCGTTGGAACGTGCCAGAGCATTACATAAGCCAAAAGGCATACGCTTGTAGGCAAAAGTTCTGTATGGGCAGGTGAATGTGGTCTTCTCTGATCCCGTGGATCAATGGAATCAGTAACCCGAGAAACCATCAAGGAAACAATAGTATTCATTCCTCGCTAATCTCTCAAGCATTTGGTCCATGAAGGGTAGAGGAAAATGGTCTTTACGGTAGCGTCATTCAACTTACGATAGTCAATGCACACACGCCATCCCGTAACCAATCGAGTTGGAATTAACTCGTTATCTTCATTTGTGACAACAAATATGCCACCCTTTTAGGAACACAATGAATTGGGCTAACCCAAGGACTATCTCGAGATCGGGTAAATCAATCCTCGCATCAAGAAGTTTGATAACCTCCTGTTTGATAACATCATGGATTTTGGATTTACTCTTCTCGATGTTGAACTGTTGGTTTGAATTCATCCTCCATCAAGATTTTGTGAGTACAAAACTCGTGGTTGATACCTTAATGTCGGAGAGTTGCCAAGCAATTGCTTGCTTGTGTGACTTCAAGACCTTTATGAGAGCAGACTTTTCATCTTTACTCAAATCTCTAGCAATAATGATGGGTAATTTATCATCACCCTCAAGAAATGCATACTCGAGATGAGGTGGTAAGTCCTTAAGTTCGACTTCAGAAATTCTTCGCTTTTCTCAACCGACTTGACTTTTGTTATGAAGCTCGACGGGAGGGAGAGGAGGAGAAGTGTCATGATTTAACAATTTCTCAAGAAGAATATCTCCTCCGATTAATCTCATTTTGATTAATCTCATCAGAATTGAATCACCGAGTGAGGGGTCGATGATGGATCATCATTGAGCAACTTCTCAATGAGAAGTATGTCCCCTCAATGTCAATTGGAGCGTGATCAATTTCCCATGGAATGTAATCACTAGCCAAGTATGCTTCAATCTCTTCCAAGATGAAGTCGCCTCAAACGGGAGAGGAAGGAGTAGAATTGGCTATGATAGGTTGAGAAGATGTGGGATCCCCACCACGAATTATGAGAATAACCAAGAACTTCGAGAGTACTCTTCGAAGCAACATCAATGATATCTATTCGTTAACCAATTCGTAATCATAGTTTGCGGAGTACCTCAAGTTTGATCAAGGTTAAAAGTGACAGACTTCATTACTAACACGTAATGTGATTTCTTGCTCAAATACATCAATGAGAGCACGCCCGCTCGTGAATCCTCGACCAACAATGAGAGGAACCGTGGATCGGCATCGAAATCAACAACCACGAAGTCAACCGGAAAATGGAACTTTCCTACTTTCAAATACGCCCTCGGAAAGCCAAGAGGACGGATATGGAACGATCCGCAAGCTCGAGAGTCATGCATGTAGGAGTAAGTTCGAAAGAGAGTTTCTTCCATATTGAATAAGGCATCGATTGATGCTTGCACCAAGATCGGCTAGGCAAAGCATTCAACCATTCCTCGAAATACACAAGGTAAGAGAAATTTTCCGGATCTCCAAGTTTCTCGTGAAGCTTCTTCAAGATAATCTACGAGTAGTTCTCGCTCAAAGGAGTTTTGCCATTTCAAACAAACTTTTCCTTATTGCTTAACATGTGTTTGAGAGTCGATGCAAACTTGGGCATCAACATGATAGCATCCGCAAAGCTTATGTCAAAATGTAATTCTTGGAAAATTTGAAAGAATTTGTCCATTTGATGACTGGCTTTCTCGCGGAGCTTTTGCTCATTCAAACGTGATGGGTAAGGAATAGAAGATTTGGATTTCGGTTTTCAACGGAGCTACCGGAGGTTCAAAACAACTCCTGGATTTGACTTGGGTTTCGGACAACTTGAGGATGGACATCGTTGGTACCTCCGTTATTATTAGGAAGTTCCTTGTCCTTTGTAGCCTCGTGTTCACTTTCTACTACCTTCGGGAGAGAAGAAGAAGAAGAGGTAGTAGGAATAGCGGTCCATCGTATGAAACACCACTTGGTTGTGATCGCTTTAGCATCGCCCCGGTTAGCGATCGTGTTGCTCGGAAGTTTTCCGAGCCCGAGGGTTGATCATTTAAAGACTTCTTCAATTCAATGATCCGACCGACCAACAACCTGCTTATCTCCTCTTGAGACTTCATGAATTGCTTTAAAAGCTCATCGATGTTGATATCGAGGAGGTGGAGGGACATTTGAGGCCGTATGTTCCGATTATAGCCAAAATTCCTTGATTAGGATTCATATTTCCAAAATTGATTCCCCGATCGAAAGAGTTTTGATTAAGATTTCCTTGATGTTGGAAACCTTGATTTGGTCCGGATAGAAATTACCTTGGTTTTGATAACCTTGGTTCATTCTAGGTGGATTCGATTCTGTTAGGATTCGTTAAACCGGTGGTGCCCGATAAGTGTTAGCACGGTAGTTAGGTTCATTTTGAGGACGGTATTGATTACCTCCCCGATGTGAAGTACCGCTAGAGCATTGGCTTCAAATGGACTACCATCGGTGGCAGACAATTGTAGTATGCATGAGGCCACCACAAGTAACACAACTCTCGACTTTCTTCACTTCACCATGCGATGGTGTCTGTGTGAAGGTCACTCTTTTGGTTAGCAAGAACCAAAGCTCGAACAATATCCGTGAGTTTGTCAATCTTAGCATCGGTGCTAGATGTACTCACGTGAGATGAAGAAGAAGGTCCAAGATGAGACCGAGATTGATACGTCTTTGCTCGGAAAGGCGGACCGAGACTTGTTTTCAATGATTTGCAAGGCTTCTTTGGTGGTCTTGCTCAGAAATTACCTCCGCGGAGGCATTTAAAGAGTCTTGATTGGTCCGGTTCGCACCATTGTAGAAAGTATCCATTTGCATTAATTCGGTAAAACCATGATGCGGACATTTGAAGCAACTCTTTGTAACGATCCCATGCCTCCCGAATGATTCATCAAATCTTTGAGAAAATTTCATTATCTCATTCTTAAGACTTGTAGTTCGGGATGGAGGATAGAATTGTTAACGAACTTGGTGACTAGATCCTCCCATGTCTCTATAGAACGAGGGGTTGTTTCTCAAGCCAATTCGGGCTTGTCCTCTGAGAAAATGGGAACAAAGAAGCTTGATTGCTTCATGTGGGACATTTTGTATTTGATGGTAGATGCAATCTTGTTAAACCATCGAATATGTGCATGAGGATCATCCCGCTCAAAACCATAGAATTGGCTTTGGGTTACAAGATTAAGTAACCCGATTTTGAGCTCAAGGTGTCACCACGATGGTGGACAACAATAGCATCTCCGTAACCCTCGATGGGTGCTTGGAGAAGCTCATTCATGGGCTTATCTTCCGCCATTACGACGGTGGTGGTGGTGGTAGACGCCCTCACCACGTCCGAAGGAGCGAACGTCCTCTACGCTCACGAGGAATATTTGCAAGCTCGTAAAGTGGACTTGTAGAATCGAAGAACGAGTGCGCATGCACTAAGTATAAAATCAATTTTCAAAACAAATGCGAGGAAAACGACAAGTGAACTTAACCAATAATCACAAATGAAATGGCTTTTTGAAAAGGTACACCAAATCACAAGGACACAAAGGCAAGTTTTAAATCTATTGTTCGGGAACTTATTATGGTCACACCCCGCTTAGTAGGTGTCTTGCCTTGATTTATGTGGTTGATTTTATGTATTTAAGTACCACCGAAAAGACGTAGGTATAGATTTGTGCCGATGGTTTAAAACTTTTGGAAAATATTTTTGGTATCGTCTCGTTTAACCAAATCGTATCTCTTTAAAAATCACCTTAAAAGAAAATACGAGATAGAAAACGTTCCGATTGTTTTGTTGTTTTATATTTTTTTTGGTGTTGTTAACACTTTAGGAAAAGTGTTAATGAACATTTTGATATTCTGATAACTTTACAAAAGAAAACTGTTTACAAAAGATGGTATATGTGCAAGAATGGGTCTGAAAAAGGTTTAACACACGCTAAAGCCTCCCCGGCAGCGGCGCCAAAAATTTTGATCGAGCTCCAGACGGTCAAGTTTTATCACACAAGCTAACCACTTGTGAATGGCTAACCGAAATAAACTTAAAACTGCTCAGAAACCAATGCAATGAAGATCAGAGGAATATAGAGGATTCCCCGGGTCGTTAAGTCCCACGGAGACTCAATGGTGTTTCAAAACTTTCAGATGAAAAATGATTGATGAGGACAAATTAAGTTGTAGACAACTTAAGCACACTGAAATAAGCTAAAGAATGTAAAGAAATGACTATTAAACTACAATAAGCGCTCAACAGAATCAAGAGATTCAAAGAGAATCTAAAATTCTAAATCAAAGATAAATGAAATAGAAATTAGCAACAACAAACAAATCGGCAGAATCTAAACTTCTACATCGAAGAATCAAAAATCAATTCAAGAAACTTCAAACGGATCGTGAGGTATATCGGCAGAAACCAAAATATCGAATCAATGAGAATCAAGAATAACGCTTGAAGAGATTCAAATGCAATTCAAAGAGAATCACGGATAAGTTGACTAATGTGAACTTTGAATCAATTCTACTTCATCGATTATGTTATACTAAGCTAAAATAAGATGAGATTAAGCTAAGTTAACAAGTTTTAAGCTAATATGATGAGATTGACAAACTAAAACTTTAACAGTTAACAACTAAGTGAGATTAAAGAGATTTTTGACTTTTTAACAAATGACCACTGGTTTTTATGGTTTGTTTGAGTTATTAGTTGTGTATGTGACACAGTACAACAAAAAGCAATCAACACAAACAACCTATAACACAGTTGAACTAACAAATCCAAACAACCTTTAATGAAATTGATTTGATGATTTCCAAAGGATTTCAAAGATTTAAACCATGCACTTGATTACAGACCTTATAATATCATATATGAAGACTAAATAAGCGTAAAACAACAATAATAACAACATAAAACTCTAGAATGTCACTAATGCTATATTAACTGTTAAACTATGATTTTTAACAACTACAAATTTTAATGAACAAACAACTTATTTTAATGTTTAACTTTACTTAGCTATGACTAAGAAACACAAAAACACAAAGATTTAAGCTATAAACTTACTTATACAGTAATATGCAAAAGTTGAGTTAAAAGCTTACAAGAGGATTTCCAACTGAAAACACAGAACCAAGATCAAAAGACCACTCCTATAGGCTTACCACTAAGCCTCTAACCTGTGGCAATCCAATATTCACCTGCTCCGCCTTTGATCACCATCTCCATTGATTTTGAATTTCACTATTTTATTTGTATTTTGGTATTTTTCTCTTTTGATTCTAAACTGATTTTAAAGGTTTCTAATAGCTTAAATAAGCTATCTAGGAGCTTAAGTGAGCCTATTAGTCCAAGTTAACAACTATTAACAACATTAACATAATATGAGATTTTGAACTTGAAAAATTGCATAAACTGGAAATATGATTAAGACTTGAAATTGATACTTGCAAAAGTTTAACAATACACTGAAATGACTTAACAAAACACTTGAAAGCTTTAAAATACACTGAAAATTGAAAATTACTTAAAACGACATAAGCTAAACTAAGGTACACTAGATATCTCCCCACATTGCTTCTTATCTCTTTTTTATAGACTTTTGAGACTTCTTGTCGACCTCTGATTGTTTCCCACCTTTTTCCAGCCATTGGATCCTCAAAATTCATCGAATCGTCCATGTGTAGATTTGGCGCCAAAAAGTCATTAGCGTGTTTCAATCAATTAATGAATTTTGGATATTGTGAAGGTGGAGGGGTTTGGTATACAAGTGGTGAGACAGTGTAAAGGGTGGATAGAGCAAATCAAGGAAACCACCATGGTATCCGGATTTTGCACGACAATGAGGTAAGGGATGCACGGTGCACGGTTTTTGACTTCACGACCCGTTTTATTAATACACAGAGGGCTCAAAATAGGGTCTGGACTGGGGTCAAGATGTTATTTGACTGGCTCAAGGGGGTTCAAGGTCCAAGGTGGGTAGAGCTAAGGTTTGGGCTTGGATAATTAAAAGGGGTCCGTTTGGTTTAGTAGTAATACAAGGACCATTTGTGCCAATTTAGAATATTTCAGGGACCTTGAATGATAAAACTCCATATTTTTGAATTACAGGGACTAGATTTGACAACTTTTGAAACTTGGGGGACTAAACCGCCAATTTTGCAAACTTGATATGTTTTTCATCCGATTTTGATATTTTGCATTTAAAACACATAAAACACTTGTTTGTGATATTTTCATCATTTTAATGCATTTCGAGTGTTTTCGATGATTTTGTAGTTTAGATTGTACAAAAATGATGAGTATTTAGACACTCATCATGATGTTTCTAAGATCTAAGACCTATATCATCTTGAGTGTTTCAGTCCTCCTAGGTGTTTTAAATGAAGGGGTGCTTAAGTACTTGAAGGTGGTGAGTGATGTAGCTAATGATTGTCTTTTAAGGAAAGATTTGGGACTTTCATGAGTACCAATGAATGAGCAAGGATGACATTAAAGATGACAGTGTCAATTGAAGCTAAATGATCCTAGAGATCAGGTTGTGACTTAGGATTGTGTTTTGGAAAATATCCTAAAGGTTTTGAGATGAGAAAACTAGGATTTGATCAACTTTGATCAATTTTGAGGTGAGGATGATTTATGATCAACTTTTCCATAATCGAAAGATTTCTTAAGACTCGATGTAAGGGATCAAGTAGAAAAATGAAGTGTGAGTTTGAGAGCGGAAGATTAATGGATTAAAAATGAAACGATAGATCTACAAGCGTCTTAGAGTGTGATCTAGGTGAGTTATGAGTAGGAAGAATCTACCTATCTTGATAAGGACTTAATTTTGCCTTACGATACTATGTTTAACTTAGTGTGAGATGTTCTAAGGATGTGTTTGAAGTACAATGCTTGCAATTGCATTTTCTATTTGCCGAATCCCACGGTTCCCTAAAGATAGGGATCCGTCTAGTACACCATTTGGGATCCGTTCATCTGCTAGGCAGAACCTTTACTAAAGGTATGCAATGATCTTGACAATGCATTATATTCCAAGATTAGTTAAATGAGTTCTAAAACTAAGATATCAAATGTAAGGTGTTTTATTTCATGAAGGAAATAGGATTACATTGATAAAGCACAAGTAGAGTAGAATTGATCCTATTTGAAATACTACTAAATTCCTTGAGTGTTTTCGCTAGAAGGATCATTATGTGATTGATGAGTGTTGGTGGAGTCAAGAATGAAGAAAGTCTTCATGAGAGATATGTTTAGCGGTTCCATCATCTTGTTCACAAGTACGCATAACGGACTTTGAAATTGAGGATGGAAGTGCATAACATTATGATAGAGGCGTGTCAAGAACATTCCATAAGGGATGAGTTTATTCTTGAGCCTTGAATATTTGCAATTCGCCTTGCGAAGAAGTAGGCGAGATTGTATGGTTGTTGTGTTAGCAAACAAGACAACATGTGAGCACAACAAGCGGGAAGAATTTCTCGATTTCCCTAAGACTCCAAACATTTTCACGTGGGATGAGTGCAAGAGGCTTGTACTCTTCTCGGATATCCCTTGTAAAGATAATGTTTGGATCGGAGTAATATGGTCGAGGTTTGCATATTATGCGATTTAAATCTTCCGAGAGGGTATGTGTGAACAATATGGACTATTCTCTTCACGAGAGTTGAAGAGAGAATCAAGAGACCAATCTTCGTGAAGGCACATTGTCCATGATTTGGAATCCGGAGGATGTGAGCAAAATGCCCAAGGGTTAGAGTGAACTTTGGTTTTGATATAAAACCAAAGGGATGAGAGCGATCCTCGTTACGAATGAGTTCGAATTGACGGAAGAATTCCATTATGAACCTTGGACATATCTTCTCGTTGATTTCAAGAAGACATTCTAGTCCTATGGCTCGGAAGGAGGTATTGATACCTTCTTCGAATTGTAGAGAGGTGTCTACAATACGTCCCTTCGTGGAAGTGACGGTTTTGAGATTATTGAACCCACGGACATGATTGCCGGTGTGTTGGGCTCAAGGAGATGTTCGGGTGTAGACGCTAGTGAGTGAAAAATCAAACTCATATTCATGCGTCATAATTGAACCTATAGAAATGATAAGTTAATGAAAGAACATGTTTGTGATCAACCTATGATAATCTAATGTTTTTACTAGATTTTATTAACAATGGTATTTAACACTTTAACTCACTCAATGTTTTGATTTTCTAGTGGATTTTAGTCTTGCATGAAAACTGCTTTTCGAAGAATACGGATCCCACTTCCTTTACAAAAGGGATCCGCTAGTATATCTTCCAGATCCGTGGATCCGTAGTAGCGTAAATAGATTTGATAAAAAAAGGTTTTTACGCTTTTATACCACGAAATATGTTTTATCCTACATTTTCTTTTAGCATGCATACATGACTTCTAATGTATCATGAAAGAATATAAAACATATAAATCAAAAGAAGTGACACACATTATGATAACAATAACCTAGATAAACTAGATCATTAATAATATTGCATTTCAATACTAAGGATGATACAAAGGATTGGGTATATAACCCCAATATAGAGTAACAACACAAAGTAAATGTCTCCGTATGTGAACTTCATCATAGGGAACACAAGTGCGATGAGTGTTAGAGCGATGAGCACGAGTGCGATGTAAACCATGTTGATGATGGATCTTCTTGGTTTCGATTGAGATATAATGAGGAGGAAGATGAAGTTTTTTTGAATGAGAGGAAATTTTTGAAATTGGAAGATTTGAAAAAATAAGGGTTTGATGAGATGGTCGACGGTGGGAGTATTTATGGGAAATGAGGAATTTTGAGATTTGTGTTTTGTTTTATTAGAAGATATGATTTTTGGATTAAGTGAAATAAAACACAATTATTATAAACCATGATTTCTAGACGGAGGAGTGACACATATGTGAGAAAAAGCTTCCTAATGAAGCTACATGTAAAACATGTGTAAACACGAAATCTACTCAAATAAATGACTAACAAATAACACTTATTTATTAAACTAATATCATTTAGATATAAGTGGAAAGTCATACCTCGAATGCACTTAGGAATGTCTTTACAAATGACACAACAAATGTCACTTAGACGATTCCCGCTCCTTTGCGTTTAAGATACCTTCTTAAGGAAGGTATTCTTGTTACCAAGTGACTCCTAAAGCTTGGTGGGTATGAGCTTTGACTAATCATCATGATAAGGAAGATTAGTACAATTAAATGAAAAAGAAAATAAGAAAAATGTTGTTATCAAGTTAACATCCAAAACATATAGTTTTTGAAAAAAACATGGTGTTTGTTTTTATAAAAAACCTTCTTTGTAGTTTTCAATTAGCTATGGATCGTATAAAGTTTTTAAAGTACAATATACTTCAAGAAACTTGGTAACGAAGCTCTGATGCCAATTGTGGAAAACTTGAAGGGGGGGTTGAATAGTTTTACCAATTAAAACTTCCTTTTAAACTATTTAGATTGACTTATGTCAATCTATTTGGTGTGTGTTGGATGTTTGATAAACAAGCATATAAAGATAAGTAATGAAAAGATAAGGGTAAGAAGCACAAAACCACAACACGAGTATTTATAGTGGTTCGCCACAAGGACACCTTCCTTGCCTACTCCACTCCCCGAGTCACCTACTCGAGAGTTCAGAACACTACACCAATCTCCTTTTGGCGGAGAAGCCTTCACAACGTCGCTTAACCTTTTTCCCACAAAGCTAAATACCGAGTTCTTTCACACCAAGGCGAACCACACCTAACACAACGTCGCCTACCCTTTATACGGTGCTAGGCTAACCACCGAGTTCTTTCACACCAAGGAGAACTAATCCTATCACAACGTCGCCTACCCTTTATAAGGTACTAGGCTAAGTACCTAGTTCTTTCACCCAAGGTGAACTACACCTTCACAACGTCGCCTACCCTTTATTAGGTACTAGGCTAAGCACCTAGTTCCATTGCAATGGAGGAACTACTACCACACTACACCAACGACTAATCCCTAAGGAGATCTACTCCTTTACAACATCATCAAGGATATCAATATCCTTGGATCTAATACTAGTCTATCTTGTACATCGAAACACACCATATCGAATGTACATCTAAGGCACCTTTTACTAATGCCTTTGACTAGATCTACAAGACACCTTTCACTAATGTCTTGTGTCTTCACTTCTAAGCACCTTTCACTAATGCTTCTTTGTCTTGATTTCTAAGCACCTTTCACTAATGCTTCTTGTCTTGACTTCTAAGCACCTACCACAAGTGCTTATCCTATAGACGATAGATACCCTTCACTAATATCTTCGTCTTGACACTTGAGACATCTTTCACTAATGTTTTCAACACTACACTTCTTAGAAGAAAGAAATAGATCATCAACAAGAGGACTTCAATAGCCTTGATGATGAGGAAGCATGGCAACTCATGGACTTGAGCTTGCTCGACTTCAAAGGTGGTGATCTTGCCTTTAAGAGGAACCTAGAAGATCACACAAAACAAAACTACAAACATAGATCTCTTGGATCTAAGGTTAGTGAGATTTAACTCGGGGAGAAAGTGTGTTAGAAAGGATTGAAAGGCATGATAAACAATGAAGAAATGACTCACTATTTATAGAGAAAAACCTCATCGTTCCTCGGATCCCACGGATCCTACCACAAGGATCCGCTAGCACAAAGCTAGGGATCCGTGGAACGCCTCTCTTGCCCATGGGTATTTTTGGTTATGGGTCATGGGTCATGGGTTATGGGTTGATCCATGGTTTTTTTCTAGATACAATGTATCTTAAGGATACAATGAACTTGGTTAAGTGGTATAAATAAAACCATGGGTTATGGGTCAAAACCATTTGCTAGTTTTTACCTATTTAGTATATACTTGTTTTACCCATTTTAGTATATACTTGTTTTTACCCATTTTAGTGTATACTTAGTTAAGTATATGTTATCCCAATATGTAAACAATAGTTGTTATACATATGTATATCTAAAGCATAAAATCATTTGTACTTGTTTTAGTGTTTTATGTGAAAGCGTAAGTGTGTTAGAAAACTATTAGTTCAAACCATTTACGTATTTTATTTGTTTCATTAAAATGATCTTACTTTTGTTATCGACAAAACATTAGAAGATCGTAAAATATAAATAAACGTTTTTACGGCTTATTTGTATTAACAATCTGTAACTGAAACCGTAAAATGCAAAATAACATAAAATAACGTATATATAATTAAAAACATAACAAGAAAAATGTTTGAATGACTTAACATATTGCGAGTAATTAATTATCAAACAAGTGAATTTCATATTGACCTAATTAGCTTATTAAGTTATTTATGTAGCAAATTCATTTTTATTGTGCCACTAAACCCTAGTTTATTTTTACTGTGACACTACACTCCAGAACTATAAAACATGTATTTCGTTAAAAAAAATAGTTTTATAGCAATAACCATAATTTAAAAAGTAAGAAAGATAATAGAATGAAGTCAAAAACTGCAAAATACATCTTTATAGTTTGCAATCTATGTCTGTAACGTTAGCCAATTATCATCTCTCCGCTAGCAAAAGTTCAAACAATTTACATTCTCAAAGACTAATGATGCAATTTCTTTTTTCCAATTTTATGATAACATAAGTCTCACGTAAAGGGGGGGTTTTGTCATTTTATTTGTCTCATTTACTACTGTTCCACTTTATTTGTCTACTACACTAAAACCCGAATCAATTTGCGTTACAAACTTTTTGGATAAAGGGCATTTCACCCGGTAAAATATATTACTAAAAAAAAATCATTTAAGTATAATGGAATGTGGCTGAAGTACCATATTAACCGCATGCAATCGCTTGACACAACCACTAAATCATTTATAACATACCATAAATGACAACTAGCTACTACCAACTAGACCACCAAATCAAAACCAACATAAAATAAGATACATAAAAGAATTTATGCAAAAATCTTGAAGTCCAGTAGTCTTCAATTGAGCAGGAGATAGGCCAAAATCATCATCATCATCATCATACTTGTTGCCATCACTTGTATCCGTTTTTCATTGCTTATAAAGACTGTGCTCCTTTCCACCACTCCCAAAATACAACGTCCTAATGTGATCTTTAAAAACTTCATCATCACCGCTATCAAAAACTTCCACATTACCCACCTTAGAGTATGGGTTACCCACTTTAAGAAAAGAAGTATATGTAGAAGAATAGGTACTAGGCTTGGAAACCGCATTCTAAACCTTCTTTTTCAAATCACTCGCAAGCTGATCCTGCGACCTTTTACCTTCATGTTGTAACCCATCTACATCTTCCTCCCCCAATGAGGCCAAAACATTAAACGAATTAGAAGAGTTCGTGTTCTTACCAGAATCAACATTTGTAAAGGTAGTCGCTTTTGAACTTTAGGATCTTCCGGTTTAACTCTCCAAAAGTTAGGTTTAGGCTTATTAAGCCTAATACCTCCAATAGGCCGAGATTGATCAGCCACATTCTTCCCTTTATCTCTACGATTCTTTACCTCGGTAAAACCAATGTCAGTCTCTTTCCTAGCTGCCACATCAATATCATTACGAACCGTCTCCCTTACACATTTTGGACAATCAAGAACAGTATGCCCAAACGATTTACAATCAACACAATGAGGAGGCTTCCATTCGTACTCGACATTAATAATTTATGTTGTATAAATTACAACACAAATCAATCTCAACTGGGCAAAATTAATTACATTGCTAACTAAAACTTAAAATCTTTGTTTGCAATCGACTCAACACATATCTACCACCTGCATCCATCGTTGGGACAAAAAATGACAAGAAAACCCCTTAAGTAAGACCAACGTTAGTAGATAACGAAAAACAATTTATATCGTTAGTCCATAAAAATGTAAATTGTTTGACATTACGATAGAATCTAGCACGGTTGAGATTTCACATATCAACTATTGTTTTGAAAAAAAAAGAAAAAAAAAAATCAAAAATTGATATAAATGAAAGTAAATACACGCTTAGATGACTTATGAGTTAGTTTTTATAATTAGACCGGTTAAATGATAAAAGATGAATTCTTTGAGCTTCCATATTTTAAAGCAAAATTTTGTCTTTCATTTGTCATGAAAATGACTTATCCATGTTGTTTCACGTTTTCATTTTAAATGAGGTGATTTCTTATACCACTTTATTTGTAAATATAATTGACTTTTGTAGACAGTTTATGAATTAATCTTATTAACATACAATGTTTGGCGATTTTATTTATTTATTTATATTTTTTTAATTTTTTCTCTCTTCCTATATGAAAAAGTGTGAAATTGGTAGTCCATAAAATTTCTTGATATAAACTCGTTAGTCTTATTTATCAGAAACATCAAAGTTTTGTAGTCAATTCAATTTTTTTGGTATCAACCTTTTTAGTAAATCAGTAACATATTGAGAGTTTGAGACTGAAATCCTCTAGTTAGGAGTAACAGTATTAACTATCTTCAAAATACAATATACTATTTTAATCTTACAAAATACGAATATTTATTGGATATTAAAATATATAGTAATGCTCTAGACAAACAGATAGATATGAATACGACTAGTCAACCCATACCTCTACTGTCGATTGGTTACCCAAATTGCCAAAATGTATTAATTTTGTTTGCAACGAAAAAGTTCACATATTATTAAAAGTGTTGTTTGTGTGACGACCCACCAGTACAAACACAACTTCCCAACATATTTTAAAGAGTTAATTGCAGAAATCGTCCTTAAGGTTTGGCCAAATTGCAGGTTTCGTCCCAAAAAGTTTAAAATTGCATAAATCGTCCTCAAATCAAACTTTTTTGCAAATTTTGGTCCCTACGCTTTAACAACCGTTAAGTTAATTTCGTTAAAATTTACACGTTAGCCCCTTTTGGTCAATAACTCTTGCAGCGTTCATCCTTTTGCAAAACTCTTGCATAGTTCGTCCTTTTGGCCAAAACTTTTGCAGAGTTCATCCTTTTGGCCAAAACTCTTGCATAGTTCATCCTTTTGGCCAAAAACTTTGCGAGTTCATCCTTTTGGCCAAAACTCTTGCATAGTTCATCCTTTTGGCCAAAATTTTTGCGAGTTCATCCTTTTGGCCAAAACTTTGAAGTTAATCGCTTTGGTAAAACTCTTGTAGCGTTCATCCTTTATACATTTCATATGTTTTTAATCGTCTTCATCCATTTTTATCGTTTTGTCCAGCTTTATATGTTTTTGTTCGCTTTAATACGCTTTCTGCTTTCATTCATTTTATCGTTTTCTAAAAAAAAAATTGAAAATAAAAATTTCGAATTTTTTGGCAAATTTGAAAAAAAATTCAAAAATTTTGAAAAGAAAATTGGAAAAAATTCATAAAAAGAAAAAAGAATTGTTTTTCCAAATTTTTTTCTAAAAAGTTTTTATAATTTTATTTTCGAAAAAGAATTTTTTTCCAAAATTTTTTCCAAATTTTTTTCGAAAAATGTTTTTTCTATTTTTTTCGAAAAAGAATTTTTTCCAAATTTTTTTCGAAAAGTTTTTCTGAAAAAAGAAAAAGAAATTCGAAAAAGTTTTTACGAAAAAATTGGAAATTTTTTCTAAATTTTTTTCGATTTTACTAAAAAAAGGTTTTTCAATTTTCTTTTTCGTATTTTTTTCCAATTTTATTTTTCAAATTTTTGGAATTTTTTTTCAAAATTTGCTAAAAATTCCAAATTTCTTATTTTCAATTTTTTTTTTTTTTTAAATTTCAATATGTTGAGATAGTACAAAACGGTTAAAACGAACAAAACGTATAAAACGGATGAAAACGTATAAAAGCATTTAAAGCGTATTAAAGCGAACAAAACGATAAAACCGGACAAAAACGCATAAAAATGGATGAAGACGATTAAAAACATATGAAAATGTATAAAAGGATGAACGCTACAAGAGTTTTTGGCCAAAACGATGAACTCTGCAAAAGTTTTTGGCCAAAAAGATGAACTCTGCAAAAATTTTTGGCCAAAAGGATGAACTATGCAAGAGTTTTGGCCAAAAGGATGAGCTCTGCAAAAGTTTTTGGCCAAAAAGATGAACTATGCAAGAGTTTTTGGCCAAAAGGATGAACTCTGCAAAAAATTTTGGCCAAAAGGATGAACTATGCAAGAGTTTTGGCGAAAAGGATGAACTATGCAAGAGTTTTGGCCAAAAGGATGAACTCGCAAAAGTTTTTGGCCAAAAGGATGAACTATGCAAGAGTTTTGGCCAAAAGGATGAACGCTTCAAGAGTTATTGGCCAAAAGGGGCTAACGGTAAATTTTAACGAATTAACTTAACTAACAGCAGCCGTGGACCAAAATTTGCAAAAGGTTTGATTTGAGGACGATTTATGCAATTTTAAATTTTTGGGACAAACCTCGCACTGACCAAACCTGTGACGATTTCTAATTAACTCTATTTTAAACATTTATATTTTATATTCTATAAAACTATTCTTTTAAATAAGTATAAGAAGTTTACAATAAAATTACTTATTCACACGATCTGTAAATCTTATAATTACTTAGTTTAGTCCTAATCGCGACTGACGACCCCGGGTCATCCAATACACGTCATTTTCTATCTCCAAATGATCCGATACGATCCGGATCCCCAAATATGACCCAACTCAAGAAATAAAAAGAAAAAGGTAGAAAGAAAGAAAGGAAAAAAAAAAAGAAGGTAACACATGTTGAATATCGGTCGAAATTCGAACAGATATTCAATTTCTTAGCCACAAAACCGATGTCTAGCCCAATCTCCACATTCGACAAACTCGATTTCGACATTGGTCATCATTCAAAAATTCAGGTGCCCAACCGATGTTCACCCCATCGATTGGGACCAGCCTTATTTGGTCAACAAAAGTAGGATATTGTTTTAGGAAAATAATCCATCGAAATATGTTCATTCCAATTGTACATGTGGGTAGTGGGTGTGCCCAAAATCACTCCTAAATTTACGATTCAGTTGAAGGAAATACTGTTACTTGTCATTCTCAAAAAGTCTATATTTAGGCACAAGTGCACAATGATATACGTGATATACACCTTAGTAATAACATAGTCCATATAAATTAAAGATAAAGTTTTACAAGTTGATAATGTTTGTTGACTAGAGTGAAGCATTAAGTTAATTAGTGTTGGAATTTTTTGTTTATGTTCCAATTAAAGACTTACCCAATTTAGTTTTTCATTTCACATTTTTTAAAGGCATCAATATATAGAACCACAAAAGAAGTCCAGTGTAACAAGAGTCGGCTCCTATGCCGCTAGCTATGCCCTGCTTGATCCCCCGGTGGAGGTTCCGTAGCGCGTCATGACGAATATTGTTAGTTGCAAACTCCATAAATTACTCAGATGGGGTTTCTTTCACACAAGAAAAATCAAAACAAAAATATTTAAAGGATTTAAATAGTAATAAGTAAAAGGGAGATGATTTATCCTCCTAAGTTTTGTTCTTAAATATATTCTCTTCTTAAAAATATAGATGAGGAGTGATAAATAATAGATGAGGAAATGATCACTGCCTGCTGCTGCTGTTTTTTTGGCTTTTTTTTGCTATACCCTTCCGTCACAAATGATCTTGTATACCCTCAATTCAAATATGAAAACGGATATGGAAGCAAACATGAATTGGTGAATAGTGTTAATGCTTTTGCGATATGCGAGATGAATTGGAAATAAATTTTAAAATAATATACCATCACTCGCTAGTCAAACATGTAACCTTGTGAATAACTTTAGTGTCATTAAAATGACAGACAACATGTGAATATCATTTTCATGTTTTTAAATAACATTTCTAAGAATATAAATCAAGTTTAAATTAAATGTCGAGTGTAGCAGTGCTTCTGTTGAGATAAGCTTGAATCACTGTTCGAATCAAAAGTTTCGTAGAGTTTTATAGCATTTGCAAGGTATAAAGAATAATAGAATATTTTATCATGAGTAATCAACGTTATTTTAAGATCATCCGTAGTGGTCACAAATTCACAAATGGTGAACCACTAGGGGATAGGTCTCCCATTACACACCCACCCTACTCATGCGTGAAAGAAAGAAATAAGTTATGGTTTGGTGGTGCATACTTTTTCGTGCGTGGTGGTGTGGCCGTGTGGGGTGGGGTGGGGTGTAACTCAGTGATAGAGTGGTCGGCTGTTAACTGAATGACATCTGGTTTTGGAAGGCACATGAGGTTAAACGTTATGTTGAACGTGCGACCGACAAGCGAAGATTGTAAGATATGTTTGTGTTAAAATGTAGTATTTTTATTTGCTTGATTTGATTTTTATTTGTTTGATTTGATGGTCATTATTACATCTGTTTGGTGATGTGTTTAGTGGCTATGTGACACTGACATATAAGTGACGGGTTTGATGATTATTACATCTACTCTAATGGATTTATATTAACTTAAAGAAGTCTCATAAAAATGAAGTACCTTGAAGTGCATATGTATGACATCTAATATACGTATTTATTTATAAAACAAAAATAAAAGAAACTCTAGATAACATACTTAACAATAATGCAATCATAATTATCCATTAATCAATAATAGTTTAGCATCACATGTGCTTGTAAGTATTTTTCACTCATAAAATAATTTAAATATGTATCTTTGAGATAGACAGATAAATTCTAACAGTATTTGGTATGATAATACTTTTTAGTTAAATAGTTCTGAGTTCATATATGTGTGATATATTTGTGATGTATATATTTTGTGATAATTAGTTTGACTTAAAGTAAAATTTGTAAAATTATTGTGTTTACTATTTCATTGTTTATGTTGGCATGTTGTTGAACTTTGATTGGATGAAAACGTAAAACGTTTTTATGCGTTTTAATAACGTTTTTATGCGTTTTCATCCGTTTTAATAACGTTTTTATGCGTTTTTGTCTGTTTTTATATGTTTTCATCCGGTTTTGATCTAATGGCTAATATAAGTTAACCAATTTCTAAAAAAAATTCGAAAAAAAATTTGAAATTTTTTTTTTTCAAAAATATTGCTTTCGAAATTTTTTCGAATAAATTTTTCAAAAAAAAAATTCAAATAATTTTTTCAAAAATATTTTTTTAGAAATTTTTTTCAAAAAAACTTTTCTGAATATTTAAAAAAAAAAAAAGAATTCGAATAATTTTTTTTTTGAATTTTTTTGAAATTTTATTCGAAAAACTATTCTTAAAATTTTTTCGAAAAAAATCGGAAAAATTTCAAAAATTTGTTTTTCAAATTTTTGAATAAGTTTTTAAAAAAATTTTAGAAATTTTTCAATAGTTTTTTCGGAAAAAATATTCAAAATTTTTTCAATAAATTTTTCAATTTTTTTTTAATTTTTTTAAATTTTCGATTTTTTGAAAATTACATCGTTGGTCCATTTATGTAATATTAATAGTTAAATAAATATTAATAGTTAAATAAATAATTAAAAGAGTTAATTGCATTTTTGGTCCCTGTAAAACTTGGCAAGAAACAATGACCATTTATGTAAGAAACTAAAGAGATGGACTGAAAAGAAAATAGGAAAGAAGAAGACAAGGGTATTTTAGACATTTGACTTTGGCCAAGGACCAAACGTGCAACGAAAACTTGAAAATAGGGACCTCTGGTGCACTTTTAAAGTTTTAGGGACCAAATCTGCAATTTGGCCATACCACAAGGACCAAAAATGCAATTAACTCTATATTTTTTTGCTAAATATCTTATCTAATTATTATTATTATTTTTTAAATAGTGAAATTCGGGTTATTCGGGTCAACCCGAAAACCGAACCGAATTAGAATTCAATCGAACAGAACCGAAAACCGAATTTGAATTTGATTCGGTTCGGTTCTCGGATTGACCTAAAAAAATATTTAACCAAATTAACCGAACCGAACTAACCGAACAACCTGATGACCAAACCATGAAGTATATAAGTTTAGATAATATTTGAAAAATGTGACATTAGGGATACCATAGTAGATTATCTAGTTTAATCTCGTGCATACAGAGGTCATCATGATACGTATGAGTTAAATGATTTACTTTGTTACAACTCGTGCGTAACATTAGTTAATATTGTGTGATGATGTAAAGCAGATAAATAGTTATATAACTTGTATCAGAACACTAGATATATCCACATTCAGGAGTTTGATGATTAATGTGCGATATGAAAATTATGTATAGTTTTGCGGAGGTGATACTCACGTATATTTTGTCGTGACGCACCACATTTATGAATTACGATTGTGACGATACAAACCGAACGACAAATCGTGATCGACGATCAAAAACGCGTGTGATATCAATTCTCATAGTTTTGAGATAGTAACACCCACACATAACTCAAATTTGAGCTATTTAATTAGGCGACCTAAAATCCATTTCTTTCTCGCTCCCTTCTATCGGAAAAAGTGGTTTAATTCTGAAATGGTGGTCGATGCAATACTGGTTAATGTATAGGTTCCAGAAATTAGTACATAACATACACTTCACTTGCACACGACATTGGTTATTAGAAGGAAAATCACATTTTTGTGACTATGTATCACACATGACACGACTTACGATAGTGTTACAGGACCCCGCAACACATATATAATATGGATATTTATTATGCGCATACACCTGCACAAGCTCGCTACACCTTGTACACAATTAGGAATTTTAGAATTTGGATGGTGATACAATTCATGGAACCATACTATACTGTTACAATTATTCCCACATCAGATCGCAAGGCAGATAGCTTGTACACATATAAATACACCTGAACATGACTCTTTCTATTGGGATGCTTCATCAAATGGAGTATTCACGTGCAAATCTGCATACTGGATTGCTACTCAAACAGCAGAAGAGTTCCAAGACTCGTTATTAACGCATGAAAGGAGATCATTAAAGTGTATCTGGTTGGCAAATATTCCTGGTAAGGTCAAGATTTTTGCATGGAGGACTTGTATGAATCTACTACCTACTGTAAGCAATCTGATGACTAAAGGTTTGGCACCGGATCTCTTAGTTGTGTTCATTGTACAGCCCCCCAGGAAGACATAAAACATGCACTTTTTCTATGTAATTAGGATCGTGATGTATGGGCTAGCATGAATATGATTGATATTATTGACCACGCCGCAGAAATATCGATTGAGGAGATAATAAATACGGCTAAGGATAGGGGAAATGAAACTTTAAATCTCATGTTGATGGTTATGTGGAGAATATGGTGTGCAAGATATACTAAAGCTCACGGTGGAAAAGATATAGGGCCGAATGAAATAAAACTGTCGACGTGTGGGATTTTGGATGATTTTACTCGAGCAAATGTGGACCCGGAAGCGCACATGGTTATGCCCAATGCTCCATGTCAGGTACGTTGGTCCCCTCCATCTAACGGAGTGATAAAAATTAATGCTTATGGTGGGATATCAAGAGAAAATGGTGTTGCAGAACTTTAAAAATACTATCTCAACATGTGCAATTCACCCTTACGAAAATATAGATTTTCAAAAAAGAAAAAAAGGTTTCTTATGCAATCAGCAACTTTAAAAAGCAAAACCATAATATACAAACTTTAAACTTGTAAAGAATCCATTGCATACACTTCTAACCTAAGTAAACTTCACAAGATATACATATTATCACCAAATGACCTTCCAAAAAATCTGGAAACCTTTTCTGTATGTTCATGATCTGAGAATTATTGGTCACAAAGTTGAATCAATTTTGAGGAAAAATGATGAACATACCAGCAGGTCACCTCCAAACAGTCTCATTTGCATCCGTGAAAATCGCATTGTGATGCTCTATTAAGCATTGCAAAACCTCTATGGCACTGAAGTCAATCGGCGTGCCATCATCCAAGGGGATGGCCGAAGATACATCCATGTCTTCGTCCTCATCTGAATACACAAAAGATACAATAAACATTTCAAGATTAGAAGAACACTTTAAGCTCATTCATGAAATGTATCCATATCAAGTATCAGTTCTGTCTCAAATGAAAGTTGTTTTCTTGAGTTTAGAGAATGCAACCATGATACTTGTACAAAATGGCGACTTTTTAGTAGAGGTAATGGGTTAAAACAGGCAGAGATTGCTACTTTATAGGTACGTGCCAAATCAGGTAGGGAAAGCTCAAAAACACTTTTTTGTCTTCTCGTTTTCTAATTTTATAATAACTTGTGTTAAAAATAATTACAGAAACGATATTACCACAAATCAGGCAGAGATTCGACTAGTTTCACCCAATTTCATTCTATCTATTTTTTTAAATTTTCCAGTTTAACGCGTCGGACGTGCCACCTCTACTTAAGAGACTTCCATTCTCACTAAATTCTTGACTGAAAACATTGAAACATAGTTCATCCCAAATGCAAATTTCAAACTTGTTGGACCTTCCATCCCTAGAATGTTTTTTGTCCATACGATTTGTCCGTATTTTGAAAATTATCCTACTGAAAGAGAGTAATCAATGTTAATTTTGCAGACTCAAAAGTCACACGTGAACTCTTATTGACGCAAATGGGCACTCGCATATTGACATATATGAATACCATGGTTAAAGAGTTTACACAAAGGAATATATGCACTTGAACACAAACCTGCAAGCATATCCCATTCGTTATAGTTCTGTACAGGATCAACGTTAGTGTTGGACTGAGGTCTTGATGGCTGGTTCCAGAACTGTTTATAAGTTTCTGGTCTCTGTCCCTTCTGCCACATAATGATAGGTGCCATTTCCATAGCAAGGCTACCAGCATCCATCTGCAGAAAGCAAGAAAGCAGCCACAAACTCATTAGTGAATGCTGAAACTGGTATGCGGTATTAATAAAACAAATAAGAGTATTGAGTCTACAGTTGCATAACGTAAGTCAAGGCTTGAATACAATATTTTGATGATGTTCAATTTCTCTTCAAAAAGAAAGAAGTGATCAGTAGACCAAAAAAAGCCCATTTTAATTAAGTGAAGTCAAGATTTAGTTGCGGTAAGCTGAGAATGACATTATAACGCAAACACATGTATGAGTAGGCTGAATAACGACGCATGTAGGAAGGACATGCATTAATAGTATACATGTGTGTGAGTCTGTATGTCTGTGGTAGCTAGCATGTAGAAGAAACGGTCATGTTATGAGGAACACATAAACTACATGAAAAACACATACATAAACAAGTGAATGGAATAAGAAGATTCCATTATGAAGATTGGGAATCACATAATGTATAGAAGAGTTGCACAAATCTTTAGCAAATTTAGCTACAGTATGTGATTAACAGATTTAGCTACAGTATGTGGGTCCAATCTCTACCTACCAACAGTAACCACAAAGTTTTCCTTCTTTTGGTTAGCAACGGAATTTTACTTCAGTAAGAGGAACATGAAGAAATAATACTTTGTTTGCACAAGGGATACTTGGATTTTGAAAAATGTTGGTGAATAGCATATGAAGCATTGACATGGAGAAAGGGGTTTCCTAATAGCTTTTATACGATTACTGATTGATTCAACCTATAGGATAGTTTTAAAATAGGGATGAGCACGGTACCGGAATGGTACCGAACCCGTACCGAATTAGTGGTACCGATTTTTTTCCCGAGCATGAAAGTGGGTACCGGTACCATACCGGACGGGATTCGGGTACCGGATCCGGTACCGGTACTCGGTACCAGGAAATCGGTACCTATACGGTTCTTCCCGTTTTTGTTAAACCAAAAAGGATTTCAAGAAAATGTAACAAAAAATAGGAAAAAACATGCATTTTCAAGTGATTTCAAACCACGACGTCTCACAAAACGCAACCAACACTTAAATAAATACATCACCAAGATATTCGTAACATACAAATGTTCCAAAACTTATAAAATAGGTCCGGGTTTAATTTTTGTGAGCGGTTATGAAAAGATCTATAGTTGACACAATAAGTTTTTCGAACGTTTGGTTTCTTTCCATATGTTTTACATGACTATTGTTTGACATGGAACGGGCCAAATGGGTGTTTGGACAAGTTATTTAATTCAAAAATATGACTACTCAATTTTCGGTACTTCCCGCTTTGGTACCGGTACCGTATTAGTGGTACCGAATTTTTTTTGGGCTCAATTCATGGTACCGGTACCGTACCGTTTATTGGGAGTCGGTACCATTTCGGTACGGTTCCGGTTCGGTACCGGGATTCGGGTCCAAATGCTCATCCCTATTTTAAAATAATCATGTTCGAGTTTTTTATAAAAGATGAGAGAGAGAGAGTAAGAGAAAGTGCCTTGTTGAGAAGTGACTTCTGACTAACACGGAGCAATAATGCAGTAACGAGTTCTAGTGTCATGTAATTGACCGTGGGAAGCTTCTTTAATATATTTCTCATCAGTGGTATGCTGGAACGGACACCTCGGATTTCATTGTGTAGATCGAAAGTGATTAATGGCTGAGGAAGGCTAGCCAGGTAACATTTGACAAGAGCAGCAACATCGATTGGGTTCACACCTTCGGGTAGTGGTGCATTGAAGTCTATAAGACAAGAAAGTGGTAAGGGAAACAGTTAATCACAACAAACGAAATTCTGATAGAACTTGGGTCACAATTAGTACCTTGGTTATATAATGATACCAGTTGTTGGATGGCCTTCTTATTTCCTTCAGACTTGAATAAATCAGGGGAGTTCAGTCCTAAACAAACCTCCAGAAGTCATTAACAGAAGATGTTATGGAAATTCAAATAGATTATGATTTATTATATCTTAGGAGTGGCAAAAAGGGAGTATTGGGTAACAGGTCAAAAAAGGTGGTATGTTAGATATGATTAAAATTATATTATTACAATAATATCATGAAACTTCTTTATAAAAAAAACTTATATGCATTTGAATACATTTCTAATGACTTTCACTCCGTTTGACATCCTCGATGCACTTAGCGTATATGTTTCGGTTAAATCTTTTAGTTTAACCAATTTGACCCGTGAAAGATTAAACATAACTTATACAACAACAACAACAACAAACCCAATCCCGCCGGGGCAGGGTATGGGGGAGGTAGAATGTAAACATAACCTATATTAAGGTTAAATAAATCATGTGTATATTCTCAATGGAGTTCCTTTATGATATAATGATAATAATAAAAGAGAAGATGCATCAGAATCAATTAGGATCCTTATAAGCTTTTACTGCTCTAGTTTAGTTTCTTAAATTATCACAATTCTAACACCCTATACCAATTCATCTATATATAAATGCCTATAAAAGGCCACCTCTAATCATACCTGATAATACGAGAAAATCAGCACATTTGACCAAAAGGAAAGGTACAGGCTTGGTGGAGTCTTGGCGCTGCACTGTAACCTCTAATGGCACACCAAACACTGAAGAAAACAATTGGAAGCTTTAGCTACAAATAAAATGATCAAAGTTGAAATGCAGATCACATTTTCTTTCGGGTTTATGTGCCAGTAAAACAAAAGGATACTTACCATCAGTGCTTGCAACACCCTGCCAAATTAAAGAAAAAGTGAAGTCAATATATGTTCAACTATTTTACTTAATAAAAAGGAATGTCATGGGAAACAAATACCTTTTGCCACCGTTCAATATCAGTCAATAAAGTTTTGCTTTTCTGGGCAGTTTTCTTTGCCACCTGGAGAGAAGTTATTATCTCAGAGTCAGAGATGCCGGTGATCAGGTTAACCCATACATAAATAACGCACTGTAAATCTTAATGAACTTGCAAGTAAAGGCGAACTCCATTGCTCCAATTATACAACCTATAGCCTAGTATGCAACTATAAAAATGTTTAATGACAAAGACTTTTCTTGACATGATATCCATTTGGCTATTATTGGTACTGATATTTAAGAGCCATAAGCAAAGCTCCAACTTTTTTAGGTGTTCTTAATCAAGAGTGATTTTGACAGAGCATAAGTTTGAACAACTTTTTAAGTTGAGAACTCGCAATAATGGGGATGTGGAAAACAAAAGGTGAACTACAAAATTGATATGAAAGGTTTCACCTTTACAACTCCAAAAACGATTGCAGTTAACCAGAAACGGATTCATATAAATAGTCATTGACACCGATATCACATATCTAACATGGTTTGCTTTATAAAAGCTCTAATTTCGTCATACCAGTGGCTCAGAGTTCACACAGCAGCGATAGCTAGACTTATGACTGACAATTTATGGTAACTGTATATGTAGCTCGGTCTGGTAACTTTAAGAAATTCTATAGAAGCAAACATATTTACTTGTTTCATCATATTGAGGACCATCAAGACAACCAAGACACTAGAAATTTGAAAGTTTTTAGTGGGTCAAACGTCTCAGTTTAGGTGGTGGTTTTGATAGTCGGGGCCCCAATTTTGGCGCAGCATTATAATTCACAAAATCAAATATTTCCTATCACATATGATGTCATTCGAGTCCAAACCAATAATTCCCATTCAATTTCAAGTCCAAACAATACATTGCATTCAAGTACTGCTTGTGTAATTAAGATTATGAATTTTCAATACGTCTTATATTTTATTCTACGAGTAGTGAAAAAACTTTTTCAGTGTTTTTTTGCTAATATTAGACTATTAGTACAGTTACTTTGTCTATATTCAGTAATTCAGTTCCGTATGATCTGCAAATCATTATTTTCAGAGCAGTTCAATTTAAGTTTCCAATTTCCGTGTTTGTTAGCCCTAGCTAATGGTCGACCGGAAACTATATACTTAGTTTTTTAGTTCAGCACGTTCAACAGCCAAAAGGTATCTCTTATAGCTTAATAATTCACATAAACGTATAGATAAACCATATATTTTGACCAAGCAATTTATTCGGACTAGTAGTTACCTCTTCGACTTTAGTTTTCCCCACAACAACCTTCTCTTTTGTCTCGGACACACCCCTTCTCAGAAAAAAACTAGTAGTGGCAGCAGCAGATACAAGACGTTCTTGCATTGCCTGCCTCGTGGATGGTTGCTGAAAAAGCGACCATCGGCTTTTAACCGCAGACCCTACCCTTTCCGCCACTTCAGACACATTGCCTTTTGCATCTTTAGCAACCTCGCCAACAAACGATCCTGCAGACTGCCCAGCCTCTTTCAGCTTTGTCCCTGAATTATACAATAGATTTATGAAGAGGAACTCAAAATTGCAAAGTAAAGCAATATATAAGTTAGCAAGGTATGTTTTGTAGATGCGGCAATAATGGGTGGCGCAGGTAATGGATTAAAGTGGGTAAGATTATAACTCGGGTGCAAATGGATCGGGTCGGGATTCATTGGGCCAGTCACTACTTCTCCATTTGCTTTAAATTCTATATAAACTGATGTTTTAAGAACGATTATGAAACTCGATAGTTCAATTTATAATCCAAACTCTTTTAGTAATACGACTTTTGAAGATTCAAACATTTGAAACGCTTTGGGAGACTTTCAACCTATTGATTCAATATCTAATTTAACTAAGGTTCAAAAAAATTAACGCGTTTGACCCATTGAAAATAAAATACAACCCAAATAAACCCATTATAAGGTAACAGGATTGATATTGGCATCTCTACTGTTGTGGGGCATCGATAAGTTAGTTACCTGAAGAGGAAAAGAAGCCACTGGCCTTCTCTTGCCACTGAGGTGAAACGGCCGAAGGCATTAAGCTGATCTCAGTACCAACGATGAAACTTGTTATTGGTAAATAGACTTATATTATCAAGGTTACTCCTTTCGGGCTAGATAGTACAAGCAGGTTTCAATATCCAAACCCTACATTGACAAGTTGCAAATTTTATCAAATACGGAATTCTTTGCATACTAATAATAATGCGGTCTAAATTATTCGACAAAGCTTCCATTTACATATCTTATCACTGATTCACTGAACGTTATATACTAGAATAGAGTAAACTAAGATGAAACAATTAGAGGTGGTGTATCGTTTGCAATAAACTAATCTTGCTTGTTTCATATTAGCACCAAGACATGGTACAAAGTCCCGCTATATATTTTCCCGGTTAATATCTAATTCTTTCTTATTGCTACCACTGAACACTTCAATCCATAACAATGACTCGTAATGGTTAAAAGTTAATCGTGCCGTTTCAATTGTAACTTAGATGTTGTCAAAGCTTTTCAATAGCAAAAATTATAATAATAGTTGAATACAATCTCTTAACTTTTACCTAAAGACAACCTTACATCATGTAAGCCCTTGATCACTAACAAACAATCTAAAATACCCTTTTTTTAAACTCGAAACTTTATACTGCCATCGACTTTATTATTAGTTTCAAATAGCTTCAAACGCAAGTCAATTACACACTCTTATGTTTAAAATCACTCTCTTTTTTTTTCCGCTAATGCATCTGCTTAAAATAACTACATATAAGCTGCTTATTAATAAGTAATTCTAGAAATAGTGTCTAGATTTGCTTATTTTGTGAACAACGCAGGTGTTTGTTTAAGCTTATATGTGGGCTTATGAGCTTATTTGATTTCGGCTTATATTTCATAAGCCTCAATTTTCCGGCTTACTTTCAGATTTTTTGGGTTTATATAAGCCCACAAGCCTCAAAATAAGCCGAAAATTTAAGGCTTATGAAATATAAGCCGAAACCAAATAAGCTCATAAGCCCACATATAAGCTTAAACAAACACCCCCTAAGATTAAAAAAAATAGAAGCTTTCAAATGAATTCATTCATAACAGGTTCCTGCTTATGAGAAACTGCTTAAAAATAAGCAATCCCAAACACCCTAATAATCACATGAATAATCTCCAAAAAGAAAAACTAATAATTGACCATACATACAACAAATAAGCAAACAGATCATATAAACCAAAAACGAAAGCTTTTCGTTATACCTTTGAATTAGCGGTTAAATGATAGTAATCCGATTTATGAGGAGCGAATATTAAAGAAATAAAGGAACAGCAAAAAATCAAAAAAGATGTTTTTTTTTTTTCTTTTTATAAAAGAGGTGATGATTTGGTTTTTTATTTTATGTTTGGGAAAGTGACAGTAGGCATGAATATTGACTAAACTATATACTATCATGACTAGTCAGCATGATTAATTAACCAATTGGGAGGATGCTCGTGTAGGGTTTTATTTGTGGATGTGAGTGTATGGGAATGTGGCTTTTGTTTTTGTTTCTGGATTTTTCTAACGGGCTGAATGAGAACTAGTTCAGGTTGTTGCGTGTGGTTAACTGAGGTTAGTCCTTTCACCTTTAGTCCTTTCGACTTGGCGAGTGTGTCTAAGTGACTGCACCTGATGCTTTTACGACCCATCATATTCAATTAAAACATAAAATTAACACAAATTAATTAAAGGGTTTTTTTATCTTATCGCAAGACACGATGAAGAAAAAAAAAATCAAAAAATCTTGGAACCCACAAAAATAAGTTTTTTATAAGTATCTATGTCCTTTTTGTGAGGCCCCGAGTACCTTTTATACTTTTTCCTTTCTTATCATGTGCCCCTAGGGCACAAGATAGAAAAACCCTAAATTAAAAAAACAAATATTTCATTTGGCGCAAGCTAAGGGATAGTGGCTTGGCTTTGGCTCAAGACAAAAGGGTGTCACGTTGGTTTGGCATGAGAGTGGAGCCACTACATCCCATGCTTAGCGGGTTTATATATTTGAACCCTAACTCTTTATGTATGTTTGACGAAAATAACTGTTGTTTGAATTGGAAATGTAGCTGTAGATAGAGCGAAAGATTAAAAATTGAGATTATTTTTATAAATTAGATGAAATGGCATTTGATTTTAAAGAATTACAAGAAAATTGTTTTTACAAAGTCTATGATAAGTTTTGTCCGACAAACAAAGTTTATATTTTTCTAAAAAATAATTATAATTTTCTCATAATCTTATATGACAAACATACATGTGTTAAGAATTTAACACCTGACATATTTAATCAACAAGTTTAAAGTAAACGGTAAATACTAGAAGGTGAATGTTGAAACAATTTCATGCAACAAGATGACCATTTTGAAATACCTTTGAAAGTTAATGATATGAGTTCTAGAATTTAATTTTTTTTTTATATTTTTAAATTAGCTGACAGGTTATAATTGGTTTGAGAATTTCAAGATGTTTTTCAATCGCGTGAAATTGATGTTATTTTATAATCTTCCATCACGGATGACATGAATCTTATAACAAATGCAATTTGAAAATTGAAAAATGCAAAAATCCATAGACCGTATGCAATGATCATCAAACTCACCACCTCTACGTCAGTGTCATATCATCGCTAAACACATCGCCAAACCCACCACCAAACAACTGTAGTAGTGACCACTAAATTAAACAAATAAAAGTATTACACTTTAACACAAACATACAACATAATATCCTCACACACAAAAAATAATAATAAATAAATAAATAACTAACTAAATAAATAAATAAAAATGTGCACCACCAAACCATATATTCTTTCTTCCTTTAACACGGGAAGTTGGAGGGTGTGTAAGTGTGTAACGAGAGATCGCGCGCCAAAAGTCTGTTGGTTTTATGGACAATAAATTAATAGACGTGTGTTAGGATCGAACTCGAGACTATGGGATTGCACACTTTACGTATGAGAATTTAAAGTTAATAATTAAATATAAACGTTATATTTATTTATTTATTAAACAAAATAACTAACGGACGTTAAGTAATTAATGTAATGGATTAACGGTCGTTAAATGTTTATGGAAAAGGACTAAATTGCAATAGTTGGGAAGGTTCCGGAATCCCTATGGGATACCATGAACCGATCGGCCATAAGGAGAAACATGGAAACAAAAACCAACTTGTTCACCAAGTTTGCTTGGGTATATAAACAAGGCTAGGGGTTTTATTTTTCCATCTCTGGTATTCATTAGTTAAACCCTAAAATTGTTTTGTGTGTGTTTTTCTTCTCCAAACCGGTCGAACACCTTTATGGGTGTCGATCCAAGTCTTTCCACAAATCAAGTTATTTGTTTGATAAAACTAGCATTACTTTAATTCGGTTTAAGATGCGTGTGTACAAAACATAGTAATAACATACATTTGTTATTATCTTGGATTGAATTACAAAGCAGTGAGGGTAATTCACATAATCCTATAAACCCTAATTAGGGTTCATCCTAATTGCTAGTTTGTGGATTTGATTCTTGTTCGGCTAGAATCAAGAAAGGTACGCATATTCTTGTTTATGTTAATTAATTATTTGTTAATACATCCTATACGCTTCCGCTTGAATACTTTGATGTTTTGTAGTTATTTATTTGAATGTCATGTTATCTAATTCCAACAGTGGCATCACGAGTCATTGGTTTTTAATGAGTAATTAATTACATAAACGAGTAATAAAACAAATAGTTGTATGTTGTTTAATATGTTTATCTAGGGTTTATGTTTAATTTTTTGTTTGGTCGACTTTTTAGTTATTGGGGCGTACCCCTATATATTTTTTTTTGGTCGACACATACATAAATTTTTTTAGGGTTTTGAAAATTGTTTGCTAACCTTATTAAAACCTAGAATTAATATATATGTTACGTGATTAATTCATGAATAATTTGTTATGTGTCATGGAATTTTTAATATGCGATCTTCTGACTATTTGTATAATTGTTATGATATATCCATGATAATATATGCATATTTGTCATGGATAAGTTACTTTGATATTGTTTAATTGTTAAGATATATTTATTTACGATAAATCTTGAATTGGGGAAGACTCCAATTACATATATTAATGAATCAATTATGTGCAATTTGGTATATTATTAATTATGGGTTTACGCAATCGATTCTTCGATGTATGTGGCTCACTCTCAATTGAGAGAGTGAAAGCCCTAATTAATATATATATTAATTTAACCTAGATATTGATTATTAATAGGGTTTTATCGAATAAGTTGCATGTGGCTACTTGTTTACACGTATAAATTTTTATTATGTGCGCATTGTTTTTAGTAGTTTATTTTTGTTTGTTACTTGTTTGTTTATTATGTTAGGCAGTTTTAAGCAAAGGGTAATTTTGAATAGAAAATAATACGGACTAAACAATGGCGAAATTTGATTTGTTTTGGAAGAGTTAAGTTTTCAATAGTTTAATTGATTGGTGACTTTGGTACAATGATGAGCAGCTCACCCATTAGAATGAACTATAAAGGGTTATTTAAGAAGTGTGCACAACACACCGAAAGGATGTCTAAGGTTATGCTTTTACTTACGGTCCTCTCCTCTGTAAGTTCGAATGGAGCTACTTAGTAAGCCATAAAGTACAAGCTCATCTTAAGGGCAAATTAGTTTTAATTCCATGCGCCACTTGGTGGTAATTATCCGAAACACTAAGTGTTTACACTTATGCAAAAGTACGGTATAATGGATGATAATTAACACTAAATTCCTTGATTGGTGAACCCAATACCTCAATCAAAACTTTGATAATTTGATCTTTATGAATTGGTAATAAAAGTTTTTATTAAAATTATGCTACAAGATGAATGCATGACATCTTTGTACATATTTGATTTGACCACATAAAATCAAAACTAGTACCCTTTAAATTAAGTTATATGCCATCTAATTAAAAGGAACACTTGAAGTTTCAATTTATGTCATGAGAGTACTTGGCTAGATTGTGATGGAGAGGTAAATCTCTATGTAAAGTGAGACCTTACATGGACATATTTGCGATTCTTTAAGTTAGACACTTAAGTTGAGTAGGAAGTGAGACTTGGACTCAATGGCATAAGATGGGATGAAACATGTTTATATTTGCAATAGCGTTGGAAAATATAAATCCCATAATGATCTAGGAGTTAGAAATTGTTTGCCAATTAATGTTCGACTGATTACCTTATTATATGCGTTCGTTGCTAGCGGATCAAGCGATGTAATGAACCTATGATAATTGGATCCTAGTTTTCGAGAAAATTCTATGGTTATATGAATATTACCTTGGGTATTTTATTTTCTTGAAAAGTTTAATTATCGAAAATACTAAAATTGAATTTTGCTAATTCTTTAAATGTATTGTTAATACAAATAACGTCATTAAACGTTATTTATATTTTTGATCTTTGCCTAAGTTTTGTTAACGACAAAAGTAAATTTAATTTATAAAAGCTTAAAGCTTGTCAAGTTTATTAGATATTAAAACAAGCTTTCTCAAACAATATATTCATCATTCAAGCATTTACATTTATGATTAGTAACCTCTTGATATGACTCTAATCATTATGTATGATAGTAGTTTGTAGAATGTGTTAGGTTCTTAAAACCAAACACTACCTAAGCATTTGCATATTTCTATTAATAGTAATACAACATTTGACATCATGTATTACATCATGGAGATCATTGGAAGATTCCATTAGATATTTTGTGAAGATTTGTACTCTTCATATCTTGCACAATCTTACTTAGATAGAGTTGACTTTAGGCAAGATTTGATATCTTGATTGTCGATTGGCGGTACCAATTTGGTACACAAGCGGAACCCTTTAAGGGTCCGCGGTCCGTCAGACGCCTCTGTCCAATTGGCTATAAATAGCAATGCCAAGCCAAGTAGTTTCTCATCCCTTTCCAACATACTCTCATACATATCTTCTCTAACCTTTCTAATTCGGTTTCATATCATATTAGTGGTCTCTTTTGTAGCAAAGAAGATCAAGTCATATTCAAGCTTCAACGAGAAGTTGGAAGTCTTGTTTGTTTAGTGTTGTATGATCTAGTGTTGATTCATACTTCATTGTTGTATCAAACCATCATAATCTTGTGAGTGTGAGTGGTTAGTATTTTAGTCCTCAAAATACATTGTGTGTGGAGTAGTTGTACCCTTGGAAAGAACTCGACATCTAGCTTAGTGTCGGAAATAGTGTAAGCGAAGTGTAAAGGTTTTCTCACGGGTGAAAGGAGCTTGTTGACTAGTGAAGTTAAACTCTCGAGTGTGAGACTCGGGAGTGGAGTAGGCAAGGAAAAAGAGTCCTTGTAGGCGAACCACTATAAACAACTTGTTGTGGTTTGATCATTTCTTTCCTTATTTACTTATTACATATTGCTTGCATATTTCATTAACATACTTAAGATCAATATCAATTGATCTTTCAATAAGTTTCAAAACAAAGATTTTAATCGGTAAACTATTCAACCCCCTTATAGTTTTCTACAATTGGTACGAGAGCTCGTTGCTCAAGAATTTCTAAAATAACTTGCATTTTATAAACTTGAAACGATCCATGGATTACGAAAACTTTAAAGAAGGGCAATCTATGCAAAGACCACCACTCTTTGAAACCAATGGATTTATCTATTGGAAAACCGTTTTCAAACATATGTAAAATCAAAAGATATAGATCTTTGGTTTATTATTGTTAAAGGAGATTTTAGTTCTACAACAAAGGATATTTCCGTTGATGAACAAAAGAAATTAGTTGCTAAAAATAATGAAGCTAAAATGATGCTTTATAATGCTTTACCTAGAAAAGAATATGAAAGAATTTTATGTGTGAAACCGCCAAAGATATTTGGGAATCTTTAATTGTTACACATCAAGGTAATTCACAAGTCAAGGATAACAAAATTGATCTTCTTGTTCAACAATATGAACAATTTGTTATCCTCGAAGATGAAACCATTGATTGTGGCTTTGCTCGTTTAACACTATCATTACATCACTTAAAGCACTTGATGAATCTTTTCGTAGTAAGAACTTTGTCGAAATTTCTTAGAGCACTCCATCCCAAATGGAGAGCTAAAGTGACCGCTATTGAAGAATCAAAGATCTCTCAATAATGTCACTAGACGAGCTAATTGGCAACCTCAAAGTTCATGAAATGATAATGGAGAAAGATTCGGAGATCATCAAAGGAAGAAAGGAGAAGATCAAATTCGTTGCTCTTAAAGCAAAGGCGGAATCAAGCGATGATGGTGAATCTTGTTCCGATAGTGAAGATGAGGAGTATGCCATGGCCGTTAGAGATTTCAAGAAGTTCTTTAGAAGAAGAGAAAGTTTGTAAGACAACCTCGAGAAGAAAAGAAGCCATTCCAAAAGATCGGGATGATAAGAAGATTAAAGGTGAAAGAAAGTGTTTTAGATGTGGTGATGCAAGTCATCTCATAGGAGAATGTCCCAAGCCACCTAAAAACAAAACTCAACGAGCTTTTGTAAGTGGTTCTTGGAGTGATAGTGAAGACGATGAAGAATCAAGCAAGGAAGAGATCGCTCTAATGGCACATGAGTCAAATGAGGTACTTTCCGACTCTTCTTATTCTTCTATAGATGATGACACCTTGCAAAAACAATATAATCAATTGTGTGAGCTAAGTCTAAAAATCATAACTAAAAATAAATTTCTAAAAACCAAAAAGGAGTTTTTGGAAAATGAGGTATATGAGTTAAAAGAAAAAGCAAAACGTCTTGAAAAGGAAAAGCAAATGACGATGATTGTAAATCATGTCAAGAGCTTAATCTTGAAATAGAAAAACTAAAACTCACACAAGAAGTTTTAATAGAAAATAATTCTAAGTTTAAAAGGTTTAACAAAACATCGCTCTTGCCGATGAAATAGTTAAAATCCATAAAACACCGGGAGACATGAATGGGCTAGGTTTTAATGAAGTATTAATTCCAAAGAGTCAAAACAAAGCGGTAGAAAAGGACGAACATTCATCAAAATTGTTGCGATGCAGCCGGACGAGACGGAACCAAAATAAGGGTTCCGTCCGTTGTCAAAATGGTACCATGGTACTTGATGTAATGTAATGTTCGCACACGGACCGTCTTGAATTTGTTAAAGTAACAAAGAAAACTAATGATAATGTTAAACTAAAACCACCATTATATCGAGTAGGACTTGTTAAAAATGAATTTAGATCAAAACTACTCATCAACGATATAAAACTTCTTTGCCAAACGCCTTTCCTAAGAGCAACCACAACATTCAACCTAACCACCAACACAACGGTTGGAATCAAAACTTTCTAGACCATATCAAACTCCAGTTACATGCCATGGAACCCTTACCCATCATTTCCATACATGAATCAAATAAATGGTATGTTTAACCCAAACGGACCCATGAGATATTGGGGACCAAATGTTTGAGTTATTTGCTTCTTAGGTATGCCTAAAAGTTGGATTGGAACACGATGAATGGATAAAAGATAGTGGATGCTCACGACACATGACGGGCAACAAAGTCTCTTCTCATCATACCAAGAGTATAGACGGAGGTAATGTCACTTCGGTAGCAATCTCAAAAGCAAAATCATTGGCAAAGGTACGATTGCTCATAACTCTAACTATTGAAAATGTTGCTCATGTGGATAGGTTAGGATTTAATCTACTTAGTATTAGCCAATTATGTGATAAAAAGCAAGGTTGTAAAAATCGCTAGGCGCTCGTGAGGCAGTTGGGTAGGGCCTGGCGATTAATCGGTTAGGCGGGGATTAATCGGGGATTAATCGGATTGCAATTTTTATAGTGAAAATTTTTAAAATCTAAACATAGTTCTAAGTTTCTAACATAAAGTTACAAACATCGGATTATTGACCGATTAATCGGTCCGTTGACCGATTATTGACCGATTTTTGACCGATTAATCGGTCCGTTGACCGATTATTGACCGATTTTGACCGATTAATCGGTCCGTTGACCGATTATTGACCGATTTTTGACCAAAACGATTAAATAGGCCGATTATGGAAAATCGGGGCGGTTAATGGCCGATCGGCGATTATCGCCATTAATCGGCCGCTGGACCGATTTTACAACACGATAAAAAGTATAAAGTACTATTTGATGAAAATGGTAGTAAAATACTAAAAGATGGTATCACCATAGCTAAAGGAGTTAGGAAAAATAACATATACGTCATGAAAATAGATAAAACATATAATGACAAACTTTGCTTAACAACTTTAGACGATAGCTCATCTCTTTGGCATAGATGCTTAGGTCACGCTAATATGAGACTTATACAAAACCTATCTTCAAAAGAGTTGGTTAGGAATTTACCAAAACTAAAATATGACCAACACTTTTGCGACGCTTGCAAAATTGGTAAACAAACACATAGTAGTCACAAATCTAAAAATATGGTGTCCACATCTAAGTGTCTAGAATTATTACATATGGATTTGTTTGGACCATCCGCTATAAGAAGCTATGGAGGCAACTTATACACTTTGGTCATAGTAGATGATTACTCAAGGTTTACTTGGACGTTATTTTTGAAAACCAAAAATGAAGCTTTTGATAAATTTGAAATACTTAGCAAGAAAATTCAAAATTTTCTAGGTGTCAAATTGTGTCGATCCGAACGGATCATGGTCGTGAATTTGACAACGAAACTCAATTTGGAAACTTTTGTGATACAAATGGTATAACACATAACTTTTCCGCTCACGAACACCTCAATCAAATGGAGTAGTAGAGCGTAAAATAGAACAATTCAAGAAATGAGTAGAACAATGCTTAATGAACAAAACATTCCTCAAAAGTTTTGGTGTAACGCCGTTGACACTTCTACATATATTTTAAATAGAGTCCTAATCGTCCATTCCTAAACAAAACACCATATGAACTTTATAAAGGTAAAAAGCCAACATTAGGATATTTTAAAGTCTTTGGTTGTAAATGTTTTATTCTTAATACTAAGGATTATCTCACCAAGTTTGACCCAAAGTCTTATGAAGGTGTATTTCTTGGTTACTCTCAAACTAGTAAAGCTTACATTATCCTAAATAAAGAAACAATGATAGTCGAGGAATCGTTGAACATAACATTTGACGAAAGTCCACCTCCCTCTAAGACATCACCTTTGGTAGATGATGACTTAGTTGAAAGTCAAATAATTGAAAGTCAAATTAATAATAACAAGGAAGATGAACCATTAAATAAGGAAATTGTCAACATAAAAGAATCTAAAAGTCATCCATTAGAAAAGGTCATAGGAAAACTTAATCAAAGAACCTTAAGATCACAAGCTCAAAATCAAAGTAATCATTTTTGTTTTGTATCCACCATTGAACCAAAAACCATAAATGAAGCAATAAAAGATGAATCATGGGTAATTGCCATGCAAGAAGAATTAAACCAATTCGTTAGAAATGATGTTTGAAACTAGTTCCAAAACCCAAAGATCAAACTATAATTGGAACAAAATGGGTCTTCGAAACAAAATGGACGAAAATGGTGTAGTATCTAGAAACAAAGCTAGGCTTGTTGCACAAGGTTATAATCAACAAGAAGGAATTGACTATGATGAAACTTATGCACCGGTAGCTAGACTTGAATCTATTAGAATATTACTTGCTTATGCATGTGCTTATGATTTTAAATTATTTCAAATGGATGTTAAAAGTGCTTTCCTTAATGGGTTTATTAACGAAGAAGTGTATGTTGCTCAACCTCCGGTTTTACCGACTTTGAGAAACCACATTATGTCTTCAAACTCAAGAAAGCATTATACGGCCTTAAACAAGCACCTAAAGCTTGGTACGACTGTCTTAAGACTTTTCTTATTGATAAAAAATATACTATGGGATTAGTAGATAATACTCTTTTACTAAGAAAAGGAATCACAAATTATTATTGTTCAAATATCGTTGATGACATTATATTCGGATCAACTTGTCAAGAGCTATGTGATGATTTCTCTAAAATCATGCATGACGAGTTTGAAATGAGTATGATGGGTGAGTTAAACTTCTTTCTAGGACTTCAAATCAAACAACTAGATGATGGTATTTTCTTTAACCAATCTAAATATATAAAAGACATGCTTAAGAAATTTGGTCTTGAAGATTCCAAACCAACTAAAACACCCATGTCCTCGGACACTAAACTCACCAAGGACGAAGAAGGTGAATCCGTAGATAACACTAAGTATAGAGGAATGATTGGTAGCCTACTCTATCTTACGGCTAGTAGACCGACATTATGTTTAGTGTTTGTCTATGTGCTCGCTTTTAAGAAAACCCAAAGGCATCACACTTAGAAGCATTAAAAGGATTTTAGATATATTAAGGGAACAACGTGTTTAGGATTATGGTATCCCAAAGGAACGGGTATAGAAACCATAGTGTATGCCGACTCGGATCATGCCGGTGATTATGTCGATAGAAAAGTACAAGTGGTATTTGCACTTTTGTTGGACATTGTCTCACCTCATGGTTTGCAAAGAAGCAAACGGCTTTAGCCATCTCTACTACTGAAGCGAATATGTCTCGGTAGGAAAAGCATGTCAACAAGCTCTTTGGATGAAGCAAGCTCTCGTAGACTACGGAATTCATCTCAACGACATTGTGATACTTTGCGACAACAAAGGAGCCATCGATCTCAGCAAGAATCCCGTTCAACATGCTCGTACAAAACACATTGAAATCCGTCATCACTTTCTTCGCGACAATGTTCAAAAAGGAAACATTTCAATCGAGAAAGTATCCTCCGAAGACAACATTGCCGACATCTTTACTAAACCTCTTAAACGAGAACCTTTTAATCTTCTTAGACTTGGTTTAGGGTTAATGGAACCAAACATGTAGGATAAACATAGCCTAAAACATTAGAATAGTCAAACCAAAACAATTTTGTCTTGTATACACTCACATAGCCACGGCACAACGACAACACGGACGGAACCAAAATTTGGTGCCGTCGGTCCGTCGGTGTCTCTGAAACAAAATAGCTTTATACATAACATCTTCTTCCTCACAACCCACTTTACCAAAACGTGTAAAACTTAAACCAAGCTCATTATTGTCATCTTCCCACTCACTAATCATCAAGATAACATCATTGTAAGTATCCTAACTACATTTCATCTCTTAATTACGAGTCTAGGATTCTTATTTATGCACAAAACTATCACAAATCATTACATGGGGTTTATGTATGCTTTTATACCAAATATGAATTCAATTGGCAAATTGCATAACTAGTCATTCAAATTAAGTACTACATTATCATATTGCATAAACAAATCATGTTTCTCACTAATTGATAGATAATAAATATAAGGCCTTATTCAAACAACCAAACACCCCATGTCAAAAGTTTTGAAAAGCTTCTAACTTGTAGGAAAACATTTTTCATTGCTAATACAAATAGAAACGTTAGAATTTTCATCACTTGCATGCTCTTGAATACTAAAGGTATTGCATAACTAATATGCACTCCCGGGTATATTCAAATGTAGCCACATTGAATTAGGAGCATTTGGGTTATCTCATGGTATTTTCCAAACACTCCACTAAAACCATTTTGTGCATAAAATGAGTCGAGATAACCGCAACTCCAAATTGTTTTCATATAGGCACACACTAGAATCAAAAACGTTAAAATTTATCTTAATTTTTTTTAACATATTAATTCTTGTCCTTAGGAATAACCATGGTAGCCGCAAGATTCTATGATCACAAAGACACTCTTAACTACATTCCCAAACACCACAAAACCAAAGGACTCACCAAGGAACAAGTAGAAATATTTAGGGTCTAGAATCTAGGTATTTCCACGAGGGTAGAACCATTCACCCATCCTTCCTTGAGCATACCAATCTTCGTGAAGAACTAGCCGCCATTCAATTCGATTGTCTTCTTGACATTGATGAACCAATTTGTCCTAGGTTCGTGTTAGAATTCTATGCTAGTGTGACCGGTTTTAGTGATGAAGATGATGAGTTTTGTCTTAGCTTTAGAATCAACCAAAATGACTACACCATCACTTTAAGTGAATTTGCTAGAGTACTAGGAATTCCCAACCGAGGAACTTGTGTCTACACGGATAAGTGGTCACTCACCGCCCTTGATGCAATCAATGACCGCTCTCTTCCCTACATAACCCGTTTAGCCGATAAGGATGTCATCCGTGAACACCTTTTTAACCCAAAAACGGATACAACCCGAGTCACCCGAAAGGGAAAAGAGGTAGACCGAGATCCATATGGAATGGAGCTCAATGAACTTAAGCACGAATTTAAGAAATGGGAGGAGTTACTTAGAGCAAACGTCATTAGCACCATAGGGAATAGGGATCACATAAACGCTTGTCTTTGCCACATGCTTTACAACTTGTCAACCCGACAACCATTCAACTTAGCCTACTACATAGCTAGAAGAATGATTGATATTCCAACTCAAGGATCCGTTGCTCTTCCATACGGGATGCTTCTCACCCGTCTCTATAGAAACTTCGCTCCAATTCCACCAACCCCAAAGGGATGCATCTTCACTATGAACTCATCCTCACATCTTTGTACCTTTGAGTGATGCTCGAGTTGCTAAGACTAAAGGCAAGAGAGCTAAACCTCAAACTCCTTCATCATCATCATCAAATAGCTCAGGATGGTCTTCCAAGCTCTCGTCTTCCACCTCAAGAGTATTACACATCTCTTCCGAGATTGAGAATGAATCAGTGAATTCAAGCAAACTAAGGGAATGTTCAAGTGCCTTGGTAGGATGATGAACAAGATTTACAAAAATTGGACAAATAAGGGTACTTTAAGGAGTGTTTGGAACAATGCATTATCGTTAATGTTTGATATTTTTAGTTGTTTTTATTATGTAGGATGATAATATAACTTGAAACAATGGTGTATGCTAACAATCTCATGCGGGGGATAGCACAAGTATGCTATCAAATTTTACCCATTTTCACTATATTTTGAAAATCAATAAGCCTTGCTCAAAATCTATGCTCCACTATGTTTACATATGTGTTATTTACTTTTCCTAACTAGAAATGTTTAGTATAACGTGTTTTGAGAAAAATTTCGGGTTTGAAATTTCCCGACACCTAAAAACGAACTCATCCATATTTCACCTCCACGGATCGACGGCACCATTATTTTGGTACCGTCCTTTATGTAATTTAGTACCGCCATACACATGCAGGGCGGACGAGGCGGCCCTTTTTGGGTACCGTCCGTGTATGATTTTGGTGCCGTGGATCCTCTGGGTAATTTTCAATTTCGACTCTTTCGTGATTCCAAATTATCTTCCATCACTTATAAATCAATCTTAACTAGTTTATCTGTTATTAGAACTAGTATTATTCACTAAGGGATGTAAGAAATCCATTTCCACCAAAATTCAAAAATTTGAAAAATCCACCCAAGGAGCCCTTTGGCATAAAGGAAGGAACCAAATTTTGGTACCTTCAAATCCGTGGTAATCAAATATTAGGAAATTCCACTCACTAGAACACATTTATTGCATATCTTTTCTTCTTCACTCCATCTTCTTTGTATGGATTGACTTGGGTGATATGACTAGCATTCAACCCACTTCCAAATCATTAGGAACCTCATCTCTTCAATGGTTCAACATCAAATCAAACCATTTCTCAACAATTTCTTACCTCTATAAATTGAAAGACTTTACCATGATCATCCTCACACCTTCTTCATTCTCACTACTATCTAGCAAGTCAAAACCCAAGTTAAAAATGACAAAATCATCACCAAAACCTTGCAAGAAAACCGCTAGAATGAGCGTAAGGCCTTGTTGTTTTGTTCATCTTAGCTCATCATCCGAATCTTCACCACTCACCATCTCATCTCCCATTAGAGATGATACACACCTTACCTTAGCTACACCCACTTCATCACACATTGTGATCACCACTCCACCACCATCAAAAGCACCTACTTCACCTCCACCGGCACCCATCCAAACATCCCCAACACCACCAACACATCCACCATTCCACCACCACAACCTCCGCAAACTTTCTACCCTCCAAGGCATGGTTGCTCAACTTGTGAGCAAACGGGTCAAACCGTGGAACGGACCCGGATTATGGTCCATGACTTCCACGAAGAAATGAGGTTCATCCTCAACCACATTCTTGAGCGTCTCAACGCTCTTTCCCATCCACCATCACTTTAGGATGGTTTTTAGAATAGTCTTTTATTTGTTTGGTTTTAGGATAATTTTTATTTTCTTGTACTAGAAACACATCATTGTGTTCTCTTTTCATGATCTTTACTCATGAAAATTTTAACTAATGAATGTTGTTTATTATGTTGTTGGTGTCATTACATAGTGTTTGGAAATGCTTGTGAATGATCATTATTACTAACAATTTTTTGTAGCTTTATTTTCACAATCCATGTATCTTCCCATTAAAGCACCCAATTTAGGGGAGCTTTGAACAAGGGGAGATAATAGCTCGGCTCATTACATTCCGCATAGCCTCTTCTTTTGTTGAGACAAAAGGGAGAAAATATAGATCTTTGAAATTATTTATATTTGACTTTTTCGAAAAAGTCAAGCGCATACATTGACTTTCTAAAAGTCAAACAGAACTCTCATTGATAATACTTGACTTTTCTTAAAAAGTCAAGCGCATACTTTGACTTTCTAAAAAGTCAAACATCATGCATCAACTAGTGAATTCTTTGACTTTCATAAAAGTCAAATCTCATACTGCATTATCATTTCCTTTTCAAATTCTAAAACTAATATTTTATAACTCTTGTACAAACTTGTTTCTTTTATAAAATAAAATTTATATTTTGTCCTCAACAAAAGGGGAGATTGTTAATACAAATATCGTCATTAAGCGTTATTTATATTTTTGATCTTTGCCTAAGTTTTGTTAACGACAAAAGTAAATTTAATTTATAAAAGCTTAAAGCTTGTCAAGTTTATTAGATATTAAAACAAGCTTTCTCAAACAATATATTCATCATTCAAGCATTTACATTTATGATTAGTAACATCTTGATATGACTCTAATCATTATGTATGATAGTAGTTTGTAGAATGTGTTAGGTTCTTAAAACCAAACACTACCTAAGCATTTGCATATTTCTATTAATAGTAATACAACATTTGACATCATGTATTACATCATAGAGATCATTGGAAGATTCCATTAGATATTTTGTGAAGATTTGTACTCTTCATATCTTGCACAATCTTACTTAGATAGAGTTGACTTTAGGCAAGATTTGATATCTTGACCGTCGACCGGCGGTACCAATTTGGTACAGGCGGAACCCTTTAAGGGGTCCGCGGTCCGTCGACGCTCTGTCAATTTGGCTATAAATAGCAATGCCAAGCCAAGTAGTTTCTCATCCCTTTCCAACATACTCTCATACATATCTTCTCTAACCTTTCTAATTCGGTTTCATATCATATTAGTGATCTCTTTTGTAGCAAAGAAGATCAAGTCATATTCAAGCTTCAACGAGAAGTTGGAAGTCTTGTTTGTTTAGTGTTGTATGATCTAGTGTTGATTCATACTTCATTGTTGTATCAAACCATCATAATCTTGTGAGTGTGAGTGGTTAGTATTTTAGTCCTCAAAATACATTGTGTGTGGGAGTAGTTGTACCCTTGGAAAGAACTCGACATCTAGCTTAGTGTCGGAAATAGTGTAGCGAAGTGTAAAGGTTTTCTCCGCGGTGAAAGGAGCTTGTTGACTAGTGAAGTTAAACTCTCGAGTGTGAGACTCGGGGGTGGAGTAGGGCAAGGAAAAAGAGTCCTTGTAGGCGAACCACTATAAACAACTTGTTGTGGTTTGATCATTTCTTTCCTTATTTACTTATTACATATTGCTTGCATATTTTATTAACATACTTAAGATCAATATCAATTGATCTTTCAATAAGTTCAAAACAACGATTTTAATTTCTATTCAACCCCTTCTAGTTTTCTACATGTATTAAAGCAACATTAAACCGTAATAGGTTATTCAAATTGATCTACACCGTAAGGGTTTTAGTAGAGTCAACGTTACTAAAAGAATAAACCTAGTCCTCTTTTCATCGAAAGAGTGAGACTCAACCCTATTCCTTTTCATGAATGAAGAAAGATATGATAGGACAATTAGAATTGTCTAAATTCTAAATACATAACTCGTAAGCAAATTTTAATAGTTAAGAAAATTGCATATTTACGAGTTATTAAAATTAGAAGCTAGACTAATTCTTGTATAATTGGTAAAAGACAAACTAGCATATTTTATCTAGTTGTTGTGCTTTGACCATTTAAAATACTACTTACAATTGTTGGAATAGTAGAACTATTAAGAAAAAATTGCATGCCCAATTATTTCAAGTTAATAGCATTGATGAATAATTCATCATCTACATAGTAGAATACATTCTTTTAAGTACATAAGTAATTGTTATGTATGGACTTTCTCAAAGGTGTAGGAAGTAAATAGTACACTATTTTCTTTCACTTTGGTTAATGAAACACTTACAATGTTGTCAAATCCGATTGGGAGTGTCGTGTTCTTATTCTTGAATAAGGAATTAATGTAATGATCTCTTATTCATTAGGAGTTACAAGCTTTGTAATCTTGGTAGTAACCATATTATCTCTAGAATGTCTTACGATAATTACTTTCCACTTGTAGACACTTATGTTTTCAAGGATAGTCATGTACGTTTCCTTATTAGACAATGAAGTGGTTCTACATCTACTAGTTATGCTAATATCAATGACACAATCATATTAGTTACATAAACAAACATATGTCGTGTTGTTTATACGCTACATGATGTTGTTCCATGCACAAGTGGGAGAAATCTATATTGTGTGCAAGGGACAACATATAGGTATATGATTTAAAGGATTCTCTTGACGCAGGTAAGAGATTAACGTTCTAATATAACTTGAACATATCTAATTCAAGAAACACTTGGGGTTGCAATTTACGTCATGTGAGAACTTGGCGAGATTGCAACAACAAAGTAAATCTCTATGTGAAGTCAGACCTTGCATGGACATATTTACAATTTCTAAATTAGACAAGTATTTAGAACAAGTGTCAAAATTGATATATAAGACTACTTCAAATTAAATATTTATGTATTATTAGAATGACATAAAATTAAATAAAGTAATCTAATCCTACTTCAATTTGTTTATTTATGTATTTTGGAATGACATAAATGAAAAATAATGTAGTCCTACATTATTGTGAAGTAAAATAAATTAACTTGAAATTACTATTGAAACCAAGAGTTGTGTTCATAATTACTTTAGTTAAACATGTTTATGATTCATTGTAAAGACATAAACATAAAGTCTTTTAAGATTTATAATAAAGTAAGACGTTAACTTGTTATGTTTTTTAATTAAGACATATACAAGAAGTTATTGAGGTGATCAATGATTTATAACGTATAATGGGATTATAACAATTTATGTTTCTTGTTGAGACATGGATATGAAGTGACTTGGTTAAAAGGTACTTGTGTTATAAAGCATGTAATTAGCTTGGAAAGTCTATTATACCATTAAGTTGACTTAGTTGGTAAATAGGTAAGCCAAAAAGAATATGTTTATCTTATATATTGTTAGATTGTCTTACAATATTAATTCTAATGAATACCACAAGTTGATGGTATGTTCAGTTAGGAGAGTCAAACTCTATTTGATTTGTTTGATTCATGATAACCATAACTTCTTTCTTAAAAGGTAATAAGGTTAGAAAATTGAGTATGGATTGAATATACTCAATATGACTCCAACCTAGAAGATTGATAAAACACCATTTTATTATGGAATGTGATGAATCACATTATGTTTTAAAATTGAAGATTCTGAATTTGTTAAACTACTTATGAATAGGTTGTTAACAAACTTAAGTCGAAATTATCAATGTGTATTTGTAATGTCCCAAAAGAGAACAATGTAGTTTTGCTCTAAATTGCTAAAGTATATATAGATAGTCTATATATTACAAAAGGCAAGTGGGAGTTTTTTTATCTTGAAAGATAAAATTACAAGATACATAATCTTCTAAAACACACTAGTAAATATCATGATGAGGTTAGACATGTAATTGATAGACCTCATGATGATGGAATTTTCATTCATAGATCTGCAAAGATATCTCGGATATTTGACTTATATCTTTGAGAAATATGAGTTCTGAGGATTATAGTAAACCCGATAATCATTATGATGGATTACCAAATATTGAATTGGGAAAATTACTCATACTATGAATGTTAAAGATGTTGTCCATAAAGATAATCAATTTTGGAAATTTGGTTTATCTTAATAGTTAGACTAGAGAATGGAAATGAGTTTCTTCAAAGAGATGAAAAACCATAATGGTTTGAATTTCTATGTAGAAATCATATGGACAATATTGTACACATATTTAATGCATGTTTTATGACAAGATTATTAATCATACTTAAGCAAGTAATTATGATTGAATATTCTTTTCAAGACACATTAAATATATAAAGATGATAATTGTCATACTGGATTTCATTAATATGAAATATGACAATGGAATATCAAAACTCTTTCTTGAGAAATTACTTGAGCGAGGACGGTAAGTAATTGAAAGTTTTTTTTTGAATTCATATAATCTTTGAAAGTGTACGAAGTGCAAATAATTCATGAATGGATAAATGCATGCATCTATGAAATTATTCTTATGTTTAATTATTAAATCCCATTTTCGATTTATAATTAAAATAAGATAAATTTTAAGTATTCCTGAAAGCTAGTGGGAGTATTATGTTAAGTTTCTTAAATCTTATATGTTGTATAACATATAGTAAGTAATATTCCTTGTAAGCTAAATGTTAAGTCTTAGATTGGAATGAAACTTCACTTGTAAGATTTAAGAATTAAAACATACAACCTTGGAATATATGTTTATTATTAATAAACATGTGCAGTAAAATAAATGATTCTAATAAAACATGATATATCATTTAGGAAATTGATAAATATCTTTTGACAAGATAGAACGTGAATGAATTCTAAGGTTGACCTGTAGATTCATCATGTACATCATGTAGTGTATTTAAAATTGTTGTATCATTCTTGAATAAGAAGTGATTTGACAACATTGATATCTAACTAAAAGTTATTAGATAACTTGTGTAATGAATATTCTAAAAGAATTACATCCTCAGCCTGGAATTGCTCCTAGATTCTATGGATGAACAATATGTCAAATGTTGTGAAAATTGTCATCAGCTTTAAACTTGAAAGTTAGGAAAGCATCAAATATTACACAATGAGATATTAAAGTTTACGGAGTTTTAATAAGCATATTGTTGTTTGTATACAATGATGCTGGTTAATTGAGATTACACTCAATACTATTCATGGTAGGATTTCATCCTTATAAATAGCCATGTGAACTAGTTGTGCTAATAAAAGCACAGTTGCATTATACATTAAAAGAATAAGAATACTTTAAACTTTAAAAATGTTTGAAAGTTTAAATTGTCATAAATTGGTGAAAAAGGATGTCACACACTTTATGAATTATTATGTGGATTGTTGAATGCACACATACAAGGACTTCATTAATTGAATTCTTGAAATAAGTATTCTCAAAATTACGATAGATCAAGTTGGTTGATTTATGCCTTGTCAACAAGTATGATTGTCATTACTTGAGGCATAATTCATCAACTGGAATTTTCATGCATCGATCTATTTGGTATTTGGATAAGGGATGTTAAACAATTGTTATAATAAATCAAATACTTGGTATGTTTGATTTTAGGGTTTAGGCCATACAATACACGCGTCTTTTTCAAATATACCGTTTTGGTACGTGTACTAAATCATCCCACTTTATGTTGCGTCTTTCATGTTTTGTACCATTTTGCACGCTGCGTGTTTACATGCAAACCGTTGAATGTATAAACCCAAAAATGCCTATGTGGCATATTTTTGAGTAAATTACATAGATAGTCCTTCTTGTTTGTCCCAAATTGCATCTACTATCCCAGTCGTTTTAAATGCTTTTTACGTTTTAGTCCTTTTTTTTTTTTCGCTTTCATCTCGCTTTTTACGTTTTATTGCTTTTTACGTTTTCATCCATTTTTATAAAATTTTTGTCATTTTTACGTTTAAATCTGCTTCTTTCGTGATATGTTCGTTTTTGGTTTTCTCTGTTTCTTTACGTGATATTTCCGTTTTTGGTTTCGTCTTTTTTACGTTTTAATCTGCTTCTTCACGTGATATTTCCGTTTTTGGTTTTCGTCATTTTTTACATTTTGTCCGTTTCGTTCGTTTTCATCATTTTTTCGCTTCGTTTCTTTTTACAATTTCGTCCGTTTTTTCATTTCGTATGTTTTTACGTTTCATCCCGTCTTTACGTTTTCTGTTTTTAAAGTTTTATCGGTTTCTTTCGTTTTGTCCCTTTTTACGTTTTAAATACATTATTTTAGGTTTTCGTCCGTATCTTTACGTTTTGTCCCTTTTGTTCGGTTTGTGCTGCTTTTGACAGATTTAATAAATCAAAAAAATGAGCGATAACATAAAAGCGTAAAGACACAAGAACAAAAAGAAACAAACGAATCGTCAAAATGGATGAAAACATAAAAATGTAAAGAAATGCATTTAAAACGAAAAAAACAGACAAAAATGTAAAAAACGGACGAAAACATATAACAACGGGTAATAACATAAGACAACGTATAAAATGGGGGTAAAACGTTTGTAATCGTAAGAAAGAGACGAAAACGTATAAAAACGAACAAAACGATAAACGGGTAAAACGTAAGAAAACGGAAGAAAATGGACGAAACGTATAAAACGGACAAAACTTATACATGTACCAAAGCGGTACATTTGAAAAATCGTGGTTATTTAGCGGCCAAAACCCTATTATTTAACTTATTTTTGTTAGTGGAAATCCTACGTGTTGTGCGCGTGGCAATAGTGATTATGGTTTCGGTAAAACAAGTTTTGCTGCAAAATGGTACAAAACATGAAAGCACGCAACATAAAGTGGGACAGATTTTAGTACACGTACCAAAACGGTATATTTGAAAAAGTACGCGTGTATTGTAAGGCCTAAACCCTTGATTTTATAATATATTGTATCCTATATTTGCATGTTTAATCCGTGAATAAATTTATTTATTCTAAATCGTCCGTTGTCAATTAATGATATGGGAGTATCATTAAACCAAGACAAATCGAGAGATATGGTAGAATATATTTGAAAGTATATTGATGAGAATGCATACCAATTTCGGATGATATTCAATGAATTGAATATAGACTTATCCCAACTACATAATTTACTTTGTGGATATTGTTATAAGTAAATTATGAATAGTTATCCCCAAACTTGAGATACCGGATAAGTGTCATGAATGTAGTGCACTTCAGGAACAACTTAACGCTATCGTCCACCGGTAGTCATAAGGGTTGTTTCTGAAGTGTTGCAAAGTTCATGGGTTATTCTCGTAGTCAAGATAGAATTTGTTCCTTCAAATTTATTTGAGTTTAATCTTCTGGGCCCTCGTAGGGTTGACAAGATGTTTGCGTGGCGCCCAAAGATCTCCCCGAATATGTTCGAAGATTTGGTAATCTTGCTCAATCACTAATAACGAGAAAGCAGAATAGTTGAATAAAGAATGACTTAATTCCATATCTTTATTTAACATGGTATTAGAAACAAAGGATAATAATAATGAGAAATCATTAAAAGGTTTTCCGAGAGCCTTGCTCGAGGTGTACTAGAGGCATCGAAGTGTTGCTAGACGCTAACCGATGTGATCACCTATTAAGATATGTCAAAGTGGGGTCATTGGTTTATGGACAATAAATTAATAGACGTGTGTTAGGATCGAACTCGAGACTATGGGATTGCACACTTTACGTATGAGAATTTAAAGTTAATAATTAAATATAAGCGTTATATTTATTTATTTATTAAACAAAATAACTAACGGACGTTAAGTAATTAATGTAATGGATTAACGGTCGTTAAATGTTTATGGAAAAGGACTAAATTGCAATAGTTGGGAAGGTTCCTAATCCCTATGGGATACCATGAACCGATCGCCATAAGGAGAAACATGGAAACAAAACCAACTTGTTCACCAAGTTTCTTGGAGTATATAAACAATTTGAGGGTTTTATTTTTCCATCTCAGTATTCATTACCTAAACCCTAAAATTGTTTTGTGTGTGTTTTCTTCTCCAAACCGGTCGAACACCTTTATGGGTGTCGATCCAAGTCTTTTCCACAAATCAAGTTATTTGTTTGAAAAAACTAGCATTACTTTAATTCGGTTTAAGACGTGTGTCAAGAACATAGTAATAACATACTTTGTTATTATCTTGGATTGAATTACAAAACAGTGAGGGTAATTCATAATCCTATAAACCCTAATTAGGGTTCATCCTAATTCTAGTTTGTGGATTTGATTCTTGTTCGCTAGAATCGAAAAGGTCACGCATATTCTTGTTTATGTTAATTAATTATTTGTTAATACATCCTATACGCTTCCGCTTGAATACTTTGATGTTTTGTAGTTATTTATTTGAATGTCATGTTATCTAATTCCAACAAAGTCACCACCACCGGTGGGTTTGGCGACCATTACGGCCGGTTTTGAAGCGTGTTAAAATTACTCCTGTCTAGAAGTAAATCAACAAGGATAATGATTTGTACACTTACTTTTTTGATTGACACACTCCATTTTATCTTATCTGAAGTTGTACAGGTTGTTATCATGATGCTCTCGGTTTGTACACCTGGGTGTACGAATAAAAAAAATGAGTGTACGAATCAACACTCAATCAACAAGGATCGATTAAATGAAAAAAGTTGCAAACGGAGTCGTATTATTGCAACAGTACTTTTACATTCTAGTTTCATTAAATTACAGGATTTTTAAAATTATAATTTCTTTTGCTAATACCCATCCTGTAAAAATATTTGGTGAATCAAAGACCTTTGTAATCATAAATTTGTCATTTCTTTATATTTCTTCAAATCGAAAACAAGACCGTTATGTTCTCAACACTTCTCTCCTTTTTGTTTCTTTTCTTTTTTCGCGCATAGATTTCAGAATATGTGAATAGTGGCACACTCAGATAGCTCACTTGCACCATACATAAGTAGCCGCATTTGAATCCCAATGACGGGAGTTAACCTGCACTATCGTGCACGGTTAGTCGGGTCTACTGGAATGATACTGATCCAGTCTCATTGGTCAAATGTGTACTCCTTCTTTCATCGTGTATGGAACGTACATCTGCACTGTTATCCTCTAGTTGAATCTGCTTTAATATTTAAGAGATGTTTACCACGTCAATCGTTCCTTTGTTGATTCAGCAGAATTTCCATAGGTTGCACCAGGAGTTGCTATTCTTTAAGACGTTTCCACTCGTTTATAGTACATGATCTTATAATGGTTGTGGAAATTCTTGTGCATGTTATGTGATACAATTTAGTGTCGCCGACTTGTCAGAAACTTTATGATTTTGACTCATACCTATTCTTGTATGTGTCAATTCCGTAGGTTGATTCATGGCTAGGTGCTTTTCTATTCATCGAATCTCTTTGTCATGTCTGATAGATCATAGATACATACTATTCACTACTATTTCTCGTAGTTACGTCCAATATCCGTAGTTAAACGTATAAATGCATCTTTAGCCTTTTTCTTTCAAAGTATCAGTCGTATAATTAGTGTATGTCTAGGAAATTTTTGTAATGTTAGTAGTTTCGAAATTTAAAATTTGGGTAAGTTCATAAGGGCTTAATTACTTAATTCCTATTTAGATCGAGTGATGCATGGTTCATCAATCTTTTTCTCAACTCCTTTTGATCTTTGCTGATTCCAAGATGAATTACACACATGATTTTCAATATAAATATAGTTCGATAGCATGAGTTTATATAGCTTCATTCGGTCTTTATAGTCAATTATTTAACATTATTATTCACTCAGATGCCATCTTTCATTTAACCAAAATAGCATACTGATTCAGTAAGCTCAAATTCAACTACAATTAAATGGAAAGCTCTTACCTCTAATGTTTTTAAGGAGCAAGATGAGCAAAATGTTAATGCTGTCAGTTTAGTGTGATATGTAGAATATGAAGCCTAGTTACACTCCTTGATTTCACATTTAGATATTGTTGGGTTATTCAACACGTTTATTGTTGTCTTTACTTCATTCTGTAAAAGATCGTGTTGTTGGGTTCAAAGTGGTCGGGTTGAATTGACAGGGTCAAAACGCATCTTTGTGCATTTTTTTAAGTTATAAAGAAGAAATATGTTAAATATAATTACAAAATCATTCCTTACAAATTACAATACTCATCTAAACTCTTTAATAACACGAGTAGGATGTTGTATACAACGAAATTACACTTTGAACAAATTTCGCCCCATTCAACCCGTTTGACTGCTCTCATTATAGACGTTTTTTCAATTTGACCCATTTGTCTAACCACAACTCAAACCATGATCATCATACTCTCCTCATAATTTGATCCCCTTTCTCTCAAATTTCTTCTAGTTTCCTACAAAGCTGCTTTATATCTGGCCTAAGCGAAGGCGATGGGGAGCAACAATCCATTGCCAACCGGAAGAACCCCTTAACGCGTTCTTCATTTATCAAAGTTCCATCAGCATTGTTTTCATCAAGCAATATATTAGGATGGTACAAATCTGAAATCCGGTTATCCAACATGACATTCCTCATCAACGTTGCCAAATAAGGATCTTGATCACCGTTTGCATCCTTTTTAACTTGTTCTTTACCAGTAAGCAGTTCTAACAAAATCAGTCCAAAATTGTAGATATCAGTTGCCTCACATGTATCTTCCATTTGGATCAATTCAGGTGCTTTATACCCATCAGCAGTAGCCGCTTCCAGCATTTCTTGAGCTGCGGATGGCTTCAAGAAAGCATGTAGACCAAAATCCGATATAATTGGCTGATCATTTTGATCCAAAAGTATGTTCTTTGACTTTAGATTTCCATGGATTATTGGATTTTGATGCCCGGTATGTAGATAATCTAATCCCTTAGCAATGCCAGTTGATATCCTAGAAATGACTCTCCATTTATGACATTTTCCATCTGCGCATAGTTAAAAATACGAGTATAAGATTATTTGAAACTTGGTAAACAAGTGGCGGTATGCAAATCTGAGTTATTAGGTTCTGTACTAGGGTAAAGGTACAAAAATAGAAAAAGAATTTGATACTAGTAATAGGAGATAAGACGTATAAAATGAAGATGAACAATGAAAAGATATAGGCTTTAACTAACGGAGTCTAATACAAAAATTGGTCAATAGAAACATATAGACATATGTTAACATAGTTCGTACGTTAGACTATACGAAAGAATATACATATGAAATTTGACCAGTGACCTTTGCATAAAGCTTGACTATATATAAAAATAGCATAAAGTTGTGTCTTTGCTTTATAGCAAGGATGAACACAATCACCTTTGCCTTTGCTTTAGGAAAAGTCATGCGTCCCATACACAACCAACTTACTGCATTTTGTTTAGCTCTTTTCATTTCTGGATTGTACCATATGATCCATATCCTAACACGCTAATGGAAAACTCGGTGTTTTTTTTATCAATGAGATACATTCGTCTCATAAATTGATAGGATATGTCAGTATATTGACAAAGTCATGTGTCCCATACACAACCAACTTACTGCATTTTGTTTAGCTCTTTTCATTTCTGGATTGTACCATATGATCCATATCCTAACACGCTAATGGAAAACTGGGTGTTTTTTTTATCAATGAGATACATTCGTCTCATAAATTGATAGGATAATATATTGACAAAAGACCTAAGACCTAAGATAAAAGATACTCAATTATCGTTGGGACTATGGAGGCATAGATGAAAACTGACATTACCATGATCAAGGGTGTTTGGTTGTGTATCTAAAAGGTAGTTGCGTAATATACTATTGATATTATACGACTAATCGTAATTTTGTTTAGTTGGTTATATGAACATGATTTTCAAAGGCTAATCAAAATGAAAAAGACAGAAGTAACAAAATAAATGAGTAAAAATTACCTTTGATGAATTGAGCCAGATTTCCTAACTGATAAAAGGGATGCACAAGAAGCTTCTCACCTCTAGGCCCATAATAGAAACCATAAAAAGGGACCAAATTTGGATGCCTGATTGAGCCGAAAAGCTGTACCAAAGGCATAAGATCTTGCACTTTTTTTGTACAAGTTGGTCTCAAGAATCTCAAACAAACAACTGAATCATTTCTCACCAAATTAGCCATGTACAAAGTCCCATAAGTAGATTTACCAATAACTTCACCGGGTGCATCTAATATTTCAACACTAGTGAGATCTTCACCACCACTAAACTTAATCAAATTCCCCTTGAGTTCCATTTCATGTGCGCCTTTTCTTTTACTTCCCATGCTTGCTTCTTTATCCAAAGATTTATTTTTGCTAGACCCTTTTCTTCTAAAGACGCAAAATAAAGCCAAAACAATGAATATAGCAAAAGAAATGGATAAAGTCAGAATCAATACAAGCTTGCGGTTCTTCTCCATGTGGAATATGATCAAAACTTCAAAGAATCAAGGAAATTTAAAACTTTCATGCTAGCGTTGAGAAGACTTGTACTCGAAAACATGGAGGTGATTTCCCTCTATATGTTGGGTCAGAAAACTTGCTATGTACAAATGTATGAGCAAGTTGATAACATGCAGGTGATCTACCAACGAAGGTGTTGATGCAACTCGGCTAAATACGAGCTCCGATAAAAATAACCTTTTTTCTTTAAGGCTATTGATTAAAATGAAAAACAGTGACTTCTTTACACCCTTAACTCTCTCCACGGACTTGAAAAAGAAATCGTGATAGCTAGCTTATCGATGAAGTCTGTGTGTATTCTTCATGTGGGTCTATGTTTAAGAGCTCAAAGCATAAGGAAAAAACTGCAGCTTTTTATGGGGTTGTAAGAAGAATGTGAAACTTGATCACAGGTTCAAGTGACAACTACTATGGCTAATATGAACAAAAAATGAATGTGGTTTCTTTGGGTGTCATGAGACAAAGAGAAAGAATTGGAAGTGCTTTTAGAAGAATGAGTTTTCATAAAGGAGTCTTGTTGAGATGGGAAGAAGGATTCTTAGCTTGTGATGTCATGTTTAGTGTATATGTGGAATAAGGTTAAGAATTTTATTCACTAGCTTTCAAGTAATCCAAAAGCCATACCTTACCATTTCCTAATTTGGCTTAAAGTCTTTAAGTTAGATAAATTCTATCTCCTGGCTTAAGTTTGTATGATGAGGGTTACTAAATACGCCATAAATCACACTTTCTTTTAGGTGGACTATTATTTATGAGAAATTGTTCATTAATATTTATTTTGTATATTCATTTATGGACGTAAGTGTTTGCGTAATTTTCGCTACGATTGGTACTTTTGTCCACGATTATGATATATGCACATGTTTAGATATATAAAAACCGTACGCGCGGCATGAAATAAATTAGAAATATGACTTCTGACCTCAGCTACGGCATGAAGTTACCAAACAAATTGCTGAAAATTGTTTCCTTTTGTTTTAGCTACTAGTTATAATACCCTTACATGTACAGAGTTTTGACAAAAAATAAAAAAAATAAAAAATTGTATTAATATTGAATATCGTGACTTTAAAGGTAATTGCGTATAATTATATAGTTATAAGTTTAGATGACACAAGTTTTACATATAATCAATTTTATTTTAACATTTTAGTTCAATATAAACACATACAAGAATTTGCCATGAAAATTGTGATATAAGTCAACTAATACTAATGCACGAGAGTTTTTATTATGCATTAATATCCATTAGATTTTGGTAAAATATTTGTAAAAGTTTATGTTGGGTAACTTAAGATTTAATTTTATTTAGGCGACAAAAATGTTAATGTTATTATTTAAATTTCACTTCGATATTATGTTTATACATATAGACGCAAGTTTAATAAAGACATAATGAGCGTTGATAAAGTTAAAGATACTTCTTAAAGTTTTTAAAAATGTTTTTCTAGATATCCTTATATAAATAAATAAGAGTTCGTGAGTCGTTGTTATATATGACAATCACGTATATTTATTTTATATTAAAGTAACTTATGTTTAAAATTTGATAATTATATTCTCGTTTTCTGTAATTTAGCCGTATTTAAAATGTAAACTCGTGTCCACATAAGTTAAACTTTTAAAAACGAAACAAATGAGTCTTTATTGAACGCATATAGTAAAAAATTGATACTTATAATCTTATGCAAATTTATATGTTGTTATTTTAAAACAACATATACATTGTAATTTTTAAAATATAAAGTATAAAGGGAATAAAGTATAAGGGGATATCTTTTTATAATCCAAAGTTATTAAAAACCATGAAGGCATATAATATTACACTTAACTTTATAAAATTTTGAGTTAATTACATAAATCGTCCTTGTGGTTTGGTTAAAATTACGGATTTTGTCCATGTGGTTTTTTTTAAGCGGATCACGTGCCCATGGTTTCTCAAAGTTACGGATCTTGTCCAAATTTTGACCTGCTCGTTAAAAAGAACGTAACTTAACATGATGGACTAACGGAGGGTTAACCTTGTCAAAATCCGATGTCCCTTCCAAAATAAAAACCACATGGACGATATATGTAATTTACACTTAAAAAAAATCTCTAATTTTATTTTACGAAAATATTTTAATTTTATTATAATAAATTAAAAAAAAAATTAAAAAAAATAAATTTTGTAAAAAAAATATTACAAAATTAAAAATATATATATACATATATTTTATTATAACTCTTAACAAAACTGTTTATTTAAAAAATTAATTTTATTAAACTTTTTTACTATAAGACTTATAACAATTTAAAAAAACTTAAAAAAAAATTAATTTTGTTAAAAAATATTATAAAATTAATAAAAATCATTTTACTGTAATATTTAACAAAAACTGTTTATTTGAAAAAATAATTTTATTAATTTTTTTAGAATAAATTAAAAAAAAATAGAATTTTTCTTTTTCATTTTATTATAAAACGTATGAAAGCGCCATTTTTATACGTATAAATGTATGTTTTTATAAAAAGGAAAAAATGTCTATATAAATATACGTTCTAATGCGTATAAATGTCCTTTTTAAAACGTATAAATTTCCGTTTTAGTGCGTTTTCGTACGTTTTTGTACGCTTTCGGCCTTTCGTATGTTTTATAAAAAACGTACGAAAACGCATTAAAACGGACATTTATATGTTTTATCGCGTTTTTGTCCGTTTTTGTACGTCTTCGTACGTTTTCATCCGTTTTTATACGATTTTTTTTCATTTTTATAAAAACAGACAATTTTTTTTTCCGTTTTTATAATAAAATTAAAAAAAGATTTTTTCTATATTTTTTTAATTTATTCTAAAAAATTAATAAAATTATTTTTTAAATAAACTTTTTTGTTAAATAATATAGTAAAATGATTTTTTTTTTAATTTTATAATATTTTTTTAACAAAATTAATTTTTTTTAAAGTTTTTTGTTAATTGTTATAAGTGTTATAGTAAAAAAGTTTAATAAAATTAATTTTTTAAATAAACAGTTTTTTAAGTGTTATAGTAAAATGATTTTTTTTTTAATTTTGTAATATTTTTTAACAATTTTTTTTTTTAAAAGTTTTTTTTTTTTTTTTTTTTTTTTTTTTATTATTATTATTATTATTATTATTATTATTATTATTATTATTTGTATGTGTAAATTACATATATCGTCCTTGTGTTTTGTATTTTGAGAGAGAAATCGCTTTTAGAAAGTTAACCCTCCGTTAGTCCATCATGTCAAGTTACGTCCTTTTTAACGAGCGGGTCAATTGGACAAGATTCGTAACTTTGAGAAACCATGGGGACGTGACCCGCTTAAAAAAATCACTGGGACAAGATCCGTAATTTTAACCAAACCACAAGGACGATTTATGTAATTAACTCTATAATTTTTAAAAATTCAAAAAGTTTTATTAATTACATTCTCTTTTTTTTAGTTTTTGTTTTCACAAATTTAACAACTATCTTTTTATGTGTTTTTTTTATCAGCCAAATTTATTAAAGTTCTACCAAAATCAATTTAATTTTGACTTTCATTAATCAATTACATCACACGATTTTGCGTATGTGGCGAAATCGAGCTCTCCTATTGGCTCAATTGTTTTTTCAATTAGAATGAATTAACAAAATCACTCCGAAATAATGTAATTCCTTTATTATATAAAAGATTTGAATGACAAAAGTCAAATAGCACAACTTATATAAACAAATTTTAAATACCCTTATAATAATCTTTTATGAAATAATGTTTTGAAAAACTAACATCATAGTATATTAGTAACATCCATGTTTTACTTGCTAATTTTATTTTCCTTTTTGGTAATTTCGAGTATATAAATTAGCAAAAGGTTAAACGAAGTTTTGTGGGGCAAATTTTGATGTACTCGACTTGATTATATTTCAGTCGCATTTTATACTCTTTACATGTTTATTTATTCTATTTGTGATAAAATACAATTCAAAATGATCGAAATTGTCACATCTAATTACTATATATAGTAAAAGTGATTTAATACGACGCTTCGTAAAAGTAGATTCAGAATTCCATTTCGTTATTTGATTTAATTCAAGCCCAATTAGTTACTATACACCACACCACCACACACGATAACAAAACCCTCATCACAATCTCATATTCATATCCCCGACAATCCAACGCCCACAAAACGCATCCACACAAAGACTTACCATACACCACACCACACACAATCACAACTACTCGACTTTTTATTGTTTAAACATATCATACATATACAAATTGATTCTCTACTTCTGTACGGTAACATTATAAATTTGTCACATAAATCACAAAATTACAAAGCCAAAAAAGATCATTTAACGCTTGTAATCGTCGCCATACTCGTTAATAGTATTTTATAAGTATAGTTGCTTTTAAAAATTAAAGTCAAGTAGCTTTGTATGTAACGTGTATTCATGTTTGATGTATTTTTTCAAATATATTTTGTTTCAAAAACTATTAAACTAAGGTTCTCTTATGAAGTCAACTGTTTATTGGAGTTTGGAGATATGGAAGGTATGTAGTTACTAGTTAGTTGATGACATGTATTAGAGCCAACGGAGTGGACTTCGGGTATGTGATCGAGTTCATGAACCCGTGAGGCTACACTGTCCGTGTCCTCGGGTGCATGAAAATGTGGAGAATTCGAGCTCGGAACCCGCTCGTATAAAGCTTTGTTTTTTTTTTTTTGTCTTTTATGAAATATAGTGTTAGGGTAGGATCGGGTGCACTCCGCCTCATTAGGGTAGTGTTAGGGTAGTAGACGGGTAGTTTGAATTGGAAGGTTTTATTGGATTGAGTGACGCACCCTCGCAGTGTATTAGTAAGAAACTTGACCCTCCCCTTAATCAATTTATCGAAATTCTATTGGAAGAATGTTTCGATATCTGTAGGAATAATTCTCAACAAATTGATTTATTGAGTATTAAATTTTAAAAAACAAAGTTCGGGGTTTTATTTTCAGAGTTTTACTAAACACAACCTGATGGTTTTTGTGTAAGCATTCATAATTTTATATTATATAATTATCATTAAAATTATATAATTATAGATCGTATGAGTTCATTGATTGTCATTTTAATAAATGTGGAATGCTTAAACGAAACATATATTAACACAACCCTTATTTTATCATCGTATCTTTGTGGTTGGTGAATTAAACAACGATTTAATTTTGGGGTATCTTTTTTTTAGTACCCCTCCCTTATTTATTGGGTTGCTTGTTGAGTTTGTATAATGGTAATGCAAGTTATCTTGATAAAAACAAGGGATAATGACAAAAATACCCTATTTTTCAAACCTACTTCACAAAATACCCCATTTTATACTCAAAAACCCAAAATACCCAAAAAAATAAGTAACTTTTTTGAGAAAAATCACAAATTTGCGAGTTTTTTACGAAATTGGAAAAAATATCGAAAATTTTCGATATTTTTAAGAAAAATCGCAAGACTTGCGAAATTTCTTTAAAATATCGAAAATTTTCGATATTTTTAAAAAATATCGCAAATTTGCGATATTTTAAAGAAATATAAAAAATTTGCGATATTTCTTAAAAATTTCGCAAGTCCTGCGATATTTCTTAAAATTTCAGAACTTATGGATAAAACTTATAGATTTTTGTCAACATAAATTTTGTTTGATAAAACGTGTTTTATTGTTATTTTAGCTCCTTCACTAAAAACTCAAATTCTCACTAAAAACTCAAGTTTTCCATGAATTCCGCCAAAGAAACCGTCAAAATATGTGTATGTAAAGGAGGTACATGGGAAAGAGTGGATGGTGTGTTGGAGTATATGCTGTTAAATTGTGTAAAACGACACTAATTTTACCATTGTTGTCATCATATTCATGTTTACTAGAAGCGGTATCCGAGAGGCTAGAAATCGATGCTAATAGTGGTTTTATGGTAACTTACAATTCGGATAATGATATTGTAGAGGTATGTGATGATTTCGAAGTCAATGAATTTATGGAATTTGTTGTTAAAAGTAGTAGAATTGTTACGTTGTGTATTGTTGAGTCTAGTGTAAATGGTAGGCAATTATCAACTGCGGGAAGCAATCAACAAAGCAATTTTATTCATGCTAACTCGTCTGTAAATGTATATCAAACCGAATATCATGCCACACAAATTCACCAAACACAAATGCCTGGTAGTAGTTTTTATCAAAATTTTCATAGTTTTCAACATATGCATGGATTTCCTGGGAATCCTATGTATGTGCCTGGAATTCCTGTGTATCATACGCAGGATCCTCAAAGTGATTCAGCTAATCGTAAAAAAAACAAGTTGTTGGTTCACCAAAAAACAAAAAGACTAACGAAAGGGATTTGCTAGATGATGATAAATTACGGCCTTTCGGAGAAAAGGTAATGGGTGGTGTTTTTGGGAAAGTGAAAAGATTGTCTCATGCGAGGATGAGAGTAATGAATCGATGACGAGAGTAGAAAATCGATGAGGAGGTTAGTGAATCCAATGAGGAGAGTAAAAATTTGATGATGTGAACAAGAAATGTAAGAAGGATAAATTTTGGAATATGCCTCCCTACTCAAAACACCAAATCCGGATATCAACTCAAAAAGGTATGTGTTGGAACATCTAGTCTTGTTCGTTTGCATGATACTTTTGATAATAAAGAACATATTAAAGTTGTTTTGGGTAGAAAAGCTCTTGAAGAAGGATTTCAAATTAGATACCAAGATCAAACCCCAAAGGGTATATGCAAAATGTATTGATGACACATGTGAATGGGTTTTCGAGCCTATATACCCAAAGACTATAAAAGTTTTATGTAACAACATTTCACGACCATCATACATGCACTAGAACTCAAATTCACCCACATCATCGTAATGCTTCCCAAAAGTCCTTGGTCATATATCAAGGAGGTAATGTCGAGAATAGTAGGATTTATAGGGGAAAGAGATTATGACATATATGAATGCTAGGTTCAAAATTGATATATCATATTCTCAAGCTTGGCGAGCTAAATGTTATGCATTGCAATTGTTGAGAGGGACTCCTAGGAGTCGTTTTCCAACTCCTTTGTATTGCCACAATTTGAAACTAAAAACCCGTGGACTATTACACATATTGAAACCGACGATGAAGATGATTTGAGATTTTTTTTCTTGCCATGGGTGTTGTGGTAAGTATTGTTTATTACAAACAAATAATGTATTATTCATGCTATCTATATATTATTCTAATCATCGAAAGATTTTTTATGTAGATTCGTACATTTATGTCACACATGCGACCATTGATTATAATAGACGGCACATCTTAAAGGGGAATTTTTGGGTACAATGTATCTAGCGCTTGCAATGGATGGTAATAATCGATTCTCGCCTCTTGATATCTGAGCGGGTAAGTCGAGACATTTAGATCTTGGGATTGGTTTTGACGAAACTCAAGGAATGTATAATTGTAAGCAAGATAACTTAACGATCATATCTCGATGGAGCTGGATCCATTGCTTTGGCCATAATGTATTTCCCAATGCTTTCATGGTCGTTGTTGTCGCCACTTGTTGATAAACTTACGTGCAAAGTGTCCTCGATTTATAAGTAAGGAAACGCTATTTTGGAGAGCATGTAAAGCATATCGGATTTCGCACTTTGAAGAACGTTTTAGCACTTTACGTGATGTATCGCTTAGAGCCGCTAATAAACTTGATATGATTGGTCATGAAAAGTGGGCAAGGTTCACTTCCCAGTATGCGTTATAATTACATGACCTCAATAGTGCGGAATCGGTGAACGCATTGTCTCGACATTCTCGAAAACTCCGATTTGTATGATGATTGATTGGTTCATAAAATCTTTACAATGATGGTACTTTGAACATCGACAAACCAGCGGTATACACATACCAAACCATGCCTATTTATGTTTCTTTTTATATATATATTTTACTCACATATATTATACCATGTGTAGATGAACATAAACATGAATTAACACCACAGGCGAGGCTAAGATAGCTAAAAGAATTGCAAAATCCACCACATGGATCAGAAGACCACCGCAAACTACCTTTACAATGTTGTTGATTATAACAAAATGGGACAGGTTGATCTTAATACTAGGACATGTAGGTGTGGACAATGGCAATTATCGGGTTTACCTTGTGGGCATCTTATTGCTGTTATGCGATATTTGCGCCAATCAAGTGCAAATCGGTTTGCATTTCCGTGTTTCAAGACTAGTGTTTGGAGGGCTTCATACAACGAGGTTATATACGATGTCACGCCCTTCGAATGGGAGAAACCAGATGGTCTTATAACTGTCCTTCCACCTGTAATGGACAAATGTCAGGCAGGAAGGCCGCGTAATCGTGATCGCTTTAAATCTAAGGGTGAAGAAACTACACTCAAAGATCCTTCGGGTATAATTTCTGGTACAATTCATTACAAAGTCCTTAAAGAGGAGGGTTATCAAAAGGTTATTACCGTATGAGCTGTTTTGATACTTCGTAATGTTTCAGTGTTTTCCCCTAAATTTGGTGGCCATTATCTTAACATTACATTGAAAAACATTGTTAAAGTTTTACACAAGGATACGGTCTTTAATTTATGAATGTTTACGTTTTTATTTCGTACGTGTACGTTTTTAATTATCTATGTACCGTTTTTAATTTATGAATAGAAGTTTTAGTTTTTAATTGTCCATTTAATCTTATTCAGTTCATAGTTGTTGTTGTCCAATATCATTTGACTCGATATAGTCATAACTTCATCACAAAATAGACGAAATTTCATTTCTAGTAAAATACTTCTACCAAATAACTTCCACTAAAGTACTAAAACATCAAAAAAAAAAAAAAAAAAAAAAAAAAAAAAAATCCAAAATGGTCTAAACATCAAGAAATGGGTCTACAGGTCTTTCACACCTAGTTGCATAAAACATTAATGCCATATCGGCTCTAAAATCTTGACATTGCGATCCCACATCATCACCAAATTGTTCAATATCGATAGTTTTCCTTCGTAAGCATCTTAATAAACATACATGTCATGACACCACAATCTTGTGTACCATATTTAAACGTCTGCTGAGGTGCGTTCTTCACATAGTTTAGCAAAAATAAAATACAACTTACAAGACAACTTACAATTTAAAAACAGAAAAACTTTTTTTAAAAACTAAAATAACAAATTATTAATAGCAAATAACAATTTCCTAATGAACTACCATTAAAAAATAAAAAAATAAAAAAATAAAAACATACCTCCAACACAAGCAATCGAGACTCTAAAGTATCAATAGTACCCTGTAAACTAGAAACGGTCTCGGTGAGAGTACCAACACGTGCATCACCCTACAAATCATATAATAAAATTATTTAATAAGAAATAAAATTTACTCTCGAACTAGCATTTGCAAATAACACACCTCCAATGTAAGCAATCGAGACTCTAAAGTCTCAATAGTACCACAGAGCCTAGAAACAGCCTCACCGAGAGTACTAATGATGCTCTTCAACTCGCCATATGTAGGGTCGTGAGGTGATGCTTGTGATGAATCTCTTCCTTTTCTTTTCTTCTTCACTTGCTCACTTAGGTCGTCCTTTTCAACCCCGAACTTGCTCACTTAATACCTCACTTTGAACATGTTTTCTTCCAAATACTCGAAGAGTCCTTCCACCAACTTGTGTCACTCTCGGCTTTAGTAGGTGTAAGGGTCTCGAATGGTTCGTCTAACCTATCATTGTCAAACAAAGTGCAACATCTCGTCGATTAAACGGTAGTAATGATCTCAAGCCAAAGCCCTGAATTATATCCGCTTGAAGGCATAAACATGTAAGCGGATGGCCTCCAATATCCATATCTATAAAATAGAAAACAACATAAAAACAACTAAAAAAACAACATAAAACATGTACAAAAATCACCATATGTAAAAATACCATAAAGCTCAAACAAATTCGGTCAATGTGTATCGATCTCTTCCCTTTCTTGCTTTCTCATTATGAAGCGGTCTGCGATTAGATCTGATCTCTAAGTTGCTTATAAGTTTTATCCCAAATATACGACCCCCATGGAAAAATATTCCAACAATCTTCTAAATGCTCAACCAAATTCAACTTAAAGTTAGTAACATTGTGTGACGATTGGTGGCCCAAGAATCCGTTATCTAACAACACTAAAAGATATATCTTAACTGCATCATCGTCTTCCAAAACAATTGACCGATCTATCATCTGATTAAAGATATCCATAACATCCTTTACTTTAACCGAAATGTTTTCTGGAATATCAGGGAACATCCTTTTCCTAGATGGATTTTCCATCATGTCCTTAACCCACTATTTCATATACATATTCAGACCAAAATGTAAACCTATAACTAAACAAAACTCTTGGCGTCTAAAGCAAATCTGTTTACCTAATATATTGAATGAGAGCTCGTTTGGTACGCTTTCAACCTCACTATCAAGTATCGTATGAATCAAAAGTTGGCTATTCTTTTTAAGGACAACGTCGAGCCAATGTCCAAAACATGTTTTCCGAAATTTTCAACTGGGCATCGGTCGAGCTACAAGTATGTCCAAAACAATCGTAATTTTGGCCTTAATCGTTATGTTTGGTGGTTAAGAAAAGAAAAAAAAACAAATGTCTTAGCAATCATAATTCACGACTTATATCACCATGAAAACCTAACTACAACCACATATCGATCCACGAACCACAAATTTTCATAACTAACCCTAATTGGGAAAAACCCAATTTGAAAATTTTTCCAATTCAAACAAAACCCTAATTAAAAAGCAATAAGATAATTCGAATATTAATATAATTTTGCACAATTAAACTTACCGAATCGAATCTTTATTCATGATTCGATATAAATTTTGCACGATTAAACCTTCAATTCAATTGTTTTTGGGCTTTTCTTCAATTCGCAAAGTTGGGGAGTTTTTTGCGATATTTCTTCAAATCGATGGTATGGGAGGGTTTTTCTTCAATTCGGCAGTTGGGAGGGGGAAGAAGAACACGTTAGTTTTGCGATTTGCGATGGAGGGTTTTAGTGTTATAAAATATCGAAAATTTTCGATATTTTTAAGAAATTTCGCAAGTCTTGCGATTTTTCTTAAAAATATCGAAAATTTTCGATATTTTTTCCAATTTCGCAAAAAACTCACAAATTTGCGATTTTTCTCAAAAAAGTTGCGGATTTTTTGGGTATTTTGGGTTTTTGAGCATAAAATGGGGTATTTTGTGAAGTAGGTTTGAAAAATAGGGTATTTTAGTCATTATCCCTAAAAACAATGCATGAGTCATTTGAGTTGTTTAAGACTGTTTTAACTTATGGTTATGGTTGTAACTAGTGAGAACGAAAATATCATAAGAAGAGTAGAATTTACGATTCGAAGTAATTTAAACACAGATTTGATCTACTAAAATGAGTCACATAAAAACTTAGACTAGAATTAGTAGTAAGCACTCACTCACCGTCACCTTAGCTTTCTCTCTCTTTTTAACTTCACTCATTATACATCCATTTTGGTCAATCTCACTCACCATACATCCCATTTTTTTATTTAATTAAATATTTTATATTTATAAATTAAAAACGTAAATGTGAACGTAAACTTAAATGTATCGTACGAAACTAAACATGTACACATATGGAATTAAAATATTTATTCATACATTAAAACATTACATAGAATATTAAAAACTTAACCCTACTAATTAAAACATTACATAGATTATTAAAACTTAAGCCTACGAAATTAAACATTACATAGATCATTAAAAATTAAACATCGAATAAAATACGTAAACTAAAACCCCAAACCCCACTTCGCTGATCCCCGCCTTATCTCTTCCATGACCCCAGAGGGTCGAGTGCATCTCAAGTGATCATATGGTTGCATACAAAACATTAAGTCCTTTTGTTTTGCTATATACCGCATTTCCATTTCACTTTTTTATCTCTAAAAATTCAAATAGCGTTTTTTCTTTTTATCTCCATTTCAAATTGCTCATTGTTTAACTCGGAGATCATCAGCCTAGCCAATGATTCATCATTCGTAGTTGCTGACGTTCTCGACGATCCCGCCCCTTTCTTCTTCGCTTTAGCTTTAGCTTTGTCCCTGCCCTCTGGTTGTCTCTGTTCCTACACCTCATCATCCTCGTCGTCTCTAGTATCATTATTCATATTATTACTAGCATCCCCAGACTATGGGTTAAACGAACTAGACCCAGATGACTTGTATCTCTTGAAAACCGACCCTACTTGAACACTTTTTCCCGCTTAGGAACTTCAACGTTATTCCATTTCTCATGTTCTTAAAACCTCCCAACAATGATGAGTCAGAAATCTGATCTGTATTCACTTCATAGTTAAGCATTGCCGTGTTGTTGTAATCTTTATCCCGCTTTACTTATTGGCGTCGAACGCTTGAGGTTATTGTACACTCCACAAAATCGAGCCACATTCGGGCGCACCGTCTTCCATTTCCCATTCACCATGTCGCACGTTAGACGACTATTTTTTGTTTTGCTCTACATGTATTTTATAACATCAATCCAAAATCCGTCTCCCTTACTCGAGTTACGCAGGGCGCAATTTTCTGTTTCATTGACCCAAGTTTTGAAGAGCGCAAATTCTTCCTCAGTGGTCCATGGAATTTTCCGGGATGGTCCATCTTCGTTTCGAGTCGTCCTCTTTCCGCGTTTCTTAGGCATACGTTTGGTCGGTCTGCCGTTGGGGCGTGACTGACGAGAGAGTCCCCACGAGCGGTGTTTTCATAAAACTCATCAAATGTAGGCTCGCAAGTCTTCATTTGAAATAAATTAATGGGAGACATGGCTCGTTGTGATGACGAACCACCCACTGGGTTTGTAGACGGTACTGAGGTTATTGAATGGGAACGCGTTTGGTTGTGAGGAGAATGGATAAACGTGTTTGGTTGTGAGAATTGAGAAAATTTTTGTTGTGGGACTGAGTTTCGGTATGGTAGGTTTGGGTAAGGATAGTATTCCTGTGATCGGAAGTGTGATTGTGGAGTATTTCCGAGAACAAATGTTCCGTCGGGTGTCGAGGGAGTGCCTTGGCTAGTTCTTCGTTGTTGACGGTTGGTGTTACGAGGAGTGTTTTCTTGAGACATTTTTGTAGCTAACATAAGAAGTAAATTGTTGAGATTATGTGAATATAATATTGAAGTTGGGTTTAAAAATGGAGAAGTTATTGGGTATTTATAGATAAAATACTGGATAGTGAGAATTATTATTATTATTTATATATTTATTTATTATTTTTTTTAACAAACGGCTAGATTCGATTTTGGGCCTCACAAATCACATGTTCTTTGCTTGGTGAGTAACTCACTATACGCACCCTTTTTTTTGCCAACTCACGAGCGACTTGGACAAGAGAAACGGGACTCACGCCGCGAGTCACTCACTCACGATCAAAATTTTGCCCACTCCGTTTAGCCTTAACGTACAAAAATGAAATGAAGTGGCTCTTTCCATTACGATGCGAAAATTTATGAAAACTACGTACATTTAGTTTTAACATTTCTCTTTTCACTTTGACAACACGAATAACTAGTTTTTAGTACTGTAATAATAGCATATAGTTACGAAGATATATTTGCGTGCCGCTCGGTGCTCACACTTATGAATTGTACGTCCTAACCTTATGCATAAAGACTCAGCGTGTTACGTAGTTTAAAATACAAGTTTTGTCCATACAAATTTGCTAATGGGTCAAAATAAATAGATGATTTGTTAGGGATTTTTATTTAGACTAATATATTTGTATGTGAAGGCTTATGTAAATTCATAATTCTAAAATTACACATCCGTTATTATAAGTCATGAATAAGAACAAGTAATTTATCATCTCTTAATGATTATCGACTTATTTGGTAGAACTAATACGAGTATGCAACTTTTTTTCCGTGTACATACTATAATAGGTTTTTTATATCATATTATTAAAAACAGCATTTCTACCTAGCACAATGCTTCATATTGAAACTTATGATAAAAACATGAAAAGCTTTACATACCACACTTAAAACTTAAAACCACATAGATTGATAGATACGTAGATAGATAGATAGGTATGAGTCTAACTATCTAAGACTCATATAAAAAGAAAAGGTCATAGCATCATTTTTTGAACCTATCATGGCACAAAAGTGCCACCGTACCTCCTCACAGCCTCGCGACTATCAATAGTGCTTCCAGTATTATTAAAGTTATATCGAACATCATAAGAGACAGGCCTTGCGTATCGACTATGTGGTTCAAGTGGTTGTGCACGAGTGGACAAGTCGTCAAGCACCCCTCTTCGTCTTGGGTCAACACGTGAATAATACACAGGTTCTTCCAAAAGCCCCAAAGCTTCATCCATATTGTTTGTCGGGTTTGTAAGAGGGTGATGTGTCGCTGATGGGCCGACACTTAGCCAGGATTTGTTAGGACCAGATGGGTAATCATGCGTTGGGCTTGCAAAAAGATTTGCGTTGTGGGCTCCATAGTTGGCATTTTGTCGGTGATACTTTGGCGGGCTTACGTTCTCATAGTTGAGCCCATAGTTTGGCCCATGTCTATCAAAATGGCTGATTGGTGCATGTGCATGTTTAGGACTAGTCAACATGGTTGGGGAGTGTACGTCATCAAGCTCAGCTTCTGAAGGTGAACCATCAAACTCCTTGAACCTAGCAGCTGGTGCATGAATCTTCTCAACGGTGTTGGTCCGGCCTGGGCTTTTAGACCCGTGGTCATAGCCACCTTGAAGATGTGGAATATTGGTGTAGGCTGAGTAGCCTTTCATCACATATATCTTACCTGCCATTCTTAGTTAAGTGAATGCAAGAACATATGTTTGTTTTGCTAATTGCTTTGAGTATGTAAGTGAGCTTTTTATAGTTGAACTAGACCTAAAGATATTTAAATCTACTTGTTGCATTGTTTTAAGATAAAGATTCTTTTGGTTGGTTTTAGGAATCAAATTCGAATGGTAGTTTTTTCATACAGTTCGACTTCGAACATATTCTTTCTTATTGGGTTTACTGCTTACTTTGAAATTTACATCAAATATTGAGAACGAATACTACTTTTTAAGATTTTTCCTTATAACAAATAATAATTTTGCGTTTTGAATATAACTTGATCGTAGTGGGAGTGTAACTTCTAGTGAAGAATAACACGTGTAATGAAGAGGAGCACGTGACAATGAGATATTTATATTATACTAAAAACCATTTGTCAACGGGTTCCAAGCAAGTGTGTTACAGAGTAATTAACATCTTAATTGAGCCTCCTATTGGTCCATCAGAGGTTTTTTTGGGGTAGTGGGACAAAAGGCAGCAATCTATTGGTTGCAAGCGTTAATCACTAAACGGTGCTACAGTTCACGATGAATAGTAACTCCCGTTACACACTAAGCATGCACTGTAGAAACCGTAGGAACACTGTAGTTAATCCATGGTGCATTAATTAAGGGTCCTACTATAAGAACCCCGTCTATCCCCATAGACCTGCAAACCTAGTGGGCCCCCCTTCTTTTTTTTAATTTGTGTATAAGAGAGAGTGTGTCATGTGATGTGCGCCAACTGTACAATTGTTTTGTGTTTTGTGTTTTTTTTTTTTTTTTTTTTAATTGTGTATAGTTTATTTTGTGCAGATATTTAATTTGTGTAGTGTTTTATATATATAATGTATTTATTTGTGTGGATATTTAATTCACAGAAGTGTTTTATACGATAACAGATTTATTTGTGTAGATTTATTTATGATTGCTTCCATTTAATTAAACAATAACAATAAAACATTTTATAAACTTTTTTACGTTACTTTTTATAAACTTTTTTATAAACTTTTATAAACTTTTTTATAATCTTTTTTATAAACTTTTTTATAAACTTTTTATAAACTTTTTGTAAACTTTTTTATAAACTTTTTTATAAACTTTTTATAAACTTTTTTATAATCTTTTTATAAACTTTTTATAAACTTTTTATAAAAGAACGTAAAATAAATACCATATAAAAACAATACACAATTAAAAACACTATACATATAAAAACACTACACAAATAAATACACTATACATATACCTAAACACTACACAATTAAATTAAAAAAATCAAAAAAAAAAAAAAAAAAACAAATGGACAGCATGGGGACCCACAAACAATGGGAGAGTGGAGACAGGGGACGAGTTAGACCCAGCAGCTATTGGGAGGTTTTAATAAAAAAAATAGGGATGGTTCTAATAACTCAACCCTTAATTAATTATGCAATGTACTACAAAGACACCATCTCTCCCCAAATTCACTTTTTGCCACATTCTTTCATAAATCCAAAAATCTCTCTTGAAGCTTCTTCCATCTAAAAAACACATACCTACCATTAATCTTGGTGTGAAACAATTGAAAAGCCTCTCCAAATAATAAAGATCTCGGCAACCAAATACACAATCATGTCTGAGTAGCTGTTGGGGCATATTGGATTCGAAGGGGAACTAATCAGATGTCATCGATTTGCAGGTAACGAAGTGTCAAAATGAATATAATGACAGTAGCCGTCAACAGATGTACGAATAATGACATTAATTTTGATTATGTCATAATCGATCACCCTTTTACAAAAAAACCATATAAAAAATGGCCTTTGTTGTTACAAATAATTTCATGTATGTGATAGGTTTGGGTTTAATTGTGGTTAGGTTTATGGGTTGTGAAATTATGGGTTTTAAAAACTATAATTAATTTGGTTTGTAATTGATATTTGTGAGTTATTTGCAGGTTCAACCACGAAGATTGCTATGGTGTTCTTGGAAGTGCTTTTGACTATTAAGGGTATGGTTCTTCATTTGGTTATTTTGTCGTATGCAATGTCAAAATGTTATCTTTTATATATCTATATTTTTTATTTGAGATTTTAGGTTGATTGCATGATATAGTTAAAATTAGTATGCTATGTCTATGTGAGGGTTTTATGGATGTAGTGAGGATGAGTAATCAGACGTTTGATTGAGCGGACAATTTTTATTTCAGGTAATTTGTGATGAGCCGTTTGAATGCTTTTGTCTCTTTGATCCGAGGGAGGTGTTTGGGATTACTTATCAAGAATGCTTAAGTTATAAGTGTGCTTTGACAGAGCGGAAAATCAGTTTGAGTGTTTATATAGAGGGATAGTGATTAATGAGGTTATTTGAGTTGCATTTTATTTGGGTCAAAATGCATAAAAACTACAAATGGTTTATTAACTTGAAGACAGGTGCGGTGGTATTGTATGCGCTAAACCCTTAATCAAGTTATTATAAAGTTTTTCTTAACTAAGATTAAAAAAAAGTGGTAAGCTTGCCCTTGATATGCTATTTTTCGTGGATGATAGGTCATTTTGGATTAGGAGAGAATAAGGCTGAAGATTTGGACGAACGTAAGCAAGTATGTTATCTGTTTAGCTCTTAACATGCCACATGCGTTTTTTTTTTAATTGTGTTGTTATGTTTGCTACAAGGCCAATTACTGTTACTTAATAAGATTTTTATGAACATGTTTGATACACCGCCCGGGTTACTTTACTTTACCTTTGAAAGAATATACATGTGTGGATTCAAGTATATCTCATTTATCGTAAAAATAAAATGGACTACGTTGCTAAGGGCCTGCGGTATAACATATTTCTAATTGGTTGTATAAGCTATATACGAGTAAAGCTTAACTACGACGTTTTAGATGGTACTGTTTTTATCTCGGTTGCTACATACTGTAGTAAATCAAAAAAAAAAAAAAAAAAAGAAGGAGGGATATCACTTCTTTTAGATCCAAAGCATGGCCTCTTGAAACGACAACTTGCCAAAACATTGAGATGAACCACACTAAATATGGGTAGAATGTTAGAAGATTTAGTAATTCTTAATACTTTGGTTTCTGACATTTAGTTTAAGTATTCTAGAAAATATGCTCGCTGATTGGTGGTTTTGTCGTGACGGTGTTAGTATTTTATAGCAAAGTATATAGACGACATAATAGCATTCATGTCCAATCAGGCTTTGTAGGTTATGCATACGAGTTTATAGTAGTGCTATTGAATCAGCTTGGTGTTTGGTTATCAGATGTGTATGCTTTTGCAATTTATTGGTTTATGTTTTTATTTGTTATACTATGATTATGTTATTGTTGCTGATGATCTGTTGCACACGGATCTAATTACTAAGTGAACCTTTTGTCTTACTTTGCAGATTTCTCACTCCCTACTGAATACTAACGGTCCAGCCTATCAACGAACGGGAGGACAACTGACAGTGCCTATGATGGTGTGGTGCTGTGCGAGACAGGTTGGTGAACTTATCACGTTTAAATGGCAAAATAGGCGGGTAGGACAGAATGGGTTTACGTTTTTACGCACAGAGTAGCTTAGGAATGCCTGTACAACATATACATATTTTAAATCAATCAAATTGGATACTTATTGTAACTGATACTTCGCTTTTAAAGTTGCGTTTCAAGTAGTAGTGGATACTTCAGAAATATTTAACGAGAATAGTACTCGGGGTCATCAATCTTTTGCATATTTACTCCTTAATGACTAAGTTACTATACGGAAGTAGTCTTCGATAATTGTTTCGCTTCAAATTAAGATTTACCACAAAGATTCCCGCAAAGAACGCTGGTTCGCCCACCTGTTAAAACTAAAACTGTAAAACGACATCGCTTTGGAAAAAAACTAAAGTCTAAAGTCATTACGATAGATTTTTTCGTTGACCAAGAACAAAATCGTCCAAAACGACAATTTTCCCGAAACGACGCTGCTTTTTTACCAGTTTAAAATGACGTCGTTTTAAACGGGAAATGATATATTGTATAACTATTGTAGTTTATTTAACTTCGGAATGTGACACTTATTCTTTGAGAGCGGGTTTGATTAATCAAGCTGAAATGAGTAGAAACAATACTAATTTTTCGCATATGAAAACTTCATTAGTGAATTATATCTTGAAAAAAGGTGAGGACGAACCTTTAGCTAGGGTTCACAACTTAACATCAAATGAGAAAAAAAAAAAAATCTTAAAATGAGAATGATGGAATATAACTATCACCACACATTAGAAATGTATCGATTTTAATGAGATGCGTCATTAATCTTTTAGATGCAACATAATGTATTTTATAGCTTAAAACTAGATGCATATACATATATTAGATACATTTCATCAAGTTAGACGGGTCTTATGTATTTTTCGTCCTTGCAGGTCAAATGTGATGCTAGACTCATTTGCATCATTTTCACTTAATGAACATTTACGAAACTAATTGGGATGCATTTAAATGAATAAAGTTGCGTCTAATTAAAGGAAATGCATCTCATTATTTCTCATCCTTTTCATTTAAATTTTCTTCTCACTAGATTGCTACCAAAATGTCCATAAGTTAAAAGATTAAACACTCCCACCCATCATATAAATTTAGTTGCATATCTAACACGAAAACAAAGAACCAAATATCTACAAACTCCATCAATCGCATAAAACAAACCGCATGTATTTGCATTGGCGGATCCCGAATTATGTTAGAGGGTATGCACCCAAATAGTGTGCATTCTTGCTTTAGTCAAAGACAAAAAGTTATTAACATCAAATATGTTCATCCTGTGTATTTAGTAAAATGGAAAATTTAGCGGTTAGACTAATTCACCAAAACGCAATAAACACATCGAAATGACATTACAACTAACACTTATTAATTTTATGCTAATTCTTTTAGAAATTTGATGTTGCAAAATGGATATAAATAGGGTTAATTGCTTGAAAATGTATTATGCTTGTCACTTTTGTTATTAGTGTACCTTGAATTTTTCCTTATTGTGTGTCGAACTTTCAAATTTTGATTATCGTGTATTTTGTGACCATTTTATACCCTTACTTTTTTCGAAATCTGAAGGGTAAACTAGTCATTTTACATGACAGAATAGTCACAAAATACATACAATAATTAAAATTTGAAAGTTCAGTACACACAATAAAAAAAATTCAGTACACACAATAACAAAAGTGAGAAGTATTATACTACATTTTTACGCAATTAACCCATATAAATATTCTCAAAAGTTCACACTAATAAAATGCCATATAAAACGTGACAAACGTGACTATAATATATTATATTGTCACATGTAAAAAAATTGGTGTTAAAAGTGGTAAAGCATTTGCGTTATTCGGTCTGGTTTTTGCTTGAATGAATTTGGTTCAGTTTGATTCTATAAATCAAACCAAAGAAACCGCAAAGGCGCAAACCAAACTGATGAATCATGGTGAGGATGTTTGATGTCATATCTTTATAAAGCTAGTTAGATGACTAACTTAGCTAAATATCAGATTTCCTGGTGCTTTTTTTTTTGGCTTATTTAGGCTTAACGAGATTATGTTACGTCTTATTTTCCATATGATAATTATATTTTTCACTTACAAGTCATAATAAGCTCATAAGCTGGAAAATAAGATTATGAAACATGTAGGGTATAGGTCAATTCAATCAGTTCATACCTAATTGTAGAATCCTTTTGACTAACTTAGCTAAATATCAGATTTCCTGGTGCTTTTTTTTTTTTTTTTTTTTTTTTTTTTTTTGGCTTATTTAGGCTTAACGAGATTATGCTACGCCTTATTTTCCATATGATAACTTTATTTTCACTTACAAGTCATAATAAGCTCATAAGCTTGAAAATAAGATTATGAAACATGTAGGGTATAGGTCAATATTGGAATAAATCTTGCTATGATGAATGAATCAGAGGTAATAATATGAATAAGTATTGTATTGAATTATGAATGATATTTGATTACAGAATTCATGGCCTATTTATACTAATTGAATCGGTGCCTTGCAGAAACGACATACCGATTCCCTAAAAGCCATAACCCTTCTAACCGTTGTATTCTAAGTACTAGACGGTTTATACCGTTAACAAAAAACCCAGCCCAAGTACAATTTCGGGTTTACAGACTTTTACATAAACATAATATTACATATATACTAAACTACCTTTAATCTTTTGCTTCTATAACATTAAGGTCCAACAGTCAATTCAATCAGTTCATACCTAATTGTAGAATCCTTTTTTGGCCAACTAGGATTAGTTCCGTGAATCTGATGCCAAAGTGCGTTTTTTTACCTTTTGAGATACTCGAGAGTAAATAGTACTTATATTCCATGGTTAGGCCCTACTTTTAATCTGACCATGTTTAGGGGCTGCATGGACTGTGCAAGGTCATAGTTTGTGATGTCGTTGAAATTGCTTTTTACGAACTAGGCGTGGGAAATTGTGGTAGATAGGCATTGAGTGTGTGGCAACTATTGTTTTGGAGATTTTGGTTGAATCGGATTTGATGCATTATTTGAAATGTCTATCAGTCACATGATGTCTCGATAGAGCAAATAGGACCTCCATTTGAGATGTTGATATAATGTAAGACAGTTTAACTATATGCTTTATCTGTTGAACACATATTGATATATTCAGAAATAAAGTTTGAGCTAAAATGATAACTAAGTCTGATATGGTACTTTTTTGGAAGTTGAAGCTTAGGGGGTGTTTGTTTTAGCTTATTTGTTTCTGTTTATTTTGAGTTTATAAGCCATACTAAGCTCATAAGCCAGAAATATAAGCTTATGAAATATAAGCTGATAAGCGTAAAGCTATGAGCTCATTTAAAGTGGTAAAGTAGCTGCATTGTTCAGTTTCCGGTTTTAAACCGAAACCGGCCCGAAATGGAATTTGGTTTTGGCTCAAATGAAATTTGTAGCTTTCCAAAGACTATGGGTTAGGTGTTCGTGGTTCTAATGTTTTGGGAGTGGTTCCATTCACACTTTATAGGAGTTTGAATCTTAGGGTGTACTTGTTTTAGCTTATTTTTAGACTTATAAGCTTATTTCTTATGGCGTATTTTCCAGCTAATATGGTTATATTCTAGTCTTAACTCATAATAAGCTCATAAGCTGGAAAATAAGACCGAAAAATGGGGTTTTTACGAAGAAGCTGAAACAACTAAACTCATAAGCCCAATAATAAGTTAAAACGGACATCCCTGTGGTGATAGAGGAACACAAGCTTCCTTTGGGCGCAATATGGGTAGTGATCACTTTAATCCATGTATGGTTTAGTCTCAAGTCTATCGTTTTAGACTTTAGACTAATCCAAGAATCCTTTATGTATGCTCTGTTTACATTTGATCATTTGCTTTATCTGTTGAATACATGTTGATAAATTTAGAAATATAGTTATGAACTAAAATGATTACAAATGCGATATAGTAGTACTTTTTAGGAAGTTGAATCTTAGGGAGTCTTTGCTTTAGCTTATCTTTAGGCTTATTAGCTTAATTGTTTCGCCTTATTTTCCAGCTTAGAAGCTATAATTAGCTCATAAGCCACAAACATAAGCCTATGAAAAATAAGCCGAAACAAATGAGTTGATAAGCCGAATTCTGAGTTCATTAAACCGGGTAAAGTAGCTCCATTATTTGGTTTTCGGTTCGGTTTTGGCCAAATGAATTTAGTTCAGTTCGGTTGCGTTTTTTTGTTAAGAAAGTTTAAACCGAGGAAACTGAACATATAAAGTTATGGTCAGAATGTTTGGCGAGTTCATAAATTGACCAAATACTTAGCTTAAATAATAACGGATGTTATATAATAATTTGATAGAAATTATAGTCTATAGAAACTAGAATCTTTGGGGTTGTTTGTTTTAGCTTATTTTTAGGCTTGTCAGCTTATTTGTTTCACCTTTTTCTAGCTTGTAATCCTTTATGCTTATGAAAAGGAAGCTGAAACAAATAAGCTGATAAGCCTAAAGCTATGAGTTCATTAAAAGTGGTAAAGTAGCTGTATTATTCGGTTTTCGATTTTGTTTTGCCTTGGATGAATTTGGTTCAGTTCCGTTATTGGTTTATTATCAAAAAATTTTGTAGAAAGGAAAACGGACCAATCAAGTTATGGTGAGAATGTTAGATGAGATGTCTTTGGAAAGCTATGAGCTAATACATGACTAACTAGCATAGCTAAAAGTCTAAAACGATAACAGATGCGATAAAATATTTTCACAGAACTTCGTTTTAGCTTATTTTAGGCTTACTAGCTTATTCGTTTCGACCTAGCTATTTTTCAGCTTATATGGTTATTTTTCAGTTTTAAGTCTTGGTAAGCTCATAAACTGGAAACAAAGCAAAAAAAAAAATCTTAAATAAATAAGCTCAAAGTTCCAATAATAGGCTAAAACAAGAACCCTTCAGTGTGATAGCCAAGTCTATCAGTTTATACTCTATATTAATACTCGAATCCTTTTTGACCGATTAGAATTAATTCTGTGAACCTGATGCCAGAATGCTTTTTACCTTTTGAGATACTTGAGAGTAAATAGTACAGTACTTTTATTCCATACTGGCTCCTACTTGTAATATGGTCAAGTTTAGCAGCTAGCTAAGTGTGCAAGGTCATATTTTTGATGTCGTCAAAATTTATTTTTTCGAATTAGGCGGAATTGGGAATTGTTGTAGATTATTATTAAATTTTTGCAATAGTTGTATTAGAGATTGGTTGAATAGGAATTGATGCATTATAGGATATCAGTCACATGATCTCTCGATAGAGCAAATAAGACCTCCGTTTGAGATGGATTGATTCGACCCTTATTTATCTCAGTTTCTCTAGTCTCTTTCGACCCATATCGAAATAGTAACATCATCTGGAATACTCATGCTTTTGATTACTTTTTAATAAAACCAAAACTTCTATGTCGTCTCCATGAAATTCCTTGAATCCAGCCGAGGTGTTTGAAGTGATTAGAAATGATATGAGAGATGAATTAGCTATGAAATTACTGACATGGATGGTTGGTTGATATCTGAACAGGAGATGAACTAGATTCGACCCTTTACAGTGATCATATTTTTCCACAATTTATTGACGTTCTAAAATACACTTTTCAATGCATATTTACTGTGTGTAGATAAAAACATGTTCAACTGATGAGAGTTAAACTCCACTCGGACACATCTGTAGATGTAGGGTGTGAGTAAGTTTGTGTTGAGGAAAGAGTTAATAACATTCAGTAAGGTTCAAAGTTTAAACCTTAAAATGTTTAAATAAGAAAACGAAATTGAGATTGTATGGGCTGCTTAACCATTTTTTTTAACCAAGTTTTCACAAATTATTATTTCATACATAGTTTGTTTTTTCATTAGCTTTATAAAACCTTCTCTTGTTTTGGGGCGTAACCTGAAATCATTACATGGGAGAGGGATTAGGACCGGTGTGATTAACTTCTGGAACCATAGTATTGTGCTGATTGACAAGACTCTAAGTATAAAACAAATGTTTTTGTTCTTTAAGTATATGAATCAAGAGACTAGGTATACAGAAAGAAAAAAATGTTTAAACCAAACCTTTTAAGTGTAGCACATAGTGATCGTGACAAGGTTCAATAAGAAGTAGGTTCATTACAATGGGTTCATTTTGTGCAACTTGAATAGCAATAAGTTGGGTCTTTTTGGGTTTATCAACGTATAGAATAGCAATGAGTTGGGTCTATAATGTCATTCAAAGAGTCAGGCCTGCACATTTTTATAAAGACCATTATTTTGTGTGACTTATGAAATTTGATTCACACTCGAATAATAGTCAAATTAGATTAATAATACTCTTAGACATAAAAGTAAATAGAAACTTGTGTTCAAGAGGCTTACTTAGTAAATATGACACCAAAATCCATGGGATTTTTCTGATTTCAAAAGGGTATGTACCTAAACTTGAACTACACTTCAACTAGTCTCATGCATTACTACTGCTTTATCGCTAGTCTCAAACTGCTAATGACTTGATGCTTCTACTGTATAACGGTAATGGATGTAGACCTGATGAAGTATATGTTACGAACTTTGAAATTTCATTATTACTTCTACAATCATGCAAGATGAACCTTTTCATCATTGTTTAAATGTTTTACATTTTGGATTTCAAAGTTTTTACTGGACAACTTTTTTCTTTTTTTACTGGATACTTTTAGTCAAGATAACCTCCTTATTTTTAAGGTAATGTTACGACTGATCACCCGATCACGCCATTTCATGAGTGTTGAAAGCGCCCAAGTGTCCAGCTGCTGCTCAATGAAACCAAAACGGTTGGTCAACCGAGGTTTTTGGCTTCATCTTCAGAAGCCAAGCGTTCAGCTTTTGAAGGTACAATTTTCAGAAGCTTTTAATTGTTTTCTCCTTTTTTCTTCATAAGTTTTCATTTGAAGGAAGTCTCTTTAATGGTCTTTTTTCTTGGCTTTATATCAATTATGTTTGCTGGTTTTACCAGGATTCATGTGCTGGTTAGGAAGGTTCAGTCCTGTAAAACTATGAATCAACCCGTAAACACAATCACAACACACTATATCACCCACCAACCATCCCTGGTGAAATCTTTTATTACTTAAATGTCAAGAAGATGCGTCCACAAACGTGTGCTCACCAAACAAATACAAGAGAAAAGAAGTAGCCCCTTCAGAAGAATCCTACTTATCACACTACAATGAATCAAATACAATAAACCTCACTACAACACTCACAAACAATACCGGACTGGAGTTTTGACTAGCTACAAAAATTGTGTAACAACTAACAAATGCTTTACAGAAAAGCTTCATTTTCTACTCAAATACTTGACGGTTTTTAATTCTGATCACATCATTCGATTCGTCTCATCATTGCGCACACAATGATTAGTTTGAATTAGGTTTTCGTTAAGTTTTGAGAAATCCCCATTTTGATGATTTTTGAATTTCACTCATTTTCACGACTTTTAAAATTCTAAACCGTACGATTGATTCTAATTGTCATTTTACACACTCGGTATCGCTTTTATTGAGCTTTGAGCACTAAATTTGAAGAATTGAAACGGCGATTTTGGCGCCAATTTCTTGTTCAAATTTTTAGGCTGATTGTAGCTGCAACAGTTTAGGATCAGTATGTTTACTTGTTACTAAGCAATTTTGGAAGCTAATCAACCATGTCTAATAAGAAAAGATTATCTAAACGCCAAATTAGAATTCCTATTAGATATGAGAATATTGTATGTGATTTAGGCAAGCATAAGAGTAAGAGTAGAGAAGTTGTTAAGGAGTCTCGGATTGATCAAGTTGATGAGTGTAAGAGTGGGAATGGGGAAGTTGTTGATGAAGTTTTAGAGAAGGAAGTTGGGTAAGTGAATGATGAGGACTTTCCTTCATTAAGTGAATCCACTAGGGAGGAACAGGTTTAGAATAAAGATACTAATGAAGTTGAGATGGTAACCAATGGGAATCAAGAAAACTAGTGATAGGAGTGTATTCCAAGTGACTAGTGATGGAGGTGAGAGTAGTCCTACTACTAGTAGTAAGGTGCTGTTTGTTTATCAAGAGGCTCTGAATCTGAATCTGATTCGCATATTTGAATCAATATGCGGTAGAAAAGTCCGAATCGATTCTCATTTTAATCTGATACGTGGTTGAAATCTAAACCTCGACTCAAATAAAACTGCTTGTTTTGTAAAAATGTTTGAATGTGTTAAACTATCGCGTTTACAATATAAATATAAACTATTGCATATCAAGACAATATATAAAACTTATTAATATAAGAAAAAAATTTATAATATAATAATCAATTTAAAGTTAAAAGTATTTTAAACAAAACATGCAATTTCATGTTTATTTGACAAAAATAAATGTGTCGAATTTAAATTGAATTTTTAAAACGATTAACTATACTACTACAAGAGTTGAAATATACTAGTCTCAAACCGAACCCTTCAACTTGAAAAAAATGAATTGTCACATATCATCTTATACACTTTATCTAAGAAAACGAATACAATGATTATATATAATACTTTTAATACTGAAAACAAAAATGAAATAAAATAATAATAATAGAAAAAAGCACATTAAGAGGTGTTAAGACACCCTCCACATATAGTTCAATAAGAGGTTTATACTCTTATCGCTCTTAATGGTAAAAAAACCAAACGCCTTAACATAGATTGTCTCACCGCCTATGAATGACATGAAAACAAACAGCCTTAATGACTAAAATGTTCGATCGCGCCTCGAATAAGTCGACAAGATATTGTTAAGAGGTAATTTTGAAAACAAACCGTGGAAAACTGAAGTGGGTTGAATAGTTTTACCAATTTAAAACTTCCTTTACATATTTAGATCGACTTATGTCAATCTATTTAGTTGTTTATGTTGGACGTTGATAGATAGATATATAAACGTAATGAAAGATAAAGAGTAAGAAGACATCACCACGACACAAGTATTTATAGTGGTTCGCCACATGACACCTTCCTCGCCTCTACTCCACTCCCCGAGTCACCTACTCGAGAGTTCGTAAACACTACACCAATTCCTTATGGCGAGAAGCCTTTACAACGCCGCTTAACCTTTTTCCTGACAAAGCTAAATACCGAGTTCCTTCACACCAAGCGAACCACACCTAACACAACATCGCCACCCTTTATACTTGCTAGGCTAACCACCGAGTTCTTTCACACCAGGAGAACTAATCCTATCACAACGTCGCCTTACCCTTTATTGTGTACTAGGCTAAGCACCTAGTTCCATTACTATGGAGAACTACTACCCTTCACAACACAACACATAATCTCAAGGAGATCTACCCTTGTTACAACACCATCAAGGATATCACCATTCTTGGAAATAAACAATACTTATATGTATAACGATGCACCTCATCGATTATACGACCTAGACATTCTTCCCAAATGCCACTTGATTTGATTCTTAGCATCCTTCACTAATTCCTTTGACACAACGCTGGCACCTTTCACTAATGCCTTCGCCTTGACACCTTTAGCATTCTTCACTAATGCTTTGACACGGACGATAAGCACCTTTCACTAATGCCTTCGCCTTGACACTTTGCATCCTTCGCTAACGCCTTCAACCCAATATCTACGGAGGAAGAAAGAACTATCAACAAGAGAACCTTAGTTGTCTTGATGATGACGGGCATGGCAACTCATGGACTCGAGCTTGCTTGACCGCAAGAGTGGTGATCTCGCCTTTAAGAGGAACCTAGAGAATCACACAAAACAAAAGACAAACTACATAGATCACTGGATCCGAGGTTAGAGAGGTATAATACTGGGGAAGTATGTGTGTAAAGTGGTGAGTAGAAAGGAAGAAATGGCTCATTTATGAGGAAATTTTCATCGTTCCTCGGATCCGCATGATCCCTCCCATGAGGATCCGCTAGTGTAAGGCTGGGATCCGCGAACGCCTCTTGCCCATGGGTATTTTGGTAATGGGTCATGGGTTATGGGTCGATCCACGGGTCTTTAGCTAGATACAATGTATCTTTGAGTGCTCACCAAGGTTCAATGATTCAGACATCGGATACGGGTCAATACCATGGGTTATGGATATTATCCATATATGATATAAGCATGATGTCATGCAATGGGTTATGGGTCAAGCTCCATGGGTCATGGGCTTTGGGTTGTACCCAACTACATTAAATGTATTTGCCCAATGGTTATGATACTTAAGTTTCTACCCATTTATATCACCCAATATACTACATACTAGTTATGTGTATATTTTACCCAAATATGTAAACACTAGTTGTTGTACATATGTAATATTAAATCATAAAATCACTTATACTTGTTTTAGTGTTTTATGTGAAAATGTGAATATGTTAGAAACTATTAGTTCAAACAATTTACGATTTTATTTGTTTCGTTAAATGATTTTACGTTTGTTATCGACAAAACATTGAAGATCGTAAAATATAAATAAACGCTTTACGGCTTATTTGTATTAACAATCTCCTATTTTTGTTGATGACAAAACATAAAATTATTTTATGGAAAAGCTAAAATTCGTAAAAGTTTGAATTTGTAGTTTTACTTTCTTCTCCCCCTTTTTTGTCAAAACAAAAAGAGCGTCGAAAGAAAGCAACATATTGTTTTTTAAGAAAAACATGTGAAAGAAATAAAAAGAAATAGAGAGCAAGTAACGGGAAAGGATCTCATCTTTACTCCCCCTTGACGAGTCCATCCCTATGTAAGGGCATAAAGGAAGTGATACTAATCTAGTTTGTTTGCAAGTAAGTTTGCAAAAGATTTCGCTAAGTGATTTAATGCGCCCCCCAATGATTGCAATTTTGCAAGGGATGTCACGAAATGTAAACCTAATATTGCAAGTAATTTGCATGTATTGCTTTGACATAAAGCTCCCCCAGCTTTAGGATGTCAAAGTCTTCATGTAAAATGAATAACTACAAAACAAAGGTTAGATAACAAGTATAATTCACAATTTCCGCAAATGTGGTCCAAGTTAGTAGAAAATAGTTTTATGTCTTACGGATCCCACTGCCCTCCTCAGTAGGGATCCGCCTAGTACCATGAGGATCCGTATAACCGATGATCAATTTCAAAGAATGGTGATATAACAAGTAATGTTATCACAAAAGTGAGATATGAATACAACGTAATCATATACTCGTAAATATAACAAGTAGCATGTAATTTCATTTAACAAAACTAGAGTTATGATATACATGACTCTAAAACTAAGAAAATAAGAAAATACATGACTAGGAATTTCTAGACCAACTATCGCCGATGCTAGGACACCACTAAAATCTTCTAGCTCAAGTTTTGTTTAGGTTTAATCTCGTCAAACGCTCGAGGAGATGATAGAACATGAAACGTTGGTCTTCGCAGATTATGTATCAAACTTTCAACATGTTGAAAATGATAGCAATCTTTGTCATGGCTAGGTAGTGTTGGTGGAAGAAATGAAATGGCTTGATGCGAAAGATCAAGTGAAGTGGTTTGGGAGCTTCAAACCACGGAGGATTGGTGGAGGCTTATTTGAGAATGGCTTGACCAAGAATGATGGTGTTGGTAGAAAGTGTCAATTTCATATGGCTCGTGGTCGACTTTGATGATTTCATAATCCAAATGGGATTATATGATGGAAACCAAAAAGGAAGCCCTGAGCTAGTGTTGACTCAACACCTTGATTTTGTATCATTCTTCCTCCCAACGAGGAAAATGTTGTCACGGAAAGCGGATGAGACGGCCTGAAGGCAAGTCCTCTAAATTGTGGTGGGTGTGGTGATGATAGTGGAGATGTTATTGTTCGGCCTAGGAGGTATGGTGGTGTTTGGCATAGGTAGTTTTGTGGGTACTATCCTTTAGGAATTGGTCGGAAGGATCCTTGCATTTGTTGGCTTGATCGGAGATGATTTGGTTGAAGAAGTTTCGTGTACAACACGAGCAATTTTCTGGGTGGTTCTTTGGTGGATAAGTGGAGTTTTCCTCATGATGAGATGATTTCAAGAGGTTTGTAAGGATTTCTTAAGTGCTGAAAATTAGGATGAAGGTGATGACTATGGAAGTCCTAACAATGTGGTTTATAAAGCAAGAGATTTTGGCAAGTGCATTTAAGCCTTAAGCCACTAAGATTCTTAGAGATGTGATGATTAACATGCACAAGATTGAAGTTCGTAGTTTCATCGATCTAGGAACTCATTTAAGATGAGATGGAGTGTTCGAGTTAGAAAGATAAGTTGAAATGATTGTTTTAGCAAGGTTTGACATAATCGTCACCCGGATCCCACTTGCCCTCACTGAGGATCCGCCTAGGCTAATCCTAGGGATCCCGCCTCAAGAAGCTTATGACAAAGTTAGAAATCAAGTTTCTAAAGGCTAGATCCTATATTATTTTGAGTGTTTCACCTCCTAAGTTCTTAAGATGAGGTACACTCGAATGATCAAGAGTAATGAGTGTTACAAAGAAATGACTGCTTTTTATGGAAGGAAGATGGGACTAGATGACTACCAATGGATGTAACAAGGATGACACTAAAGATGAGAGTGTCAATTGAAGATAAATGATCCTAGAGATCAGATAGTGACTTAGATTAATCCTTTGAAAAATATCATAGAGGCTTAAGATGGAAGAACTAGGATTTGATCAATTTTGACCAATTTTGTCGTAAGGATGATTATGATCGATTTTGCTATAAGAGGTTTCCAACGCTTAGATATGAGGGATCATGTGAAAATGATGCTGAGCTTGAGAGTGGAAGAGTAATGGATTAAGATGAAACGATAGATCTACAAGCCGTCTTTGAGTGTGATCTAGGTGAGTTTTGTGTGAATGAGTAAGGATCTACTTAACTTGATAAGGACTTAATTTACCTTAAGACACTATGTTTAGCTTAGTGTGAGGTGTTCTAAGGATATGTTTGAAATACAATGCTTGCAATTGCATTTTACTTGTTGGATTCCACGGTTCCCTAAGTGTGTGGATCCGCCTCAGCACAAACTTTGGGATCCGTCCATCCGCCGCCAGAACCTTTACTAAAGGTATGCAATGATCTTGACAATGCATTATATTCCAAGGTTAGTTTAAAAGAGGTTCTAACACTAAGATATCAAATGAGATCGAGCTCACAAATAACAAAGAGGTTTATCAAACTTAACAAGCGCTATTCAAGAAACTCAAAACATATTTATGATCTAGATTAGTAAATCGTTTGTATTAACAATGGCGTGCAAGGTATATGTCAAGAAAGAAAAGAGTAATTGATAGTATTCACGACAATAGGGTTGAGGTGCTAGTTCAAGAAAATCCTATACTTCATCCGGAGTTGTTGTTTTGGTCAACTAAGCAATGAGCTATGTATAGTCATTACGGATGGTGATTAGCATACAATGAACTTCATCCGTGAAGTCATGTAGCTTTTCCTCGATCAAGGCAAGATAATCGCTTGATGAGGAAAGTGGTTGTGATTAACTAAAATAAAAATCAAATTTACGACTTGTTTGATTAGTAATCCTAAGACAACGCAAAAGTATTTCCATTGTAAACTTACTTTAGGAAAACATAGGAGTATAGATTTCTCAAGTGAGAGAATGAATATGAGACTATTACTAGCGGTGCTCAATTACGCTAAGCACCACCATTTTTATGGGTGATTCCACATACCCAACTTCCATCAAGGAAGCAATTCAACCGTTAGGTCAAATTGAGTTTCTAGTGCAATAAGTTCTCCAAGATTCATTCTCAAGTTAGGAAAATTTATATTCCTACAATGGCTCATCGTAGTAACAATGATGATACTTTGCTTCGCTTTTATTAATATTATACTTGAAACAACTAAGTATGACGAAGGTGTAAAAGAAATAATTAAAGTTGTCCATATGGTGAACAAAAAATGGTTGGATGAGCTAGTTCAACATATGTTGTTGGAAAGCTAGAGTTTGGACTTTCGGATATGAACAATTATATTTATGTTGCAAAATAATTTACTGAGTATATCGGATGAAATAATCAAGTTGTCAATTCTACTATGAAGCTTGGAGAGCGATCATGAAAAGGAAAACGGGAGAGTACATCATCAACACAAGTGTAGGTTATGATCCGATGTACATTCTTGTTGTTTTTAGAAACGATACAAGAAAATATGAAATCAAGAAATCATATACACATAAAACATTTATGTTGCACACATGACAAACTCACTCAAAACCATTTAGTGTGTTATATGTTTTAAACATTTTCAACTTATAAAACTAACATTTTCGACACAACTAGATGTTATCCCAAAACACTCCTTCAAGTAGCACATTGATTAGTAGAATATTACTAAATCGACAAGCAAAAGAATGAATAGCAAGGTAAGGAAACCACATATGTTATTCAATCAAAGAAGCACAAAAGCTATTTGAGATAAGCAAATAATCAAGTAATGCAAGGAAGACAATTTATCATTTAGCATAGCATACGAAAGTTCTTTTCATCGCTTTGTGTTAAACATGTATACCAAGCTTGATTAGTTTCTTTTATAAATATGATCAAAACCTTAATTTGAAAAGAGGACACATTGTTATTCAAAGATGAAAACATCCGTCTCCAATTAGATCAAAAGTTTGTGCAAAATTATGACAAAAAAAAAATGACTTTCTATTATAAATCAATGATTCAGTAAATTTTGTTTGAATCGCTTTATGAAATCATTTTTAAATGAAAGTAGACTCAAATACCTTTAAAACGACAGTGGCACGACTTCAACGACTTACGGTCAATTAGTTATGAATTTTGAAATTGACAAAATCGTTTTCTCACTACCGGATCCCTTGCTCGAGGATCCGTCCAAAGAACCGAGGATCCGCGATCGACACAAAAATACAAAATGCATGTTTTGACCCGACTAAAAGGTTTAACCTTTGTAGACCTTTTAGTGAAGTTATATTACCCATTTTACCTTTATTCAAGCTTGATTAACAAGATATCTAACAACAAAACTTTAAAGAAAAAAATCAATGTAACACTTTTCATATTATGCTTATTATAAGAGAGAAGCATATATCACAATTTTATCCACAAGCAATTAGCACGTTTATGACCAACTAATTGTAACTAAGAGAACATACCTTTGCTATATTCCCTTTGTATGGTTTTAGAAACCATAGACGAAAAACTTCATGAGCTTTAAAAATACTTAATCGTATTTTGGAAAAGCAAGTTATGGTCACTTTGTATTCTTCTTTCGGTGTTGACTTTTTTCTTCTGATAGAACGGTTATTGGAAGAATTCTAGTATGAAGATTTCTCAAAAGAAAATGTTAGAATGATCTATCACTATCCAACATAAAAAATGATGATTTCTAAAACATGACTTTTGTTTTAAGAAATTCCTCTTTGTAGTTTTCAAACACACACGGATCGTATCAAGTTTTCAAAGTACAACATACTTTAAAAGACTTGTAACAAGCTCGATACCAATTGTGGAAAACTAGAAGGGTGGGTTGAATAGTTTTACCAATTTAAAACTTCCTTTTACATATTTAGATCGACTTATGTCAATCTATTTAGTTGTTTATGTTGGACGTTGATAGATAGATATATAAACGTAATGAAAGATAAAGAGTAAACACATCACCACGACACAAGTATTTATAATGGTTCTGGCCACAAGGACACCTTCCTTGCCCTACTCCACTCCCCGAGTCACCTACTCGAGAGTTCAGAACACTACACCAACTCCTTATGGCGAGAAGCCTTCACAACGCCGCTAACCTTTTTCCTAAGACAAAGCTAAATATCGAGTTCCTTCACACCAAGCGCGAACCACACCTAACACAACGTCGCTTACCCTTTATACGGTGCTAGGCTAACCACCGAGTTCTTCACACCAAGGAGAACTAATCCTATTACAACGTCCGCCTACCCTTTATTAGGTACTAGGCTAAGCACCTAGTTCCATTACTATGGAGAACTACTACCCTTCACAACACAACACCTAATCTCAAGGAGATCTACTCCTTGTTACAACACCATCAAGGATATCACCATCCTTGAAATAAACAATACTTATATGTATAACGATGCACCTCATCGATTATAACGACCTAGGCATTCTTCCCAAATGCCACTTGATTTGATTCTTAGGCATCCTTCACTAATGCCTTTGACACAACGCTGACACCTTTCACTAATGCCTTCGCTCTTGACACCTTTAGCATTCTTCACTAATGCTTTGACACGAACGATAAGCACCTTTCACCAATGCCTTCGTCTTGACACTTTCGATCCTTCACTAATGCCTTCAACCCAATATCTATGGAGGAAGAAAGAAATATCAACAAGAGAACCTTAGTTGTCTTGATGATGACGGCATGGCAACTCATGGACTTGAGCTTGCTTTGACTTCAAGAGTGGTGATCTCGCCTTTAAGAGGAACCTAGAGAATCACACAAAACAAAAGACAAACTACATAGATCACTTGGATCCGAGGTTAGAGAGGTATAATACTGGGGAAGTATGTGTGTAAAGTGGTGAGTAGAAAGGAAGAAATGGCTCTCATTTATAGAGGAAATTTTCTCTCGCTCCTCGATCCCGCGATCCTCCCATGCGGATCCGCTAGCGTGAGCTAGGGATCCGTGGAACGCTCCTCTTGCCCATGGGTATTTTGGTAATGGGTCATGGGTTATGGGTTGATCAATGGGTCTTTAGCTAGATACAATGTATCTTTTGAGTGCTCACCAAGGGTTCAATGTATCTAGACATCGGGTATGGGTCAATACCATGGGTTATGGATATTATCCATATATGATATAAGCATGAAGTCATGCAACGGGTTATGGGTCAAGCTCCATGGGTCATGGGCTTTGGGTTGTACTCAACTACATTAAATGTATTTGCCCAATGGGTTATGATACTTAAGTTTCTACCCATTTATATTACTCAATATACTACATACTAGTTATGTGTATATTTTACCCAAATATGTAAACACTAGTCGTTGTACATATGTAATATTAAATCATAAAATCACTTATACTTGTTTTAGTGTTTTATGTGAAAATGTGAATATGTTAGAAACTATTAGTTTAAACTATTTACGTATTTTATTTGTTTCGTTAAAATGATTTTACGCTTGTTATCGACAAAACATTAGAAGATCGTAAAATATAAATAAAAGTTTTTACGGCTTATTTGTATTAACACAAACAACACCTAAGTCTCATGAGGCTATAGTTGATAACAGACCAAAATCTTTTGTTTACATCACAAGATTGGTAGTAGTGACTTTGATAATAAGTTGGACTTGATTCCTATTGCCATTGAAGACGGGAGAGAGGTTGTGATATTTGAAGATGATATGGTGTTGGAAGGTTGTTTAAAATGGAAACTTACATTGTGGTCATTTTGTGGATATAAAATGAGTTATGCGAAATCGACACAACTTAGTGAGAATGCAGGACAATATGGCCTAATTGATGTGCTAACACGTAATGATTGGTATTTGTTCAAGTTTAAGGATGATATAGGTATGAATCAAGTTTTGGAGAGTGGCCCTTGGATGGTAAATAATAAGCCACTCTTTGTTCAAAAGTGGGATCCCAGTCTCATTTTTTGGAAAAGAGTGAACCCAAAACTTTACCACTATGGGTCAAAATGCACAATGTGCCTCTAATTGCATGAACTGGGAAAGGAATTAGTGCATTAGCAAGTAGCTTGGGAAAGCCTCTAATCATGGATAAAACTACTGCCAAAATGTGTCATGAGGGTACTAGCAGAGTTGGATATGCCAGGGTGCTTGTTGAGGTCAGTGAAAATAAGGAATTTAAAAAGCAAATTGAAGTCTGTTATAGTTGTGAAGACCAGATGGAGAGATGCTCTAGGTTTGTAGATGTTGAATATACATGGAAACCTCCTGTTTGCAGCCATTTTAGTGTGTTTGGTCACTTGGATAATAACTGTGGAAAGAAGAATGGAGGTATTGGTGATAAAGCCACTAATGGTAAGCAAAGTGGAAATGGTAATGAGCATAACATGGATGGATTTTTTGTGAAAAAAACAAGCTGGAAGGGTAAAGTGATGAAGAGATAAATAGGAAAGTGGGATATGATGTAAACAGAGGAAAGACATTACAAAGTCTAACAAGGATAATAAGATCAACGATGTAGTGAATAATGAACAGAAGTCTAAGATTCCAGAGATTGGGATAGGTCAAAGCTCTAAAACTGGTTGGAACACTAGTAAAGAAAATATGGAGAACTTAAAGAGGAGTGATAACAAATTCTCTGTCTTGGAAGTCATTGATGAATCAGAAGTTATTGAGGGACAATTACAAAATGGAAAGGATATAGTAGACAAGTATGTGAACTATCAGAGGCAGCCTACATTGGAAGAATCTAAAACTTGGTCTCCTGAGATGTTCAAATACTTTAAAGATAAATGGGAATTGAGATGGAATAAGGAAGCAGAAGATGAGGAGGATGTATTTCAAGACACTTCGTATGGCTCAACAAATAATAGCAAATGAATTGGATGGAATTGCAAAATGCATTATCGAGAATAATCTGGGAGAAAGGTTGTGGAATTTGGATAGTTTAAATGGAAGGAAGTAAAGGATTATCAAGAATTTGAACTTTTCAAAATGATTAGTGTTGAATACTGATCTATGGGTGGATGCTTGGATTGTATTGGTGAATTGTTCCGCTCATTTTGCTTGATCATGTTCGATTCTAGCTTTGTATGTTAGTGGTATGTTTCAGCTTAGCTTCTAAGGGTGTTTGGGATTGTCCTTTCACCTTTTGATTGCTTTGTATTTTTGGTTCTTTGTTTGAAATAATATATGTTCACCGTTTACCCAAAAACAATACCTGACTAAACCAATATGATCAAGATGATCACAACTACTAAACAAGATCGCTATAATCGCCCGAGAGAGAAAGTGTGTGAGAGAAACCAATTAGGTTTACGAATATGAGTTCGAGAGAGAGTCGAAGTGAGAGCTTTATAGTCCTTAAGTCCACTTTAGCCGTTCTAGAATTATAAACCCGCTAAACACGCACTAAATATCAAACTGTGAGAAATAAGTACACGAATAATCCCTATACTTATAAACCATGAGAATGACCTAAAAAACACAACTATCCGACAAGTCCGATAAACATTCCATTGAAAAGAGAATACAGTGAGCGAATGTCTTCAAAAGGGCTACAAATGCATATTCATGTTAGTGGATTTGGGAAAGAAGATCTGAAACTTGAAATCAAGAATGGATATTTGCTGATCAATGGGGTGGAGAAGAACCTTTTGGTGAAAGAAATTAAGATTGCTGAGAAGATAGCCATTAGTGTTAGCCCGTTTCTAGAATGATCTTTGTAATCATATATATTGTATAATGTTATCACGGAATGAATCAATCAAATCAATCATTATCATTACCATTCTACATGGTATGTTTTTTCCACCACTTTCATCTCTAACCCTAAACCTAAACTTTTCACCGCCACTTTATTTTTTTCTCTCGTCGGTCCGAAGACTTATATCCTTATCTCTATCATACATTTCATCTCCATACAAACCCTTATTCACACTCTCCAAATAAATCCCATCTTAATACATTAAAAAAAAAAAAAAAAAAAAAAAAGGTTTACAAATCTTGGGTCAAAAGTTGCGTAAGAAGCAAGGATGATACATTTTCACTTTCTTTTGATTTTAATTTAATAAAAGGAGTATCCCTTTTATTCATTTGACACACGGAAAAAAAAAAGGTTTACAAACTTTTGGTTTGGTGGCTGCAGTTGTTTGACGAAAAATGATATGGATCTTTATGTTTTTCGGAAAAACACGCCCCGTTTGTTCGGAAGGTTCTTTGGGGGTTGAAGTTCTAGAACCAACTTTCGTTTTCTCATCTTTTTGTTGTGTTGGTGATTTGTGCTAAGGTTACAAATCCGACATTATTATTGTGTTGTTCGTGCTTTAGGTCACGAGCTCACAGTGTTGGTGATTTGTGCTAAGGTCACAACCACACATTATTATGTTAATGTTTTGTTTTTCTTTCTTTTCTAGTTTACTACTCCAACCGAAGCCATGATTTCCGCTTGACAATGGGGAGTAGTAGCCCGGGCTCAAGCCCGTTTCTAGAATGATCTTTGTAATCATATATATTGTATAATGTTATCATGGAATGAATCAATCAAATCAATCATTATCATTACCATTCTACAATTAGTCCATATTTCAAGTATGATCCCGAGAATGTTTGGGCAGAGACGCGTCATGGCCAGTTGCATGTCCGCTTTCCCTTCTCCAAAAACAAGAAAGACATGGAAAAGAAGGGGAGGTTTGGTGTCAAGTGGATGCAAAACAAAGGCTTCTTTATGTAATTGACTTCTTGGTTATCGGCTTGTAGTATATAGAGCCTCAAACAGCTGTGTTCGGGGTCTCTGGATTCTAGACTTTTTCTTTTTAGTGTTAACAGGTGGTGTATCTATTTGGATGGTTAACTTAGAATCCTGCAATATTGCAACATGTTGGACATAACCAATTAACAATAGTTAAACCTGGATGGTTTGTTGCTTGTAATATTTTGCTGCATTGTTAACATAACCATCTTCGAAGTCTTAGTGGTCATCTCAAGAAATACATTAATCATGATATTTTGTTATAATATGAAACAGAATGAGTGCTCTAACTTTTTTTATTTAGATTTTTAAGCTTTCTTGCATGTGTTTTTCTTTTGCAGTTCTTTTAGCTTGTGCATAGAATTCACCACTAGTGCATACATCCCAATGAGTATTGATTTTCAGATTAAAACACTAAGGTGATAACCACAAACGTTAATGAGTGAGTTATTGAATTAACCACGAATGTCTGTAACTACTTATAAGCTATCAATCAGTTAGCATATCAATTGTAAACTCTTATATTAACATCCCATCATTGGAAGTGACAATTATTTATAGAATGGGGCAATTCTACAAACGGCCCAAGCTCAGTGTGCTCGTTTTCTAGACCCACTTTGTTAGTTTTTGAAATGGACCAAGCGATTAGCTTAATTTAATACAAATGCGACATGTGTCACTAAAAAGTCGCCTTAATCATTTTGTGTCATAGATGTGTAAGGCACAAGTAAAGGTTCCTTTTGAGCTACTTATCACTAATGACTTTAAAAGTTCGAGCGAACTTCTATTTTGTCTTTTAGTTCCGAAATAGTAAACTTCAAATAATATTATTTTAATTTTTTTGCCCCTTCTCAAGGTTAAGCAACCTAGCGAAAAACTTTAAGCGACTTAGCAACATGTCAACACCACTTGGTCCGGCCAGCCACCACCTTCCACCACCACCACCAGCAGATCTTTTCCTTTTACCACCACCAATAGATCCGTTCCTTCCATCATCACCAAGATAAAAAAACTAGATCGGTTGGATCCCAACATTATAAGCACAACCGGCTGGAACCACCAGGCGAGCATATGACCCGAACGGACGGACCGACCGGGGACCGACCGGACCAACACGGACCGAGACCGGACCGACCATTCGGTCCGGTCCGCGGTCTCGCTGGGCTACATGGTCCTGGTCCGGTCCGGTCCGGTCCAAACCGACGACTTGGCCTTGTTGGATCGGACCGATCAAGGACCGACCGGACCGGGTCCGGACCGAGACCGACCGACCACATTCTCGTCCGGCCTCTGCCTAGGGTTTATGCCGAATCGGTTTTGCCGTCCGGTCCGGTTTGGCCGTCCCGGCCTCCGGCCCGGTCCTCGGTTGGACCATGCACACCCTTAGAACCAATATTATAAGCACATATCCTGGTTGAATTCCAACATTATAAACATAGTTCCTAAGCAATGTTATGGTGGTTTACATTTGGCGATGTCTACATCAAGAGAGATATGTCCTATAATGAAGAACCATATATATGTTGGAAAATTTAGTACACTTGGGATTTGTTCACACCCGGTTTCGGGTTGTGGAGGTACGGAGTATACCCACGAGGCCCTCGAACACCCCGACTCAACAAATGGTTAGTACTACTAGTGTATTGGTTACTACCGCTAGTGTAGTGATCGATGGTTCACGCCGCTAACAGACGGCTCCTACCGCTAGTGCTTGGTTACTATTGCTACAGTGTAGTGACTAATGGTTCCTTATCAAGCAGTGTATTGGTTCCTACGATAGTGTTGCAGTGATTAACTTGTAAACAACTTTGACCCATTCAAGTAGTCATATGACCGCCTATGACCACGCTTAATCGGTCATGTAACCACTATTCCTATGATAATGGAGGATTACTATGGGTGATTAATTGGCCGTTAATCACTCATAAAGTGCCCATCTATAGAAAGATAATTAAATGTTTGTCGTAATGGTATATTTTTTTCGCTTAACGATTAACGGTTTGAAAGATATTAATATTTGGAAAAAGGATGAAAGTGAGTTTTTTAAATTGTTGTGATTAATCTCATCCATTAGATCAAATAAAAATGGAGGAAAGATGGAGGGTGAAGATTGATCCCTTAGTATGTAAAGAGTGTTTTTTTTTCTCAAATGATCTTAAATCGTTATCTTATTTTAAAACTTTTTTTTACTGTATTTATATATAAGCATTAAGATTTTTAGTCTCAGGTATTTTATTCATTGATTTAATTGAAAATCATTGTAAATTAGCTTTTGAGTATTTGGATTATTTATTTATTTTTTTATTTTTTTTTCAGTTATCAAAGCAAGAAGATTTTTGATTGGTTAGATTTGTTTAATTCGCTTATTATTAGCTTATGTTAATGCTTGCTAACCACCTTTTGTTACTGTATTTATATTAGTTTTTTAGTGTTAACATCATGTAGTTTGAATTGTGTTTAGATGGATCAGATTTCTAATGGTTCGGTGTGTGATGGTTTCCCAACATTATCTCCAAAAACAGAGTTTTATTTAACAATTCCAATTTTATTTAGCTTAATATGCTTATATAAAACAAGAAATCAATTAAATCATTGTAAAAGTAATGAAAAAGGTGATGAGTAAAGTACAAAAGTTAAATGTCACAGGCCGCTTAAAATTATTCGCCAGGCCGCTTCAACCTTGGAAGGAGAAAAGATTAAAATAATATTATTAAAAGTTTGATTATTTTGGAACAAAAAGACAAAATAAGTCATTTCAAACTTTTATAAGTCACTAAATGATAAGTAGCTTCAAAAGCGTACTTCTAATTTGCCTTACAACAAATGATTAGGCGACCTTTTAATTTATTACACACGTCGATTAGATTAAATTGCCAATGCTACCCATTTCAAAAATCAACCAAAGTAGGTCTAGAAAAACCCGCACACCTGAGCGACAATTATAAATCATGATTGATATTCTATTAGCTCAAAAAGAACGGCAACGATTTCCTTTTGCCACTTTTTGCTGTCCCATAATGTGCAATATTTGATTATAAATATTTTCTTTCTATTAATTTTTCGGTAAGCTTTAAATACAAATAAAACTTTCACCCCATTATAAAAAATCAACAAGTCAAATCGTTAATTATGTTTTCGTTCCACAGTAGTTTTACATTTTGTACAAGATTTTTACTTTCTCATAAAATCTGAATCATTTGATAGCCCAAAAATTCTATAAGAAAGATTGTTCCAAAAATTCCGTAAGAAAAATTGCTTATCTCATCTTGGATAAAATGCTTTTTTGTTTTCTTATATTGCATTAGAAAAGAAAATGAATATAACTTTGCATATTGAATGATACTTTAATAACACAACCGGGTACTAAAGTAAGAAGATAACAACAAACTAGGAAAATAAAAAGCATCAACAACAATCGTATAACCACTCCATCACCTAAAAGAGTATGGTCAAACCACCAAAATATCAAAATTTTCAAATATTTTGAAAGTTCCCTCACTTTATTTCTTTCACACAATTTCAAAATTTTCCCTTTAAATCCCCTGTTTAACTCTCCATCTTTCCTACAAATTAAATATCTCACTTACATTCATACTCCAAAGTCCAAAATGCAACACAACAGTAGTCCCCACCAGTAATCATATTTTCTTCCTCATGGCTCAATCTACTTCACACTGTAGCACTAGTCATAGACACCTTCATCCTTGGTGAAAGGAAACAGATCAAGATACTAAATTGTTGGTTTTTTTCTTTGTAGAACTCTATTTTGTTAGAGACACCGAAAGCTAAGTGGTCAAATGATAGGCATCTCATAATGCATTCGAAAAAAGTATTCCACTTTTGGGCTTGAGCTTTTGATTGATGTTTGCGGTACACGTCAAGAAGATCTTCATGATAGGCATCTCATAATGCATTCAAGAAGATCTTCCCATAATTAATATGTCATCGACATAAAGAATTAGGAAAATTACATCACTCCCACTAACTTGCGGATATACACATGGCTCATCAAGATTTTGAATAAATCCATACCTTTTGATTTCTTCATCAAATCTTTATTCCATTGCCTTGATGCTTGCTTCAATCCATAAATGGACCTTGAAGTTTGCATACACGGTTTGAAATTGTGGATTCACGAACCCCTCAAAGTTGCTTCATATAGATGTCTTCATCTGCGACCATTTAAGAATGCGGTTTTGACATCCATTTGCCATATCTCATAATCATAGTATGCCGCTATAGCTATGAGAATTTAATAGCTCTAATGTCCGCCAGGAGAAAAGGTCTCCTCGTAATCAATGCCATAAGTTTGAGTAAAACCTTGCTAACTAGACGAGCTTTATAGACGCAGTACATTGCCATCCATGTCGGGCCTTAATCTTATAGAGCCACTTACTCCCAACCACCGAGGCGCTTGGAGGTAAGTCGACCTCACCCACTTCATTTTCTCTCATGGATTGCATTTCCCCATTCATTGCAACCGCCATTTAGCCTTGTCGACTTGCCATGGCAGCTTTTATAACTAGTAGGCTCTCCAAGATCTCCTAACATAGTTTCCTCAACCTCACGTTAAGACATAGACGCTCGTGTGCACGATATTCCTTACGGATCACTAACGGAATCACTTCAACTTCGGTGAGGACCCGGACTATCGTGTTCTCACCCAAGCACGTTAGTGTTTTCGTATGTAATGCATCTTCTGATCATCTTCCGCATCATAAACTCTCCCATCAATTCTTGAGATACGATATCTCTTTCAAGAAAATCTCCATACCTAGCAACAATTACTTTATTTTCGCTGATAGTAAAAGTAGTAACCCATAGTTTCTTTAGGGTATCCTACGAAGATACACTTTACGTATCTTTGTTGGAGTTTATCTGGCCGAGTCACGCCTAACATACGCCCGCAACCCTGGACCTTTAAATAAGACAAGTTAGAGCTTTACCATGCCATATATCATATGGTGTCTTATCAACCTTCTTTGGGAACCATATTTAGAATGCTAATACCGATTCCAAAGCATAATCCCAAAAGGATAAAGGTAGAGTGGTAAGATTAAACATAGATCGTATCATGTCCAACAATGTACGATTTCTTCTCTCGATACACCATTTTGTTGTGAGTATATGGAGAAGTGAGATTCGTCAATTCCATTCTCGCCTAAGTAATCTTTAAACTCTTGGCTTAGATACTCGCCTCCTCATCGGATCAAGAGCTTTAATCTTCTTTCCCAATTGCGCTCTACTTGACTTTGAAACCTTAAATGTTTCAAACACCTCATGTTTATGCTTATAAATAAACATAACCATAACGGCCGAAATCATCAAGAAGGTTAAGAAGCTAGCACCTCTCTTGACACATGTCTAAGTGGTCCACACACATCAAGATGAATAAGACCAGTAGATCGTAAGCCCTCCATATTGCTATGAAAAGGTTTCTTAGTCATCTTCCCGTGATATGCATGACTCACATTTATCAAATGATTCATCATTGATATTTTGCAAAAGCCCTTCTTGTTGCAAATTATGCATGCGAGCCTTGCTTATATGAGCAAGTCTACAATGCCAAAGATAAGAAGAATTCAAGTCTAACTTTATCTTCTTGTTAATGCTAAACATTGAATTATTATTATTGTTAGATTCATTTCAATCACATCAATTTCAAACACACCATTCACAAAGAATTGCTTTAAAATAAAATACACCATTTAAAGAAACATCAATTCCATTACGTGAAATAGTATGAGTAAAACCATCATCCAACAAACCGAAAAGGAAACAACACTATATAACAATTGTTTAAAGATTGTTTAATGACAATTGTTTAATAACAAGACTAAGCTCAAGGCAATACTAACTAAACGCTCCTATGGCTTCAACAAATGCATGTGCGCCATTTCCCACGCAGATATTGCTCCTCATAGGCAAGCTTCCTTTCCACTCTAAACCCTCGCAGTATTACAAATGCGAATACCACACCGTATCATATACCTGTGAATTATTATGATTTAGAGTAAATAATTCAATGACAAATAAATTACTCAAGTACCGCCGCCCATGGACCCTTCATACTTCATCTTATTTGCCCGCAATTCATCAAGATATATAGCACAATTTCTCTTCCAATGCCCAACGCCTTATAGTGGTGGCATGCTTGATCCTTTTAGGATTATCCTTCCTAGGAGTAGGTTCTTCTTGGGTTGAGGTTGATAGGCCATCACCGTCGCTTTTGTCAACCTTACCCTTACCCTTCCCCTTCTTGTTGTTCGCACGCGGCTTTTGGCTTATTAATCCTTCCACTCGAATAGCAAGCACCGGGCAAGAGGAACCTTTTGAGGCAACCCTTCTCATAATCAATAAGCAATGCGTGTAGGTCAAGAATCATCTTCCCACGCAGTGCATATTGAAATTTCGACAAAACCATTAAAATCCTTATTAAGGATCGATTAATCGATTCACAGCCCATGTCATCATCATAAGTTTTGCCAAGTGCTTTTAGTCGTCCATGTAACCTTTCATTTCCGAAGACATGAGCACTTACTGTTTACCCTCTCCCCGCCACAACTGTAACGCGGTCGGTCAAGTCAAAATCTCGACGGAACTGGTTTCTCAAACATAGTTCAAGTTCATTGAGCATATTATATGGGAATAATGTTCAATCGCTTTTGAAGAGCAGATTCCATTGTTCCCAACATAAGACAAGCCACATCATTATGATGCTTATACTCCAGCTTTCCACTCGTCCTTTGAGCTTGAGTAGCTTCAGACCGCTTGGTTCAAAGAGGCAAGGTTCATAAAGATATTTCAAACGGTCAAGAACTCTACAGACAATTCTCAAAGAGCTGTGCCAATCATTGAAATTCTTAGAGCCAAATAACTTTCTCGATCAAAAAATTTTGAACGCGTAATTTAGTGCAAAGGTTAGTGTTATCGTTATTTTGAGCCATTTCTACGTAAAAAGTTCAAGTATTAGTATTTTCGATAATACAATTTTTCAAGAAAATAAAATATACCCAACGGTAATATAAACATACAACCATATAATTTTCGAAAACTAGGATCCAAATTATCATAGGTTCATTACATCGCTTGATCCGCTAGCAACGAACGATATAATAAGGTAATCTGTCGAACATTAATTGGCAAACAATTTCCAAATCCTAGATCATTATGGGATTTATATTTTCCAACGCTATTGCAAATATAAACATGTTTCATCCCATCTTATGCCATTGAGTCCGTGTCTCACTTCCTACTCAACTTAAGTGTCTAACTTAAAGAACCGCAAATATGTCCATGTAAGGTCCGACTTTACATAGAGATTTACCTCTCCATCACAATCTAGCCAAGCACCGTGATGACGAAATTGCAACTTCAAGTGTTCCTTTTAATTAGATGGCATATTCTTAATTTAAAAGGGTACTAGTTTTGATTTTATGTGGTCAAATCAAATATGTACAAAGATGTCATGCATTCATCTTGTAGCATAATTTAATAAAAACTTTTATTACTAATTTTAAAGATCAAATTATCAAAGTCTTGATCGAGGTATTGGGTTCACCAATCAAGGAATTTAGTGTTAATTATCGCCCATTATACCGCACTTTTGCATAAGTGTAAACACTTAGTGTTTCGATAATTACCAATCAAGCGGCGCATGGAATTAAAACTAATTCGCCTCTTAAGATGAGCTTGTACATTTTATGGCTTACTAAGTAGCTCCATTCGAACTTACAGAGGCAGAGGACTGTAAGCGCAAACGCATAACCTTAGACATCCATTCAGCGCGACTGTATGCACTTCTTAAATAACCCTTTATAGTTCATTCCAATGGGTGAGCTGCTCACCATTGTACCAAAGTCACCAATCAATTAAACTATTGAAAACTTAACTCTTCCAAAACAATTAAATTTCGCCATTGTTTAGTCCGTATTATTTTTCTATTCAAAATTACCCTTTGCTTAAAACCGCTCTAACATAATAAACAAACAAGTAACATATAAAAAATAAACTACTAAAAAACAACGCTACACATAATAAACAATTTATATGTAAACAAGTAGCCACATGCAACTTATTCGATAAAACCTATTAATAATCAATATCTAGGTTAAATTAATGTATATATTAATTTAGGGTTTTCACCCAACAATAGAAAGTGAACCACATACATCGATAAATCGATTATGTAAACCCTTAATTAATTATACCAAATTGCACATAATTGATTCATTAATATATATGTAATCGAGTCTTCCCCAATTCAAGATTTATCGAAATAAATATGTCTCAACAATTAAACAATTATCAGCAACTTATCCATGACTAACATGCATGTATAATCATGGATATCATAACAATTTATACAAATAAGTCACAAGATCGCATATAAAAAAAATTCCATGACACATAACAAATTATTCATGAATTAATCACGTAATCAATATTAATTCTAGGTTTTAATAAGGTTAGCAAACAATTTTCAAAACCCTAAAAATATAATTCATGTGTCGACATTAAAAAAATAGGGAACGCCCCATACATTAAAAAAAAATCGACCAAAACATAAATAAAACATAAACCCTAGGTAAACATGTCAAACAACATACAAGTATTTGTTTTATTACGCTTATGTAATTAATTACTCATTAAAACCTGGCTCTGATACCACTGTTGGAATTATATATCAAGACATTCAAATAAATAATCACAAAACATAAAAGTAATAATGCGGAAGCGTATAGGATTTATTAATGAACAATTAATTAACATAAAAGAATATACCTTTTTTCTTGATTCTAGCCGAACAAGAATCAAATCCACAAACTAGCAACGGATGAACCCTAATTTGATTTAGTTAGGATTATGTGAATTACCCTCACTGCTTTGTAATTCAATCCAAGATAATAACAAAAGTATGTTATTACTATGTTCTTGTACACACGCATTAAACCGAATTAAAGTAACGCTAGTTTTATCAAACAAATAACTTGGTTTGTGGAAAAGTTTTAGATCGACACCCAAAGGGATGAACGATCGGTTTGGAGAACAAAAACACACACAAAACAATTTTTGGGTTTAGCTTATGAGCACAAGAGATGGAAAATAAAGCCCCAAGCCTTGTTTATATACCCAAGCAAACTTGGTGAACAAGTTGGTTTTTCTTCCTTGTTTTGTGTCCCTAGGCCGATCGGTTAAGGAGTCCCCAAAGTGATTCCTAACCTTCCCAACTTTTGCAATTTGATCCTTTTCCATAAACATTTAACGATCGCTAGTCCATTACATTAATTACTTAACGTCCGTTAGTTATTTCGTTTAATAAATAAATAAATATAACATTTATATTTAATTATTAACTTTAAATTCTCATACGTAAAGTGTGCAATCCCATAGTCTCGAGTTCGATCCTAACTCACGTCTACTAATTTATATCCATAAAACTAACACTATGACTACTGCTACGGTGTGAAGTAGATTGAGCCATGAGGGAGAAAGTATGATAAATGGTAGGGACTACTCTTGTGTTGCATTTTGGACTTCGGAGTATGATATTTGCTTGCGTTAGTTTACTAAAGAACATTTGCGATGTTTTAATTTTAAACTAATTATCAAAATAGACTTATAATATACCTCATTTACCATTACATACTTTATTTCTTCACTTTACGAAAATGGACCAGAGAGCACACATGTACATGCGCGTACCGATGCATCCCCCATATATGTGGTGAGATTTATTTTATTTGTGATGTTTTGTTATCGTCAACAACCATTGGTCCTTTCAATTTTCTTCTCACCAACACATACATCAAATTAACTTTGCTTTCAATTCTATCACCAACCCATTGTACTTTTGTGATGTTGACTTAACCTTACAACCAATGTTTAAAAAACCGGGTTTTTAATCGACCTGATCGAGTAACCGTATTATCAGTTCGACCGCCGGGTAAACACGGTTTCTATTTAAAAAAACTATTTTTTTTCACATGTTTAACCATCGGGTCAACACGGTTTTCTATTGAAAAATGAAAAAAACCAAATCAAACCGGGTTTCGAGAACTGGATTGACTCGGGTCACTTAAAACCCAACGGGTATAACCGGTTAACCCGGTTTTTTACCTTTTTTTTTTCCCGAAACCGGTTCAACCGGTTAAAACGCCCGAATCAACTTGGATTTCAAAACATTGCTTACAACTAGGTGGAAACGAGCCGAGCCGTGAAAAGCTCGGATCGGATCGGGTAAAAGCTCGAACGAGCCGAGCCTAAACGAGCCGAGCTCGAGCCTAAGTTCTGGGCTCATTTAATAATCGAGCCTCGAGCCCCGAGCTCTATAGTAAAGGCTCGCTAGGCTCATGAGCCTAAACGAGCCCTATAAATATATACGTATATATATTTTCTATATGTATAACCATGTTAACGAGCTCGAACCTTGTGTTAACGAGTCGAGCTTTGCGTTAACGAGCCGAGCTCGAGCTTGTGAAAATTTCACGAGCCGAGCTCGAGCTCAAAATGTGAGGTTCAAACGAGCTCGAGCTCGAGCTTTTATATAAACCAGCCGAGCTCGAGCTCGGCCTACTGCTTTCACCCCTACTACAACTACACGATATTAATAACAAATAAATAAACCAAGCACACATTTTAGTCAAGATAAGGAAAAAAAACATGTGTTTTTTTTTTTTTTTTTTGAACATAAAAAATGTGCTTACCTTTGTCTTTAGTGCATTGATTTTGTAGTTTTTGTTGTTTTTTAATATTAAATGAAGCGCACAAAGCTTTATACGCACATGATTTTTGTCATTTTTATTTTTATTTTTTGTCTTTTTAAAATGACAACTAACTATCTTACAATTATACATCACAACAATATCATATGTTTTAAGCAGAACTTTAACTCATAACCATTTGGTTGGGGAGTTTCTCACACAACAAAAGGTATTATTGGAACACAAGCCATTATATGCGATTGGTTTATGTCTTTTTGTGTTCCCGTGTCGAAATTAGTGTTAAAATTAGAGTCGTTGATTAATTAAGTGTCTTTCATCCAACAGCTTGCATTGTTACATTTTCGTAAATCTTATATGCGCAGTCCATTTTCGTAACATATTATTAAAAAGATTTCACTTAAAAATTTTCTCTTTAATTTTCCATGGATTATTATTTTCAAAATTTTCTCTTTAATTTTCCATGGATTATTATTTTCAAGACGTGTTTGTTACGGCTTATGGCTTATTTGGTTTTGAGTTTATGTTTCATAAGCTCACTATTTGAGCTGAAAAGATTCAAAATAAGAAAAAAAAAGTGAGCTTATGAAACATAAGCCCAAAACCAAATAAACCATAAGCCGAAACAAACACCCCTTAAAATTGGTTTCACTGTTAAGTATTATCTTCAGTTATTGTTTACTTAGTTTAGACATGAAAGTAGTTTAGATGTTGATGTTATTTGACATATCTGGGAGTACTAGAATGTTTCTTTTAAGTTATATGCTAACTACAATTAGCTTAGACTTTGATTAAATATGTTCAAAGTAATATTTGCTACCAATTTATAATGACAAAAGCGAGATATATAAAAACTAATCTAATTGTTATAATTAAAACTAGTTAACAATTCGAAGTTGTCAACACTTTTTAGTTTACAACTAATTTTAGTGGAAACAGCTTCTGGATTTATGAGTCAGTTACTAGTTGTTATGTTAGTTAAGATGAGGCTTACTTTTTTTCTTTTTTTTTTTGTCTAAGCTTCATCCTAAACCCGTGTTTATGGAATAGACTGTATTTGCATCAACTCTCGCCATGTAGGCATCTGTTTAATTACCTAAGCTTCTTTTGTTATTTCCATTAAGTGATTTATTTGTGTATATGTTTATCGATCGCAACATGACAATTTACAAACAATTGACTACAAGTTATACATTTAAACGTACTTTCAGCAAATATAAGTTGGACTCCGTTTCAGGATGTACTATGTACGAGTGAGAGGTTTGAACATAGAACCTTCAAATTAAATCGACTAAATCCCAACCGGCCAGTTGAAAAAACTAAATGGTGTGTAGCGGTGGTAAAATAGTAGATAAGACGGGTACTGTATTATGTCCAACGGTTTTAATTCAGCTTGGGCTCAGCTAGGGCGGTTAACAGGGTTAAAACACATCTTTGTCCATTTTTAAAGTTATAGCGAATCAAAATGTTAAATATGACTAGTTGACTTCAAAACTATTCATTACAAAGCCAATTTAGATTCTTTAATAACACGATTAGGTTTTTGTATCCTACGAAATTACACTTTGGACGAATTTAACCCTGTTCATCCCATTTGAACGGTCTCCTTTTTAGCCCTTTTTTTTGTTTGACCAACCTCAAACCAATTCATAAGTAAATGGGTTGAAATCGTGCTTTCTGAAGATTTTGCTAGGGCAATGCCACTACCATTATATAAGTAATTCTTGAGTAGATAGTCATTAATCCGTATTTCAAGTATGATCCCGAGAATGTTTGGGCAGAGAAACGTAATGGCCTGTTGCATGTCCGCTTTCCCTTCTCCAAGGACAAGAGAGACATGGAAAAGAAGGGCAGGTTTGGTGTTCAGTTGATGTAAGACAAAGGCTTATTTATGTAATTGACTTCTTGGTTATCAGCTTGTAGTATAGAGCCTCAAACAGTTGTGTTCGGGGTCTCTTGATTCAAGACTTTTTCTTTTGAGTGTTAACAGATGGTGCATCTGTTTGGATGGTTAATTTAGAATCCTGCAATATTGCTACATGCTGGACATAACCACAGTTAAACTTGGATGGTTTACTGCTTGTAAATATTACGATGCATTGTTATTTGTTAACATAACCATCTTCGAAGTTCTTAAAGACCTGGGTGTGGTAACGAGGAAGGCAAGGTTAAGCCTTAACGCCTCCACGTTAACGCACGTTAAGCACACCGTGGGTGGCGTTAATGTGGCACGTTATTGGCTTAACGTGCGTTAACAGCATTCAACTTGGAAAAAATAATCATTTCACCCAGTCAACCATTTAAAATAAATTTTCACTTACACCCCCTCAACCTATCTCAAATTCAAATTTAAATTTAACTGGTTAATTCTGAGCGGGATAAATGAAGTTCAAATTTAAAATTTAAAAATCAAATATGAACGGGATTTATTCAAATTTAAAATCAAAATTAAAATCAAAATCAAAATCAAATCTGCCTATATATACAACTCTACCAGAGTTTTTAGCACACACAACTCACGCACACAAGTTACACACACAACTAACACACACAAAAATGTCTCGCAAAGATTTTTCTCAACAATTCCCAAGTCCACAACAACTGCCGGAAACTACCTTTCCAAGTCCACCACAACTACCGGAACTACATTTCCAACTCCACCACAACTGCCGAAAACTACCTTTCCAACTTCACCAGAAGAAGTTGAAGTTTATTCAACTCCACCAGAAGATGTCTTTCCGGTTTTCCAACCGAAAAATGTATTTGTAAACACTCCACCTCTTAACAATCCAATTGTTAACAATCCACCTGCTAACAATCCACAGGTACACCTCCAAAATAATCCATTTGGGTTTAGTGAGGCTTACCTTCGTGAACTTGCGCAGACGAGGAAAATTTTAGAGATTATGGAAAACGAGGCACGCGAGGAAGTCGCCGTTGGAACAGAAGCCGTGAAGTCAATATCTTAGGCGTAATCGGTGTGACATCATGGAAGCAAAGTACTATGTCAGGCGAAGTTTAATTCTCTTCGAGTGATTTAGGTGTAACTCATTAACGACTAACGTTAATGAGTTAGTGAATTAACCACCAATGTCTGTAACTACTTATATCAATCATTTATCAGATCAATTGTAAACTCTTATATTAACATCCCATCATTGGAAGTGACAATTATTTATAGAATCTCATACAATTATAAACCATGATTGATATTTTCTATCAGCTAAAAAAGAACCACAACGATTTCCTTTTGCCACTTTCTGCTGTCTCATAATCTATTATATATAATAAAATAAGCTTTTGTACAAGCCTACTAAGCACCTTGCATTAAAAATTGGTTTAATGCCCTACCTTATTTAGCTTCTAAGTACAATTAGTTTATGCAAGACTTTTTAAAATGAATGTAGCAAACAACATTCATTGTATACGCCTTCTTGAAACTTATCATATACTTATTCTTCATTGTAGTTTCAATCACCAATTTAAATTCACCAATTCCATATCACCATTTCAAAATTTATACCGCATAATGACCGCTCCATTCGGGCTTCAATCGAAACATTACATCATTCGATCGTAAGTATTCGTGATCTGCTCAAGCTCTTTTGGGGTTTTAATTTAAACCCATAGTATACGTGTTTTGATGTGCTTTTTTCCGATGATTGATCTAATTTTGTTTCAATTAAATGATATGTCGGAAACATTGTTCAATCACTAATTTAAAACCTTGGCATATCACAGATCCAAATCAGAAAAATGATATCTACGCCATACCAATTCAACATCGATTTGGATTACATCGTTGTGCCATTAATTGTGTTCTGTCAACATTGAGCATTGGTAAGTACCTATTTATTTGTGTTTTGATTAAAACATATAATATATTGTGATTATTGTTGTAACGAGAAAATTATGGAGATGGTAATTGTGGCATTCCTTCCTGAATCAATAGTGATTACCAACTTTGAAGCCTTTATAATTCTTTAAGAATTGGCAAATCCATACAATGTTGTGTTGAGTTTAACATTATTAGACCATCTGCTTTTGACTTTTTAGGACAGATGGGCAATAAGATTAACCAAGGACAAATTCAAGAAACCACCGATAAATGGTCTCTTTGATCCATTTCTTCTTCAGAGCTATGCTATGGAATTATATACTTCATGCGAGGAATGCACGACAAGTTAGCTTGAACTTCATTTTAAGCCCTTTATTAAAAGAACATTATGATGGGTGATGCTATTTTTGTTTACACCGAGGTATGTTTTTAAGATTTAATCTTCAAAGAAGTTATAGTGCTCATTATAAATTGAATGTTTAGCCAATTATATATTTATATCGGGCCCGCATGAATATTCACTAATTATAACTTTAATGTTATAATAGTCTTTAATGAAATTATAATAGTCATCATAACCGAACATAATAGTTATTTGTGTCACTGTTATTCAAAGTGAATGTCTCTTTGGTTTGGTTTTGTATTCTCACTTGAACATTCATCAAATTAACTATTTAGTTCTCTTGATGTTGGATTTTCTTTATTATGTAATTGTAATAATGCAGATGAGTTGGAAGTCGGACTTGAAGAGTTCGGGTGCCGAGTCGAGGAAAAACTTCTAATCACACAGTAGTGCCACTCTATGTGCCACTGAAGACAATCAAGATGTCCCTTTCCCCGCAAAAACACTCTAAGGAAGGTGAACATGATGAATCAAGGCTTAAAATATCACTTTAAAGGTCATTTTGATTGAGTCCATTAATTATTCCTCATATACATCTTTTACATGCCGATTAAAACATCGAAATGTAAGTCACATAATAGATATAAGTTTGCGTAATTGTATTAGTATATTTAGAGTTGAAATGTAAGTCATGAGGAGTTATACTTGAATCGTGCTATTATTGATATTTAGTACCGTGATCGCCTATGTGTTCAATATATCACAACTTATTATTTGGTTACAAGTTTATAATGCTCAAGAATTCATAATCACTTATGTTGTTTCGCTGTTTATATTTTGTTTGAACTTGATTTTAGATTTGGTTCTTCGTGAAGCTACGTAAAAATGGCTAAAGTATCTTAGAGAGGAGTTGCCAGCTGCCTTCAAGTGTAGCACACAAAAGGATAAATATAACTGGGTTGAAATACGTGAAAGGCTGCAAAAAGACCACCAATATTTTAAAACAAGTGATTGCCTTTCGAGCGTAAAACTCTTTTCAAGTTCCCGAAAATTACTTAAGAAGTCATGAGGTGTGAATTGCTTTGAACGACTCAATCCTCGTATTTATATTTCTAACGGCAAAACAAAGAAAGTGATATAAACAAACGTAATGAAGTTGCCAATGGTACACTTTTAAATTTTAATGTCCCCAACATTCTAAATCATTTTATTATGTATTTGTTGTTGTATGTGCTTACAAAGTCTACTTACTTCAATAATGTATAAAATGATCACGGAATTCAAATATTAAGAATATGTGTTGGCATTGGCTATGATATTGTATTTGGTGGCAAATGGATATGAGGGGGCATTGATGACATTATATAACATATTTTCTAAATCTTTGTATGTCTCTTTAAATTTCAAAACTTTCTTTCATCATTTTCACATATTATTTTGTTTTGGTTAGCCGAGTTCGTGGCAAGTCTATACATAGTGCAAGGACATCGAAGTGTAGTTGTACAAGTGTAAATGAAAAATAGTTAGATGGGTTAAATGCCTGCTTAGGAGTATGTATACGACTAAGTGATCCACACTAATAACAAAATTTAAAATACGAATTACGTGACAAGACATCCGATGATGAGGTTACATTGCCATATCCCAACGCCACAAGGATATGTGACACCCTTTATGTGGCCCAAGAGTCGTGACTAATGTGCCGCTTCCTCATGTTAACGAATATCTTTACTCATTTTTAAAGTGATCGGTATGTTTGTTGTGTTGAAACTTCACTAAAATAATACGTTAATTATAAATAATACTTTATCCGCCTCAAAATAAATGTTTAGTTTGACTTTTTGTAATCGTTCTTTGCTAATTTGATCTTAAATATTTTTTTGTATATTATATAATACTTGATAAAAATTTATACTAATGAGAGTATATTTAAAGCCTAATCTATTCATATATTTTGCATCAAGTATTATATAACAAAAAAATTGTTAAAGTCAAAGTTGAACCAGTTTTATCCTGAGACGAAGGTAGTAGTTTTTTCATATATTGTTTTGTTGGTGGTTATGGACTTAAATAAGCTCAAGTTTCATGAGCTCATCCAAGAAAAAAAAAGGTGATTGTATCGGCCATTTTAAATATCAATAATCTAATACATGAAATAAGCTAATCCACCCCATCCCCCCAAAAAAAATATAAAGAATATTTTTATAGCATTAGCACTTGGGTACGAACATATGTTAACACTTATCCAGGGTATGTATCATTGGTGTAATCACATTATTTTTAATGTTACAAGGTTTGTTAGCAACTCAATTGATCATTGAAATCACACATCATTTTATGTTCGAGTCAATCTATTTTAGATTGGCAACGCGATGGTTGTAAATCGATTGTGACTCAAACATATTTTAAATTTAACAAATTTACGTTATTACTTTTATTATCATCTCATTTATCTATTTCTTTAAAACTAACCCGTGTCAATCCGGTCTCTAAGCTAGTGTGCAATATTTCATTCTATTTTTTTTTTCTTTTAATTTTTAGGTAAGCTTTCAATACAAAAAAAACTTTCACCCCATTATAAAAAATCAACAAGTCATATCGTTAATTACGTTTTCGGTACAAAGTAGTTTTACATTTTGTACAAGATTTTTACATTCTCATAGAATCTCAATCATTCAATAAGAAAGATTGTTCCAAATCCATAAGAAAAAATTGCTTATCTCATCTTGTATAAAAATGACTTTTTGTTTTCTTATATTGCACTAGAAAAGAAAATACATAGTATAACTTTGCATATTGAATGATACTTTAATAACACAACCTAGTACTAAAGTATGAAGATAAAACAAAGTAGGAAAATAAAAGCATCAACAACAAACCACCAAAATTTCAAAAATCTCGAATTTTTTGAAAGTTCCTGCACTTTATTTCTTTCCCACAATTTCAAAATTTTGAATTTTTTTGAAAGTTCTCTCACTTTATTTCACAATTTCAAAATTTTACCTTTAAATCCTCCATATAACTCTCCATCTTTCCTACAAATTAAATATCCCACTTCCTCTTCTGACATATCTTGCAACCACCCCACCCTCAACATTTACTTCCACCAACGCCAACAACCATCATCTTATCTGGCCACCAGGGTGATGCACTCTGCAACGGAAGAAGACGACGATAAGCTGCCGTGCTGTCCCTTTTTGCTTTAACAAAAGGGCTTTCGATGGACTAGATTGCCTTCATAACAGGGGTTTATATGTATACCATGGCAAAACCTTTATCTGTAATTCAAACATCATCCGGTAAAACTGCTATGACGTCAACTTCTAATGGATTGATGTTTGTGATATCACATGTGCGTTTAATTTATTGGTTTTAAATTTTAACTATCTTGCATTTTATTATGTATTAAGATACGAAATTATTGTTTTTTTATCTTTCCGGATCTTGGGACATACTACTCTATTTCATTAGAGACATTGAAAGCTAAGTAGTCAATGATACACATCTCATAATGCATTCAAGAAAGTATTCCACTTTGGGCTTGAGCTTTTGGTCGATGTTTGCGGTGCAGTCAAGAAGATATTGATAGTAAAATTGAAAAGAAAAATATGGTGATCAGTGAAGCACTTGATTTTTAGTAAGACGATTGTAATTAACAAAACATACATATTTTCCCACTCGTTGATATTTTGGCTTTTGATCCTTAAATGATTGTGACAAAAATCATAAGAGGTCGGTGGGGTGGGACAATAGGTATGTTTTGTTAACTTTGATCGTTTTATTCAAAAATCAAGTGCTTCACTTTTAATCACTTTTTTTTTTTTTTTTTCTTTAATCTTAATATCAAGATTTTCTTGACTTGCACCGCAAACATCAACCAAAAGCTCACGCCCAAGAGTGGAATACTTTCTTTGAATGCATTATGAGATGTCATCATTTGACCACTTAGCTTTCAAAATCTCTAATGAAATAGAGTTGTATGTCCCAGGATTTGAAAAGAAAAAAAAGCAATAATTTAGTATCTTGATACATGATAAAGTGCAAGATAGCTAAAATTTAAAACCAATAAATTAAACACACCTGCGAGATCACATACATCAATCCATTAGAAGTTGACATCATAGCAGCTTTACCAAATGATGTTTTAATCACTATGGAGGTTTTGTCATGTGTACATATATACCAAATGACATAGAGTTCTGCAAAGAAAAAAACAACAACAATTTAGAATTCTAATTTCTTTTCTTTCACCAAGGATGGAGGTGTCTATGACGAATGCTACAGTGTGAAGTAGATTGAGCTATGAGGGAGAAAGTGTGATTAATGGTGGGGAATACTCCTTTGTTGCATTTTGGACTTAAGAGTATGAATTTTGTTTGGGTTAGTTTACTAAAGAATGTTTGACATATTTTAATTTTCCCTGGATTATTATTTTAAAGGGGTGTTTGTTTCGGCTTTATCCCTTATTTGGTTTTTGGCTTATGTTTGATAAGCTCAATTTTTGTGACTTAGTTTGAATCTTTTCGGCTTATAATATAAGCTGGTGAGCTTATGAAACATAAGCCCAAAACCAAATAAGCTATAAGCCGAAACAAACACCCCCTAAAATTGGTTTCATTGTTAAGTATTATACTCAGTTATTGTTTACTTAATTTAGACATGCAAGTAGCTAGTTTAGATGTTGATGTTATTTGATATATCTGGGAGTACTAGAATGATTCTTTTAAGTTATACGCTAACTACAATTAGCTTAAATTTTGATTAAATATGTTCAAAGTAATATTTGCTACCAATTTATAATAACCAAAGCGAGATATATAAGAACCAATCTAATTGTTATCATTAAAACTAGTTAACGATTTGAAGTTGTCAACACTTTCTAGTTGACAACTAATTTCAGTGGAAACCGTGTTTTTGGAATAGACGGTAAGTCAGTAATTGCATCAACTCTTGCCATGTAGGCATCTGTTTAATTACCGAAACATATGTGTGCATTTGTTTATCGATCACAACATGACAACTTACAAACAATTGACTACAAGTTATACATTCAAATGTACTTTCAGCAAATATAAGTGGGATTTCTTTTCAGGATGGACTATGTATTCATCATGAACCGTATTTTCAGTAACTCTCTTAGACTATATACGAAAAGTAGGTTTGAACATAAAACCTTCAAATCAACTCAACCAAATCCCAACCGCCAGTTGAACAAACTAAATGGTGTACAAAGGTGGTAAAATAGTGGATAAGACGGGTTTTGTATTATGTCCAACGGTTTTATTCAGCTTGGGTTCAGATAGGATGGTTGACAAGGTTAAAACACATCTTTGTCCATTTTTAAAGTTATTGAGAATCAAAATGTTAAATATGACTACAAAACTATTCATTACAATACTAATTTAGATTCTTTAATTACACGATTAGCTTTTTGTATACAATGAATTACACTTTGGACGAATTTAACCCTGTCCAACCCATTTGAACGGTCTCCTTTTTAGTCGTTTTTTTGTTTGACCCATTTGACCAAGCTCAAACCAATTCATAGTAAATGGGTCAAAATTATAACCTTGTGCTTTCTGAAGATTTTGCTAGGGCAATACCACTACAACTAGATAAGTAATTCTTGCATGTTTGGCTAGGGGAGGTCTCAAATTCGAGTCTCACCCGGGACTTTTACCCTTCAGATGATAAAAAAGGATCAGGCGGATTTCACGGTCATCATACTGCCCAATTGAATGTCACTGTTGGACCTGAACCACTAATAACTAACAAGCCGTTAAAAAAAAAGTAATTCATGCATGTATTTTCCATTTTGAAATCAAGAATGGATATTTGCTGATCAATGGGGTGGCGAAGAACCTTTCGGGGAAAGAAATTAAGATTGCTGAGAAGATAGCCATTAGTCCGTATTTCAAGTATGATCCCGAGAATGTTTGGTAGAGACGCGTCATGGCCTCTTGCATGTCCACTTTCCCTTCTCCGAGAACAGGAAAGACATGGAAAAGAAGGGGAGGTTCGTTGTTAAGTGGATATAAGACAAAGGCTTCTTTATGTAATTGACTTCTTGGTTATCGGCTTGTAGTATAGAGCCTCAAACAGTTGTGTTCGGGGTCTCTGGATTCTAGACTTTTTCTTTTTAGTGTTAACAAATGGTGTATCTGTTTGGATGGTTAATTTAGAATCCTGCAATATAGCAACATGTTGGACATAACCATAGTTAAACTTGGATGGTTAATTGTTTGTAAATATCATGCTGCATGTTTGACATTCTCATCTTTGAAGCTGTTAGTTGTCATTTCAAGAAATATATATTAATCATGATATTTGTTAGTATAATATGAAACAGAATGAGCGCTCGTAATTATTTTTTCAATATTATCTAGCTCTCTTGCATGTTTTTCTCATTTATAGTTCTTATACCGTCAATCCCATAGAATTTACCATTAGTATATATACAGTCAATCCCAATAGTTAACCTCCAAAGGTTGATTAATCTTATTAGTAAAATATTGAGTATTGATTTCTGATTGAAAGACTAGGTTAGAGCACTTACAACAATAACACCATAACACCAATAACACCGTCCACGTCAGCGCCACATCAGCTTTACCATTTAACATTAACATCCTCAAAAAACACTCACAACAATAACATCCCTATAACACCATAACACCACTAATATTTCATATTTTCAATTTCAACCCCTAAATTAAAACAAACACTTCATTTATTAAACTAAAACAAACATTTCATTAAAACTTAAAACATATTACAATACGAGACTAAAAAAAATACAACGAAAAAAATAAAAATACAACGAAAAAAAAAAAAAAAAAAAATACAACGAAATAAAAAAATACAACGAAATAAAACGTTACAACAAATTAAAGGAAATGACGAGAATACGATCTATCGACGAGTTTCAAGTTATATTTTGCGATGATTCGATCTTTTTCGTCATTGATCCACCGCACGACAATTGGATCTTGCCCTCAAGAGGGCGCCATCAAAACTTTATCTCTTCCAACCGGTTATTGAGATCTTTTTCTTGCGCGCCCGACACGCCGCTCGAGACTTCTCGTTTATACGAAACTCGCTTGCCATAGTTTCGTGAAATAAGTCGACGAGCCTGCTCCTCCAATGCTTGTTCCCCATTACTTGTTGTAGTCTCTGATCTTGCTTTCTTGGTAGCACGCTTCTTTCCCATGGGGCGAGGTTGTTCATCTTGACCAAACAAATCCTCGCTTGTTTGGCTTGGGACTTCACGGGTTAAATCGACCGTTCCAAGTGTTCCATTTCTTATAATGACGCAAAACCTCCCAAGCGCCTTCGAGACCAAAAGTCGATCCCTTGGTTTCCTCACGATACCATTGCTTTGCCCGTTGCATCACATCCACTCACTTTCCCGCTTCGCTGATCCTGCCGCACGCTTTGTAATGAGAGTTGAACTTTGTGCATATGCCGCTCAAAGTTTTCCACTTGCTGACAAAGATGTCCTTGTTGCGCCGTTAAAGTTGTTTTATTGAACTCATTTCACACCGATACCAAAACATATCCTCGGGTTGGCACTTTCCAACTTTCGGATCCTCCGAACAAATATGTAATATGTTGCAGTAATGCTTCCTCTCCCGTAGTCCAACGCGCTAACAACAACTTCGTCTTCATCGAATCAACCGGTTCGCCTCGGGTCTTTGGATTTCTTTGATTTTCGCCAATGCGACCTTTTCCTTTTTTTCGAGGAGACGCGGTGTGTCAAAGAACATCATGTGTTTCACCAGGATTGTTGTGATTGTTGTGTGAATTGTAGGTTTTGAAAGTTGGAGTTTAAGGTGTTTTGTTGGTTTTGTTGTTGCCAATATCGAAATGCTTGATGTTGTTGATACATTTCTTGGCTCGATAAGCCTAGTGGGTCGGGTTTGAAGATGAACCCGCTTTCGGTTAGATGATGAACCCGGTTTGAGGATTCCACCCACCAATGGTAAGATTGTAGAAAGTATCGCCGCTGCCTCCCGACATTGTTTTTTTGCGCTTAATTGAAGTTGAAAGATCGAGAGTATGGAGAGGATTTAGTAGTGGAAGTGTGAAAAGAAATAGTGTTTTAATTGGTATTTATAGTGGTAAAAGATTTTTGAAATTTTTTTGAAAAATAACGCTAGTAGCCATTTAGGGTGGTTTTGAAATTTTTTTAAAATAACGGCTAGTAGCCGCTTAAGGGTAGAAAATGTAAATTTTTGTTTTTTTTTTTTTTTTTTTTTGCGCCCTTAACGCCTGTTGCTTTGGCAACGCGGCTTCTTTTCTTCTCTTTAACGCCGAGGTCATTAACGGAGCAACGGCTATAACGCTTTTTTTTTCTTTAACGCCAAGTATATGCTACCATTGCTAGTGCTCTTATAACCACAAATGAAGCTAATAATAAAGTATGAAATAAAAAGCATTGACAACCATATATGTCTCACTGGTGACTCCCTCTTAGATTATCTTTATCAACAATGTATTACAATCCAATTTTTTAATAAAATTATTTTCTCTTTCTTTCACCTACACAACCAATCTATATTTTTGTTTTTACCATTTATCAACAACCCAACCTAACATATATAATATTATTTCTTTATACTTAATTTTGATATATATATTTTTTAATTTTGATAACAATATAAAATACTAAATATTAAAAAATAATAATAAAAAAAAGAAAAAAAGGCCAAAAATGTAGATCGTGGGTTGGGGATTTGGGTTGCCAAAGTGATCTTGGTTGTGGAAGTTGTATATATTATTATAAAAATAATATATTTGTATGTATTTTGATAAGATTGGGCACAACCCACTCAATAAACATAGCCTTACAAAAGTGCATTCCACTCTTGGTCAAAAGTCAAAAGAAATCGAAAATAAAATCAAACCAAGAAATTTTAAAAATTTCCCAAAATTTTGAAAGTTCCTCACTTTATTTATTTCCTAAAATTTCAAATTTTCCTTTTAAATCCTCCACCATTCAACTCCCATTTTCCTACAATTATTATTATTATTATTATTATTATTATTATTATTATTATTATTATTATTATTATTATTATTATTATAATAATAATAAGAAAATCATAAGATTTACAAGAAATTAGTAGGAGCCGAGATAGTAATCGCCCCCACTCCTTTAGCTATAATGGCTAATCCTACTAAAATATGAAGCAAGACGACGCTTCAATGTCTTGAGTCATCGAGAATCTTCTGATAAGGTTCAAGAAGTAACCGATTCTTCTCAAGTTCCCCAAAAGAGGAAAATGAAAAGGGAGAAACCCATATCCAATATCCGCACATTTATCCTCGTACTTGACGCGTTTACGTTGTGCAGCTTCAATCACCGCACGACCGGGCATAAAATCAACCATACCAGTTTGCGTCAAGGGCGATGACCATGTCAGATCAACACATACATCAAGCGCACCATCCCATGAGTAAAGCAAAATATCAGTTGGACGTAAGGCTATGTCCCTTTCCCCACTAAGCCCAATATCAACCTCCTTACGAGCGGAAACCCCTGACCGAGAACATATGTCAACAAGAACATCACGCACTACGCTATGCCGATGTTTAATACCAATAATACACAAGACGAAACAAAGATGGTCCCATAAATATCCCCAAGAAAGACCCCGAACAAGTCGAGCACCGATCCGAATGTAAAATAGAGGAACACCTAGCCGATAACATAGCACACATCGGTCGGCCCTAGCGCTCATAGTCTCCCCAACCTGTATCGGGACCACTGGCGAATCAAGTGTAGTCCTCCTTTGCGAACTCCATAGCGCCATCTGTCGAGTAGATAGGCAAATGTAGATTCAACCGCTTGGGTAACACGTGAAATGTATATCCGCCAATTTCTTCATGAGTTTGGGGCGCCGATCTCACTGGGTTACTCAAAAGGTCAATTTCCATTTTCGCATTAAAAGTACATAAGGCATTATTATTATTATTATTATTATTATTATTATTATTATTATTATTATTATTATTATTATTATTATTATTATTATTATTATTATTATTATTATAACATCACTTTATTAAAACTCAAAGGGTTTATAAGAAATTAGTGGAAGCCGAGAAACCAACTGGCCCCACTCCTCTAGCAATAGCGAAACTAATACGATTAAAAATATGAACCGCAAAGACGAGCCCCAATGTCTTGAGTCAAGGAGAAAAGTCTAATACGCTTTAGTAAGGTTACCGCCTCTTTCTCAAGTTCTCCAAAAGAAGAAAAGAAATGGAGGAACCCGTGATCCGATATCTCACAAGATTTAACCTCATACTTGACACGTTACGTCGTGCAGCCTCACTAACCGCACGCCCTGGCACGAAATCAAGCATTGATTATCTCTCATATTTTAAGCGAGACTTGAACTCACAACTATTTTAATCTGTGAACTTCTCACACAACAATGAGTGTCATTATGACACAATCCTTTTTTGCTACAAATTAAATAATATCTCACACTCTCTTTTAACAGATCTTGCAACCACCCCACCCTCAACATTTTCCACCACCACCAACCGTCATCTTTTTTTTGAACGACATTTTTAATAAAACATAAGAGGACTAACAAGGAGCTAGAAATTAGATTTTAACCAAACAGTCCAACCACTAATTTTACGACTTCAAAACTTAAGCCATGAGAAAGAATACTAATCTTACCACCAACCATCATCTTATCCAACTACTAGGGTAATGCACTCTGCAACGGACGAAGACGGCAATGGGTATGTTTGGCAAAATGGGTTGGCGCTGGGGCTATAGCCGGGGCCGGGGCTTATATTATAAGCCGAAACAAGAATTTTTATTTTCATAAACTTGTTCGGCAAATTAGTTTAAGTTGGAGCTTATTATTATAAAATTACTAAAAAAACATATAATTACATTAACATATGTATATTAGATATTTTTGTAGGTAATTAAGTCATTTAACATATTAGAAGACTCGTCTAAAAATTATAGCCTCATTTTCGAGGCTAAGATTTATTTTTGGGTTGGGACTTATAATTTCAAAAGGCTCCCTATAAGGCTCTACGCCAAACGAGACTTAAGCTAACGTGCCATCCCTTTTTGTCTTAACAAACAAACACCAAATGCCATTTATATCACCACCAACCAACCAACCTAATTTATTTATTCTATTAAAATCACCACCAACCCACTATCTCTTATCAACCAAAACTATTCCCACCTACACAAATTGAACCACGGTGGCAATCCGTGTGCCACCTTCTCCACCAATCACAACACATCACTCCCCCTTATAAATACGAGATCTTACCCAACCCACTAACAACACACATCACCCCTTCTTCAAAACATAGATAAACAAATTAGGGTTTAGTCTTCATAATGGCGTTTGATTTCTTTATTTTACTTCTCAATGATTTCCTTAACTCCACCAAAACCACTAAATTTGCACACACCTGAAAAAAATGTGTTCGTTTGGTTTGGGATGATCTTTTGTTATTTTGATATTAAAATGTATATTCATCATCTTTATATGAATACCATGACAAAACCTCCCGCCGTGATGAAAAAATCATCCGGTAAAACTACTAATTTTTTTCTTTTCTCGGGACATACTACTTTATTTCATTAGAGACATTGAAAGCTAAGTGGTTAAATGATAGACATCTCAGAATGCATTCGAAGAAATTATTATACTCTTGGGCTTGAGCTTTTGGTTGATGTTTGTGGTACAGGTAAAGAAGATCTTGATATTAAAATTGAAAAAAAAATTGATGATCAAGGGTGAAGCACTTAGATTTTTTGAGTAAGACGTTCAAAATTAACAAAACCATACATATTGTCCCACCTGCCTGACCTCTTAGGATTTTGCCACAACCATTTGAGGATCAAATTAACAACCATTGATATTTTGGCTTTTGATCCTCAAATGGTTGTGGCAAAAATCAAGAGGTCAGGCAGGTGGGACGATAGGTATATTTTTTTTGTTAATTTTGATCGTTTTACTAAAAAAAATCAAGTGCTTCACCCTTGATCACCATTTTTTTCTTTTCAATCTTAATATCAAGATCTTCTTGACATGCACCGCAAACATCAACCAAAAGCTCAAGCCCAAGATTGTAATACTTTCTTCGAATGCATTCTGAGATGTCTATCATTTGACCACTTATCTTTCGATGTTTCTAATGAAATAGAGTTCAGAAAAGAAAAAAAGAAGAAGCAACCATTTAGTATCTTGATCTATTTCCTTTCACCAATCGATGTCTCTTATGAAATAGAGTTCTGCAAAGAAAAAAAATACAACAATTTAGTATCTTGATCCGTTTCCTTTCACCAAGGATGAAGGTGTCTATGACCACTACTACAGTGTAAATTAGATTGAGCCATGGGGGAAAAAGTATGATTAATGGTGGGGACTAATGTTGTGTTGCATTTTGGACTTAGGAGTATGAATTATGTTTGCGTTAGTCGTTTGACATGTTTTATTTTTTCCCTAGTTTGTTATTTATTTATTTTTTTAATTTTTTTTCCTTGGTTTTCGACCCTTTGGCGACTAATCCACGGGGTTTGAACCCATCGCCACACAAACTCAAACCCGGTAAATCCCCCTTTTTGAGGAGGTTGGTGTGACCACTTCAAGGTTGTTTGCATCCATAAGTTGAACTTGAGACCTTTTAGTGTGATAGTCACAAGCCCTTTTGCCACTAGACTACTTTTGAGTGGTTGGCTTATTAGGTTTTGAGCTTATGTTTCACAAGCTCACTTTTTATGGCTTATTTTGAATCTTTTTGGCTTACATTCAAAATAAGCCACAAAAAGTGAGCTTATGAAACTTAAGCCCGTAAACCAAATAAGACATAAGCTAAAACAAACACCCCCTGAAATTGGTTTCATTGTTTAAGTATTATCATTAGTTATTGTTTACTTAATTTAGACATGCAAGTAGTTTAGATGTTGATGTTATTTGACATATATGGGAGTACTAGAATGATTTTTTAAAGTTATATGCTAACTACAATTAGCTAATATTTGATTAAATACGTTCAAAGTAATATTTGCTACCAATTTATATTAACAAAAGCGAGATACATAAGAACCAAACTAATTGTTATAACTAATACTAGTTAACAATTTGAAGTTGTCAACACTTTTTAGTTAACTAATTTCAGTGGGAACGGCTTCTGGATTTCTGAGTCAGTTACTAGTTGTTATGTTAGTTAAGAAGAGGCTTATTTATTTTTATTTTTTTGCCTAAGCTTCATCCTACAACCGTGTTTATGGAATATACTGTATTTGCATCAACTCTCGCCTTGTAGGCATCTGTTTAATTACCTAAGCTTCTTTTTTTGTTTCCATCGATTGATTTATGTGTGTATATGTTTATCGATCACAACATGACAACTTACAAACAATTGACTACAAGCTACACATTTAAATGTACTTTCAGCAAATATAAGTTGGATTCCGTTTCAGAATGTACCATGTATCCATCTTGAATCTTGTTTTCAGTAACTCTCTTAGACTATGTACGAGTGCGATGTTTGAACATAGAACCTTCAAGTCAACTCGACCAAATCTCAACCGGCCAGTTGAACAAACTAAATGGTGTACAAAGGTGGTACAATAGTGGATGGGTTTTGCATTATGTCCAACGGTTTTTATTCAGCATGGGTTTAGATATGACGGTTGACAGTGTTAAAACACATCTTTGTCCATTTTTATAGTTATTGAGAATCATAATGTTAACCCTATGACTACAAAACTATTCATTACAATACTAATTTAGATTCTTTAATAACACGATTAGGTTTTTGTATACTACTACAAAATTACACTTTGGACGTATTTAACCCTGTTCAACCCATTTGAATGGTCTCGTTACAAACCTTCCTCCAACTACCTTCATAACTTCTTCAAATCCTTTCATTCTATTGTTAGAGCTTATAATACATTTATACACACAACAATAAAAGCACACTAAAAAGTACGGAGTAGAAACACATTTCATCAAAACTACCCAAAAAGCTTTATCCAACAATACATACTCCTATTAAATACCATCACCTAACTTTGCAAATTAAAAGTGTATTCCACTCTTAAATGTTACTGTAAAATCAGTCCTCTTTTATCAGTACGATCAACAATATCAAACCGATACTGAAAATCAAACCACCAAAATTAAAAAAAAATCGAATTTTTTTGAAACTTCCCGCTTATTTCATTCCACATGCAATCTAAAAAATTTCCCCTTTATGTTCTCCATTTATGGTTAACCATACTTCCCTTTCCAACACATTAAATATATATCAGTGTCTTTTTTAATAGATCTTGCAACAACCCCCACCCCCAACATTTACTTCCACCACCACCAACAATCATCAACTTATCCTGCCACCAGGGTAATGCACTCTGCAACGGACGAAGACGACGATAAGCTGTCGTGCCGTCCCTTTTTGTCTTAACAAAGGGTGGACTAGATTACCTTCATAACAGGTTCATTTGGTTTGGGATGATCTTTTGCTGTTTTTTGATGTAATATGAATATTCATCATCTTTATATGTTTGCAATCTTACTTATTTATAAGTAACATATGTTTGTTTGTGTTCATGGGTATTTATGTTTAGCTACTTCTTTATATTTGAAGTAATTATATGCTTGATAGAATCTATGTTTATCATCGTCATTTTTGTAATAAAATTGTATGATTACCTCGGTTTGGATTTTGTTCGTTACTGATGCTGATGTCATAATATATGATTTTTTTTTTTTTTTTTATTTTTATTTATTAGTTTTTGTTTTAAGTAGTTTATTTCAATATTTGTGCTAAAATTGTTCTTTGTGATTTTGTGTTATTGATTGATGAAAGGAGGTGTTTGGTAGGAGGCTTGGAGAAATGAAATTAATCTCATTTCTCGAGCGTGTTTGGTAGCATGAGAAAAAAAGTTGGAGAAAACAAATTCCGAGAGTTTTGCCACTTTGTATGGCTTACTAGAAAAATTATAAGGGTAAATATGGCTAAAAACTAATATGATTTGACAGCAACGCGAGGCATATAATGAGTTTACTTTGAAACTAATATGGTTTGACAGCAACTCGAGGCATATAACGAGTTTACTTGTTTTTGGATTAAAACTAATAATAATAAAAAAATAATCGATTTGAACATGGCTGAAAGTATAAAACTCTAAGCATATTTTTTATGAGTAGTGATTGGGAGGCCTAGAAAATCATGCCTAAACTTATGCCTAAACCTGCGTGGCATCATCCTGATGGCTACAGTCAGGGGACCCACTTTTTCACAAACCATCAGGATCATGCCACGTATGTTTAGTCATGTATTTTGACACATAATTAGGTCTCCAAATCATTTCCCATTTTTTATATGGGTTTGACATGGCCAAGTTAAAGAGTTTTTTTGTGTACATGCTAGGACCACACCGGTCTGTTACAACGTGCACAGGATGAGGATATTCGATCATTCAGATTTAGTCCGTCGGGTTTTCTATGATTACTACGTAGTATGTGATATAAAGAGTTTTATCTTTTTTAAGGATTAAAAGATGGCTGCTAGGATGTTTGCAAGAAGTGTAAGTCGGGTGGCTCGACCCATGCTGTTTAGTCACCAACGTTTTCGGTTGGTGAGTAATGTCACTAACATACCAAAACAGTTGATCGAAAATGAAACAACAAGATCCGCGATCCAGAGAGCTAAAATGTCAACCACTGTGACACCAAACGGTATAGCATTTCTAAATCAACAAACCTTATCAAATGTTTTCCTAACCATTTATAACAAAATTTATGTTATTCTATTTAATTCAGATTTCCTCACTGATAGAAACTCCGCTATTGAGTGGTTGCCAGAAGTTTTTTGGTAGATTTGGGATTATCTTCCAGTTTGAGGTGTGTTTAATCCTTATAATCTATTTTACTTGGCTATTACAACCATATATAGGAATATTAAAGCTTTTTCTGTTTATATTTTTGACAGGTGTCGTGGAGTATTTTGCAAAGAAACATATGAGCCGAGAGGCTGTAGACGTGCTTGAGAGGTTAACAAAAGGGAAGGATTACAAAGTCAGAAGAGGAAAGAAAGGTATCACCATACAGGTTTGTGCCTCGGGTTTTGGCCATGAGGATCTCAAGTTTGCTATGGTGAAGAAGCATTTGGTTATCAAAGGTGAAACAACAAACTTGCACAAGAAGAGTATCAAGCATAAAACGAGTGTGCCAGTTTCAGATTGGAAGAAGTATGATATGAGAGGCTTGGTGGCTGAATCCAAAAATGGTCTCGTGAAAGTGTTTATTCCTTTTTCAAAGAAGTGAGAAGTTTAGGAAGGCTGTTTATTTGTAGGAATATTCGTTTTTCATCTGTTTTGGGTTGTTTGTTTGAGAGAGTTGTTTGTTTTCCTCGAATGATACAAGAGGTTTTATGTATTAAGGATACATGTTAAGCAGCCTTGTTTAGTTTATTTTCTTCTTAGATAATCTGTTTATTTTACTTGATTGGCCTGTCGGAGTTAAAAAGACTATTTAGTATCCAATTGTTCTTAATATTCCAGTTACTGACTCTTGATTTCTTAAGCACTTATTCGGCATATTGTATTCATACCTGACGGGGCTGAGTTGTGAGTGGCCTACAGTCGGCATGTTAATAGTAATGGTGCAAGTATGTGTCACATTCTGCTCTAGGTCCTCCATTCGTGCCATTTAAAAATTGCCATCATTATTAGGAATTGATGCAATTATGTGTCGTTTTGTTCCATATCGTTTGCTTTTCAACCATATGCCTCTTAAGTCAGTACTGGTGACATGGATTTTGTAGGGCGAATGCCATAAGAGCCTGAGCCACTGAGAGAAGCATGTAAGATCACGTAAGTGTCTTTTACCCGTTGAGTTATCCCCTTTGACTTTGTAAACTGGTAAACTATATAAATATCTTGACTGTTTACAGGACACCACAATTTCTCGGGTCAAGTCTTTGTTGTTACCAAACATTAAAATTGAACAAAATTCTCTACTAATTTCTATTCTCTGAATTTCTATTCTCTGAATTTCTATTCTCTGCTTCATTTCATTTCTTTGAAATTCTCTCTACCAAACGTGCCATTATATCTTGCATCTTATAAGTTTTTAAGATAAGAAACTAACTGTTTGTTTCTTTCTTTACAGACGACACAATGTTTTCCATTGGGGAAGAATACCTTAGAATAAGAATATCGGGGAGTGAAGCATCAAAGTGTTTAAGTCGTAGATATTCAACCCGTGGACTTGAAATCCTCGTTGATGTGCAAGGTTTTGTGAGGGAAGACCTCGACATCAAAGTCCACAAGAAAATGTTGATAATAAATGCAATATCGAAATACTTGTTTGGGGTGAAGATACGAGTCAAAAATATGATATCGATAGTTGCCCCTGCGGAAGTTGTGATTGCGTTTGAGCCAATCAGGGTGAAGGTGGAAGAAATGAAAGGTCAAGTGAATGTGGTGATCCCTTTGACTGATAAAGAGAATGTGGATGAGCCATAAGTAAACTACTAGGTCACATGGGTTGAGCCTTCAAGAGAGAGTTGGACCAGTTTGTGAGAGATCGAGACTTGCGGGTTATATATATTGATACCGTTGTTTTGTGCATGTGATTTTACTATGTTAACAAGTATTTTAATTACTATTTTAATTATAAATTTTAGTTACTTAACAAGTATGAATTTACGTGCTGGATTGTAGGCTTTCGTTATGTAGCACTTGATGTAATTGTATCTAAGCAATGTTTTTTGAGTTGCTTTATCATTCATAGACTTGGGTTCTGTTTGTGCATAAGATTATATACTTGACACATTTGACCCATTCCACTTTAAGGATCCTTTGAAGTGTAGGAGTTATGAATTGTAAACTATATTACCTAAAAATCATGTTTTACAACTGTAAATTATCAGAAACCATTATCTTTTGAAACTTTTTTTTTTTTTTTGACGAAAAGTGTGTTAGCATAGTAGCCCATAAGAGGCCCACGACCCATTTAGCTTTTAGTGTTATACCCTTTCTTTGTATTATATATGCTCGTTGCTTGTACCTAGTTTATCATTAATTCAAGAAGACTTGCATTTGGTCTTTAGTTTCTACATGTTACCAAGAGCTGGTTAATTAATTGGTTCGTTGTAATGATCGGTTGTAATCCATAAAACGGTTTGAATTAATCGAATAGTTGTGATCCACTGAACGGATAAGAATATTGCATGGTTACTGGATGTTGGAGATATTAATGTTATCGAATATATGATCACGTCAATGCCATGATATGATCCCAGCCATGTTTGTTTATTGAATTGAATTTGGATGTTATTGTTTATTGGATTAAATTTGCTCGAGGGTACTGAATAGTTAGGAATTAGTTTTGGTTGACTTGTTTGTTTATTAGTTGGAACTTTTGGCCATAGTGCTGTTTGATTAAAAGTTTTGGATTTGTAATATTCGTTTATTGGTGTATTTGGATTGTACTGGTTAGTTAAGATGGATATTTGTAAGAATGATCTAAAGTTAAATTCGTCATTGTTTGAGCAATTACAGAAATTTATAGTTATGTATGAGAAGTTTAAGATATTTTTAAACATGTTTGAGCAACTTAAGAAGTTTTTAGCCTTTAAGCCTCATGTTATGTTAACATCATCCAATAAAGGTTTGGCATCATCATTTTCAAAATGGATATTAGATTCGGGTGTCACTCATCACATGTCTCATATTTTGTCACAATTCATTATTATAGCTTAAAACCACTTGATTTGTACTTGGGTTCGATTAAAATCATTGGACCTTAGTTTTAGAGGGAAGGGTTATTTTCAGAATCAAGAAAAGATCGAGAATTGCAAAAACCAGCATCAACCAATCAGATTTTTTTTGAATATTTATTTTTATTATTTAATTCAAAATGATACAATGGTAAAATTACATTTTTTTTATTTTATTTTCTACTTGATTTTTTAATAAAAAAACGTTTTCTTAGTTCCTAATTTTTAGGATTTTATTTTTTATTTTTTTATTTTTTGAGAAATAATTTCTTTTTTTAGCATGCATCATTTTAGAATGTAAGGTGGATATGTGTTTTTATTCGTATAATTTAGTGTTTAATTGCTTAAACCCTTTAACTTTCGGAATTTTTCATGGTAGCACAACTTTTCTTTGAAAAAAAAGCAGACAATAGCAAGGACGTCTCCAAATACATGTGCACGTTCCTTTATACGAGTAAGTGGTGTATTCCTATGACAAAAATTGAAAGAAATAAACATTTACATTATTCTTGTTGTATTGTACATTAGTACAGCTCTAGAATTACACAATTTAATCTCAAATGAAATCAATATCGATAACAGGTGAGCCGAAAAAAAGAGACACATTTCTTTAGTGTGCACATGTGCCTGCCTTTGAATTTATGTATGCACACATAATTTCTTCAATATCAGGTGTAGAATTCTGATAATATACATGTGCAACTCACATTTTTATAAGCGAAACACATGTGCATACTTTGATGTCGCCGTCGGCTTATTTAGGTGCGGCATATGCACACATGCGTGCATCTCTCTTTATGTTTAGCTTGTTGTCGTAAACATCGAATTTTTAGTGTCACAAGACAACCTGAACAATGAAAAGTTAAGTGAGACATGTGATGATATACACAAACAAAACTATGTGAAACATTCAACTTCAAATTCACATTACTAAATGGAAAATGAATAAAAATCAAGTAGTTAAACAATTACATAGAAAAAGCACCAAATTCATTACGAGAAACGAAAAAAAGGTAGAAGCCGTATGTTAAAATTTCCATCAATATATCCCACTATTGGATGATTCAGATTTAAAAACATATATGCACTTTTAATACATTTAAACTCAAAAACTGAAAAAACACATATGCACTTTCAATACATTTATGCAATTTCAATACATTTAAACTTCGAAACTATAAACAAAAATATGCATTTTCAATACATTTAAACTCCAAAACTGTAAAAACACAAATGCACTTTCAATAAATGTATCCGAAACTGTAAAAATACATATGCACAGAAGGCATCAATTCACTAGAAAATGCAAGAACACATGTGCACTCTCAATAACACATATGCACACTCCTTTTATTTATTAAGATCTACATCGTTATTTAACTTGTTGATGAAGTTTAATAAGAAAAAGCTATACAGAGATCTAGATCGTTATTTAATAAAAGAATTGCAATAACCTGCGTTATCATATGACAACTCGCAATTTCGGTCATTTCTCAAAACAATTCATGTTTCACTATTTCATCATTTATCGTAAACTAGGTTTACGCACTGTTCCAAATTCATGTTTCACTAACCTTAATGGTTTAGTGTTCCAAATTGCGTAACGGTTTAGCGGCGAATTCATGATCATATCATCAAGGACATTTCATATAGACTAGGTTTAGTCTACATTTCATTAACATCATTTCCATCATGTTAGTTCATTCATGAATTTGCATTTCACATTAAACGCGTAAATTTCATATTAAATAAACGCTATCGCGTAAGTTATTATTTTGAACATTTAATCCGATACTTCCAAAATTATCCCGACATATTTTTATACTTACTTTTAGTTTGTAAAATAATATTTTGAGTTTACCCAGTGTTTTAAATTTATTTTGTATATAAATTGTTAAATTTATATTATTACGACGTTTTCTTAAAAACTACACGATAATTACTATATCACTCAAATTTTGCAAGAAATGTATTTTTACAATTTTATGACCTCAATATATATTACTTTGATCCATTAAAATTTATTTTTAGCTAAAACTACTTTAAATACACAAATGTATACACAAGTTACAACTTATGTCATTTAACTTACATTTACTTACACCATTTATATATAATACATAAAAAAAAAAAAAAAAAAAAAAAAAAGTATTTTGTTGAAATTCAACCCCTGGCCGACCAAGGGGGTGAGTCATTTGATTGGGTGAGATTTCTTCTTACAAGTTTAGATTCATACACTAAGTTACTTACACACAATCATTCACAATAATTCAAAGTGTTAATCAAAAGATTTTTCTCTTCTTCTTTTCTCTCTCAAACCGGTCACACCACAAGGAGGAAGAAGAAATCATCAAAACTTTTCAAGATCAAGTTTTAACAATCTAGTATACACTCTTTGTTTAGGTTTTGAAATAAAAACCTAGGGTGTTTAAGTTTAATCCCTTGTTCTTTAAACCTCATCAAGTAAACTAGTAAGCATATCATCTTCATTTTTCATCTTTCATTATCATTTCATATTCATTTCATCATATTTGAGCAAAGCATGCAAGACTTATGGATGTTTATACCACTTTTACATTGTTTTTAGAAGTTATACATATATAAGTCATCCTATAATTATCCTTGTTATATATCACTTTTGGTGATGTCTAGGAACCCATGACACCCTAAGAAGGTGTATGGTAGGATTAGAATAGCTTCGAGTTGTTTTGAATGGATTGGAATAGGTTTAGCACGAGAAAAACTCATTTCGACAAGTCTTAAAAGGGTCTGATCTTATTTTGGAAATCTGGAAAATCCGACAAGAGACATAAATTTTGGCCTAGATATTTAGAAAATATACTTTAAAACGAAACCGTGGCCGCTTGAACGGATTAAAACGGAGCTATAACGAAGAAGATATGAATTTTTCAAGTTTGACGACGAAATATATATATATCCCGAAATTTCAGCATGTTAATTCTAGTTTATACGAGTCAAAAATGAGTCTTAAGCTTTATAAATTATTTCGACTTATCAAAATATATTAGTATACTTTGATACGAAGCTAAGGACATAAAATACGTAGAAAACGGAGTTGTAGAACTTAAATTATACACGTTTACACAAAATTGCCGTAACTTTATTATTTAAGAAAAACTATATATATTTCTATTAGACAAGTGTTACGGTAAACAAGTGACCATATTGAAGGTTATTTTAACGATGACGTAGAACTTTTTATAAAGTGATGTCTTCTAGTAAAAGTAAGTTCGCCAAGCATATTTTCCAAAATGTCCGACCGTTTGTTTAGCGGAGTTGTAATGAATTAACTACGGTTGCTTAAACTTTGCCGAAATTCACTTTTAAACTACATTTTGGACAAAATCACCATACTTAACTTATATTTTTCTCTATGAACGAGACCTCTAGGATGAAAACTTAAATGCTAAAACTTTGAGATAATGATACAAGCTTTCCAAAACCGTTGAGTTCGTTTCCTAACGCTCGACGTACACCATTTTACGACTAGCTTTTCGAGGCCATTTTGTCACTTTCATGAATTTTCCAACGACATTATTTTACGACGAAAAGTTATAATTTCACAATAAATCATTAAGAAACTATTGTAGGATGACATTTTGACGTAAATACTTGCAAAGTAATTTAAGAATGGTCAAGACGTTAAAAGAGTATTTTTCGACGAAGAGTATTATTTTCAAAATTCACAAGTGGTATAAATATCATCCGAATTGCATGCATAACATTACATCATAACTCATTACGTATCATAACATTCACAATAGGTCACGGTCAGAGGTTGCGCCTCATTTCAGTATTGCCATTATATCATCATAATCATTGCAACAGTGAGTTTTCATAGCCCGATTTATTCAAGTTTTACTTTATTTCAAACCTACGGGAGAATACATTGCACACCATTTTTATTACGCTACCAAGTATGTCAAATTCATTATATTGCTTAAGTTACCTCATTGCCGCTTAAATGTCCCCATTTCATAAACATGAACCGTTAATTTCCTAGAAGCGTGGGTGAGTGGATAGATCTATCGAGGTGACACCTCCATCCGGGTTGGTGGATCCCAACTAGTCATCTGGATGCATTTCATTTCATAAACATTATTTGAGTTGTTTGGCAAGACACTCTGTTGGGCTAACATCGATCGAGCTTCGGTGTCATGTGCTTAAGCAATTGTAACATCATTTTGTGACATCATTGTCATACATAATTTATACTTGTGGTAGTCGTATTAACATTTACATAAACTCTATGAACTCACTCAACCATTGTGTTGACACTTTTAGCAATGTATTTTCAGGTAACTAAGACATTCACTTCATGGCATGCATGTGGACATATCATAGAGTCGCGATGACGACACGTCTCGCATGGGATTTATACACTTTAAAAACATCGTTTGACTTGTACCAAACTTACTTTCCACACATAGTAACTTTCATTTGGGACCTATCTTTGTAACTCGAATGTTTTATTAAATCAAGCGATGTATTTTTCAAACGACACTTTAGGTCGTTCAATATAATCGTGATTGTGATGCTATGACAACAATCCCGTGAATTCCATTCACGCGCAAAATGTAATTTGGGGTGTGATTGGCATCGAGCTTGATTATAGAGAACTAGGTTGCATCATTGACCCTAGACTATAACTACATCATCATAGCATCTCATCATTTCATCATAAGTGCATATTCACTTTGCATGCGGTTTATGCCTACATTTTTCGAGTTATTTACTTTCATTTCAAATCGATTGTCACATGGATGCCCTTAAATACCCATCCCATTATCCGTTCCTCATACTCTAATGTGGAGAATGCTTTGTCATTCCCTATCGCAATTTTAATATCAGTTGACTCATCACCGATAACGTCGAATGCCGAGATAAACCTTTAAGTAGGGCAAAGTCACTCTCACTCCTTTGTTTCACCACTAACATGTCGAGTTACACGCTATTCACACACTAAGTCACTAAACCATCATACATTTGAAGCACTTACGACATCTCATAACCCATCTGTTGGGAACCCGTCGATCATTTTGAAAAATAACCTCAAACTTATCACCTCCTATTACATCTCTTTAGGCGCTTATTCTTAACATAGGACTTGACTACGCCTCATTTTTCCTCTTATTTTGAAGAGTTATGGCGTCAAGAAAGTTGCACTAGAAATGACACCACCGCTATCCAAAAGTACGTAGATGATAGTATATCCGAGGCACTAAGGAAAGAACGAGCAATGGTAGTATTCATACCGAGGCCGCAATCTTCTGAAATTGCTAGACTTGCTTACATCAAAAGGTTTCAAGAGTTGGCTGTTCTTTGTCCAGCTATGGTTTCGGACAATGAGAAACTACTGGAAAATTTCATTGGAGGACTTCCACAAAGCATCCAAGGAGATGTAACTTCCTTTGATCCACAAACAATTGAAGAATCTACCCGTATGACTCAAATACTCATGGCTCAAGTTGTGAAGAGGGAAAACATTATCGACAATAATAACAACAACAACAATCAAACCAACAACAACAAAAGGAAATGGGAAAACGACCAAGGAGGTTATAACAACAACAACCAAAACCGTAACACTAACCATCATCAACAACATAATAGAAGGCAAGAAGCTACTATGGCTTATGTTGCTGCACCAATAGAAGGCAGAGGTTATGCTGGAACACACCCACTATGTAATAGATGTAAGTTTCATCACTCAGGTCTTTGCCCTGCCAAGTGCCGCAAGTGCCAAAAATTAGGACACCTCGCCAGGGATTGTAGAGGTAAAGCTATAATTACATGTTTCGGATGTGGGGAGCACGGACACTATCGGAACCAATGTCCCCGAAACCAAGGTGAACAAGTTGAAGGAACTCATGGGAAAACATATATATTAGAAGGAGGAGAAGCTCATCCAGGTATCAACAACGCGAAAGACCAAGGAGATTAGAAGTTAACATCTTATTTTCCTTATGTATTATGTCGTACTAAGTTTATGTCTTCCATCGTATCCGAAACTTTATAACTTAAAGATGTACTACTTTTGATAAACCACTCGTTGTAAAATATTCTCATCTATCGTACTTTATTTTCTTTCCGATTTGTTATTACTCACGAGAATTTTAATTCCTTTTACTTTAACTATCATTTTAACGACACAGATTAAATCTTTGTAAACATCGAGAGTTATAACAACTAAACCGAACGTCACATCATCGTTCCTTAATTATACATAGCCTAGCTAACTATGTCTAATTCTGGAGGGATCATGTTATGTTGGGAGCAGTTATTTATAAATCTTAGTGCAAGCAAAATCTTCACATATTTCAAAGTCAAAGTGTTATTCGTGGGAGATTCATCCAATATTTTCTCTACTATGATGTTTTATACGCTCTCAAACATCGATAACCATAATGACACTTCTCCATGTCTTCTCTCCTCGATATTCATCATAAACTCAAAAATTCGATAGACTAACACGAACTGAATTCAGGGACTGAATTCCTTTTTGGATGGGCGAATGTGACAACTCGCAATTTCAGGTCATTTCTCAAAACAATTCATGTTTCACTATTTCATCATTTATCGTAAACTAGGTTTACGTGTTCCAAATTCGCGTAACCTTAATGGTTTAGCGGCGAATTCATGATCATATCATCAAGGACATTTCATATAGACTAGGTTTAGTCTACATTTCATTAACATCATTTCCATCATGTTAGTTCATTCATGAATTTGCATTTCACATTAAACGCGTAAATTTCATATTAAATAAACGCTATCGCGTAAGTTATTATTTTGAACATTTAATCCGATACTTCCAAAAATTATCCTGACATATTTTTATACTTACTTTTAGTTTGTAAAATAATATTTTGAGTTTACCAGTGTTTTAAATTTATTTTGTATATAAATTGTTAAATTTATATTATTACGACGGTTTTCTTAAAAACTACACGATAATTACTATATCACTCAAATTTTGCAAGAAATGTATTTTTACAATTTTTATGACCTCAATATATATTACTTTGATCAATTAAAATTTATTTTAGCTAAAACTACTTTAAATACACAAATGTATACACAATGCAACTTATGTCATTTAACTTACATTTACTTACACCATTTTATATATATACAATAATAAAAAAAAAAAAAGATGTATTGTTGAAATTCAACCCCTTGGCCGACAAGGGGGGTGACTCATTTGAAGTGGGTAGATTTTCTCTTACATGTTTAGATTCATACTCTAAGTTACTTACACACAATCTCATTCATCAAATAATTCACAGTTATCAAGATTTTTCTCTTCTTTTCTCTCTCAAAACCGGTCACACCAAGGAGGAAGAAAACATCAAAATTTTTCAAGATCAAGTTTTATACAATCTAGTTACACTCTTTGTTTAGGTTTTGAAATAAAAACCTAGGGTGTTTAAGTTTAATCCCTTGTTCTTTAAACCTCATCAAGTAAACTAGTAAGCATATCATCTTCATTTTCATCTTTCATTATCATTTCATATTCATTTCATCATATTTGAGCAAAACATGCAAGACTTATGGATGTTTATACCACTTTTACATTGTTTTTAAGAGTTATACATATATAAGTCATCCTATAATTAATCCTTGTTATATATCACTTTTGGTGATGTCTAGGAACCCATGACACCCTAAGAAGGTGTATGGTAGGATTAGAATAGCTTCGGAGTTGTTTTGAATGGATTGGAATAGGTTTAGCACGAGAAAAACTCATTTCGACAAGTCTTAAAAGGGTCTGATCTTATTTTTGAAATCTGGAAAATCCGACAGAGACATAAATTTTGGCCTAGATATTTAGAAAATATACTTTAAAACGAAACCGTGGCCGCTTGAACGGATTAAAACGGAGCTATAACGAAGAAGATATGAATTTTTCAAGTTTGACGACGAAATATATATATATCCCGAAATTTCAAAGATGTTAATTCTAGTTTGTACGAGTCAAAATGAGTCTTAAGCTTTATAAATTATTTCGACTTATCAAAAATATATTAGTATACTTTGATACGAAGCTAAGGACATAAAATACGTGAAAACGGAGTTGTAGAAGTTAAATTATACACGTTACACAAAATTGCCGTAACTTTATTATTTAAGAAAAACTATTATATTTCTATTAGACAAGTGTTACGGTAAACAAGTGACCATATTGAAGGTTATTTTAACGATGACGTAGAACTTTTATAAAGTGATGTCTTCTAGTAAAAGTAAGTTCACCAAGCATATTTTCCAAAATGTCCAACCGCTTGTTTAGCGGAGTTGTAATGAATTAACTACGGTTGCTTAAACTTTGCCGAAATTCACTTTTAAACTATGTTTTGGACAAAATCACCATACTTAACCTATATTTTTCTCTATGAACGAGACCTCTAGGATGAAAACTTAAATGCTAAAACTTTGAGATAATGATACAAGCTTCCCAAAACCGTTGAGTTCGTTTCCTAACGCTCGACGTACACCATTTTACGACTAGCTTTTCGAGGCCATTTTTGTCACTTTCATGAATTTTCCAACGACATTATTTTACGACGAAAAGCTATAATTTCATAATAAATCATTAAGAAACTATTGTAGGATGACATTTTGACGTAAATACTTGCAAAGTAATTTAAGAATGGTCAAGACGTCAAAAGAGTATTTTTCGACGAAGAGTATTATTTTCAAAATTCACAAGTGGTATAAATATCATCCGAATTGCATGCATAACATTACATCATAACTCATTACGTATCATAACATTCACAATAGGTCACGGTCGAGGTTGCGCCTCATTTCATGATATCCATTATATCATCATAATCATTGCAACAAACAAGTGAGTTTTCATAGCCCGATTTATTCAAGTTTTACTTTATTTCAAACCTACGGGAGAATACATTGCACACCATTTTTATTACGCTACCAAGTATGTCAAATTCATTATATTGCTTAAGTTACCTCATTGCCGCTTAAATGTCCCCATTTCATAAACATGAACCGTTAATTTCCTAGAAGCGTGGGTGAGTGGATAGATCTATCGAGGTGACACCTCCATCCGGGTTGGTGGATCCCAACTAGTCATCTGGATGCATTTCATTTCATAAACATTATTTGAGTTGTTTGGCAAGACACTGCTGTTGGGCGAACATCGATCGAGCTTCGTGTCATGTGCTTAAGCAATTGTAACATCATTTTGTGACATCATTGTCATACATAATTTATACTTGTGGTAGTCGTATTAACATTTACATAAACTCTATGAACTCACTCAACCATTGTGTTGACACTTTTAGCAATGTATTTTCGTGTAACTAAGACATTCACTTCATGGCATGCATGTGGACATATCATAGAGTCGCGATGACGACACGCCTCGCATGGGATTTATACACTTTAAAAACATCGTTTGACTTGTACCAAACTTACTTTCCACACATAGTAACTTTCATTTGGGACCTATCTTTGTAACTCGAATGTTTTATTAAATCAAGCGATGTATTTTTCAAACGACACTTTAGGTCGCTCAATATATGACGTGATTGTGATGCTATGACATAGCGAAATCAATCCCGGTGAATTCCATTCCACGCAAAAGATGGTGAAACATTCAAGACCATAATTTGGGGTGTGACACCACTTTAAAGTTAGACATCCGTGATATCTCTTATGCAGTCATATTGTTAGTTAGTTTGTCTCTGCTCCCACAACGGATTACTGGGCTGCTGTTTTGCACATTCTCAGGTATCCTCAGGGTACTCAGTTTCGGACACTTTTGTTTCCTTCTATGTCGACCTGCGTGCTTATTGTGCTTCTGATTGGGCTGGGGATTCTGTGGGTTTTGTATTTTTCTTGATGATTCCTTGATTTCGTGGAAGAGTAAGAAACAAGATGTTATTTCTAAATCTTCTACAGAAGCCGAGTACCGAGCCATGACAGTGACTACTAGTGAGATTATTTGGTTATGTTGGTTGCTTACAGATATGGGTGTTCCGTATAAGCAATTCTACTCCGTTACATTGTGATAATCGTAGTGCTATTCATATTGCACGTAACTCGGTGTTTCATGAGCGCACCAAGCATATTGAGATAGATTGTCATTTCACTCGTCATCATCTTCAGGCTGGGACTATCTCTCTACCGTTTGTTCCTTCCACTTTACAGATTGCAGATGTATTTACCAAGCCACACTCTGGACCACGTTTTCGTTTTCTAACTGACAAATTCTCAATGTTTCTCGCTGCAGCATTGTGAGTTTGAGGGGAGATGTTAGCATAGTAGCCCATTAGAGGCCCACAGCCCATTTAGTTTTTAGGGTTATACCCTTTCTTTGTATTGTATATACTCGTCAGGGGCGGATCTAGCTTGAAGGCAGGGTATGCACGTGCATACCCTGCGTAAAACTTTGCTAATGTAACTGTAAAATACATTGAATACTTATAAGTGCATCCACAATGCAATAAGTCTTTGATGACTTATTGCATTTAATGCATTAAATGCAAACCACATTTAATATATACAACTTTGAATAAAGACTTGAAGTTTCAAGTCTTTTTAAAAAGTCTTTCAAAAAGCTATCAATGCAATGCATAAAAAGTTTTTCAAAGGACTTATTAAAATAGTGAAAAACTATTCTTAGTTTTGACATTGTGGATGCTCTAAGTGCACACCTTCCAAAATATAAAGAAAACATGAGTGCATACCATAAAAGTAAAAAAGAAAGAAAAAGAAAAGGATAAAAATAAAAGGAAATGAAACGGTGGTACGGTGGTACAGGGAGGAGGAGGCAATAGGGATTTAAATGTAGGGGTGAGCGAAAAAACCGTAAAGACCGAATAAACCGAAAACCGAAACCGAACCGAAAATAACCGAACCGAACTAATAACCGAACCGAATTTGCTAAAATCGAACCGAACCGAACTACTAATTCGGTTCTCGGTTTGGTTATGAGTTTGGTAGTTTAAACCGAAAACCAAACCGAAAACCTAATTCATATAAGTATATATATTTTTATATTTATATATATATTTATATATTTTATGTATATTTATATATAAATAAATCTTGTTAAAAGGTTATCATAATATAATAAAACACTTTTTATGCTTGAAATATAATTTTTGCTAAATATCTATGTAATTATTAATTTTTTTTTTTTAAAATAGTGAAATTCGGGTTATTTAGGTCAACCCAAGAACCGAACCAAATTAAATTCAATGAACCAAACCGAAAACCAAATTTGAATTTGGTTTGGTTCGGTTCTCGGGTTAACATTAATTTTTTTTTAACCGAATTAACCGAACAACCGATGACCGAACCGATCAACACCCCTATTTAAATGTAGGTCAAACGTTCAATTTCGTTGTTTTTTTAAGGCCCAATAATATTATTGATAGTTTTTTTCACTGGCCCAATCAAATCAATTTTATAACTTGCATAGTTGCATGTACTATTAGTCATTAGATAGTTTTCTTTTAATCGAGTTTTGTTTATTTTTTATTTCTGGTTTGATTACTATTTAAAAATGATTCGTTTCATTTACCACTAATGAATCAAATATTTTGGATAGAAAATAATTATATGTGTTTTTTATAGGTTAATATCTATTTTGTTATACTTGCTCGTAGATTTAAGGTTTGTTGTTTTATGATATTTAGATATGAAATTGCGAATGTAATTCTTTTAGTACCCGACCACTTAGCCTTATTTTAGTATTTCATTTATATAGTTGTTGATTAATATTTACACATTAGTTATGAAAGTTATCAGCATCATACGTTATTACATAATTTGAGATAAGCTTTTGTTTGTGATCTTGTTCGAGTATTACCAAAACCAAACCAATTTTAACTTCAATACACGAGTCGGACTACCCAATTCAATCTCTAATAACCCAAACTTGACATATTTAAATCAACTTTTATAACTAAGATCCAAAAAACATATATAGCCCGTCGGATGCAAATCTCAAAAAATCCGACTCGAAAAACGAAACCCGAAAACCGAATTTGTTAATAGCTCTAAATAATCGTGTACCTAAAAAATCCGAATTTGTACCTAGTTTATCGTTAATTCAAGAAGACTTGCATTTGGTCTTTAGTTTCTACAAAGTGATCGTTAGTAGCGGAGCTAGACTATAAATTGTGGGAGGGCCAAACCTGTGAATCTAATGATTTAACTGATCGTCAAATAGAGAAAATATGTTTGTTATAAACTTAACAAACATCTCACACATTAAACAAAATAAAATGGATTCAGCTAGGTTGAGTATCTTGAATGCTTTAGAAGATTAAACTATAATATATTATTTATAGGAGACGGTCACTTAATTACTTGATATGAAAATAATTAACGTCAAACTGCAAAAATTAGAAATACATTAGTGATTAGTTTGTCTAGTCAATCTTATTTGTCCAGCTGCACCTTGGGAATAGTTCATTAGCACTCCACCTTTAATCTCGGTCTTGATGGGCTCGGAGTTGGTTATCTTCTCGGGCGCTAAATGAACCTTGGCGCGGTAGTCTCTACGAGTGTCTTGTTTCTGGACATAGGCCATAATGAAGAGAATATTGTGTTGAAAACTTTCCTTCAGTTTGGCGTTAATGTCGGTGTCTTCATCAGTCACCTTCTTCTTTACGTTTCTGGGAACGTTTAGGGATACTTTTCGCCTTCTTTACCAGTCTCTATTGTCCTACTCAGTGTATGAGGAAGCAAGTATTATAGTATCACGAGCCCTATTGCCCCAAAATATCGATCCATGCAGTTCACCTGAAAGAACCAGCAACTAGAAGAAACTTATTATATATAAACGCAAAAAACTATGGACCAAACTTACCATGGGACGGGTTTGCAATAAATCCGTGGTGATCAGATGCAATGGTTGGCAGAACGGGATGGTGGGGGATGATCTGTTGAGAAATTTGCAAGCAGCAGGCGTTTCACAAATAAAGAAAAAGCCATCGATCCCCGATCAAATAAAAATACAATAACAACTAAAAATCCTAAGAATCAAACAACATCAACTTCCAATATATGGTAACATGGATATTACAAATGGAATTTTAAGACAAAACTAATAAACATGATACGCAAGGATATAACTCGAACAATATATAATTTGTTAATTAGTGAAACTCTTATGTTTAGGCAGCCCATTGATAAATGATAAATACCGGTTTAAAACCCGTATAATACACGGGCTAGCTAAATTTAAAAGCTAAAAGTTATTGGATTTTTCTTTTATTTTTTTATTATGGGAAACATATTTAACTTAATTAATAGCTAAATTGAGTATTGTTGTTGTTTAAGTGTTAGTTATCGTTGATTTAAAATGCTAAATATGAATATCCGATAGTAATTTATTAGTGCAAAAATATTTGCGGATAACACATGTAAAGTGGAATTACCAAAAAAATTCCCCACAGTTTTTTTTCTTTTTTTTTTTTTTTAAAGACCTCGGTTGTGTTTGCCATCACATAGAAGTGGGATGTGGCAAGTCATCCTTGGCTATCTAACAAGAATGCTGTTCTGTTCTATACTAGTAAACTCTTCTTGAAAGAAAGAAGAGATCACCTTGTAAGAGCAAGAAGAGCGCATCAATTAGCCGGGGATGACTGCTATAATAACAAAACAAGGTGTCAATTTGGAACACCTTGAAGAGTAATGAAGCAAATCATCCTGGCTACTAAACAAGAACCTCTGTTAGTATTATGTTATCAGTTTCGGTGTACGTTACTTGGTTTAGTACAACTGACTATTTATAGCCTACGATAACCGATAACTGGCCAATGAAACCACTTGAATCTGTATTCCTTCTTCTTTTTTCCTTTCCGACTTTCTAACATATAGAAACCATATTTAGGAGAATATATTCTGTGAACACCATTCTGTTTGCCTACTTAAGGAAAAGAGGATGTAACACCGATTAAATGGAATAATGTTTTTCAATCAATGGTACAAACTTTTGCATACGAGTTGACTTCCATGAACTGACAATGTGTTCTTGAAACACGAGATAAAATATCAGGTTTATAGTTGCATTGAAATTGGTAGATCATAATTCGTTATATTAAAATGACGCATTTATCTGCAATTTATTGATATAGTTTTCTACGAGTAACGAATCCTTCTTTTACCCCCAACGTATATATACTATATGTATGTAGAGTTGAGATCCATGTAACTCAATTTGTCGTAGAACCAATTAACCAATCACATTCATTCGTTTTTATTTTCACTTTTTTTTAAAACAACATATCTCGCAACCAGTAATCTTGTTCTGAAAAATACACCATCGTGACGAGAATTAAATTATCTTTCTATAGATATGCATTGTTATATCTTTCGTGAACTTTTTTTAAAAGTTCGTCTTAAAAATCACGTGTGATTTGTAAAAATCACATGTGATTCGTAAAAATCAAATCACATATGATTTTAAGAAATCACATGTGATTCTTACAAATCACATGTGATTTACAAATCACACGTGATTTTTCCGGAAGAAATTTTTTTAAAAATTGGTCGAAATTTTGTAAGAATCACATGATTTTAAAAATCACACGTGATTCGTAAATCAAATCACATATGATTTTAAGAAATCACATGTGATTCTTACAAATCACATGTGATTTTTACAAATCACGTGTGATTTTACAAATCACATGTGATTTTCGTGATTTTTCCTGACGAAATTTTTAAAAAAGTTCGTCGAAAGTATATAACAATGCGTATCTATGAAAGATAATTTAATTCTCGTCGAGATGGTATAATATTTTGACGTAACGATTAACGGTTTGTGAGATATTTAATTTCAAAAAAAGGGTGAATATATTTTAATAAAAAGAAATGAGTGGTATGATTGGTTGATTGGTTCTATCGCAAATATGGGTTCTATAATGAACTTTTCTCTATGTATGTATCCTTGTATCCCGGGAAGCATACTATTTTTTATATAGTGAAAAAGATCATTCATTCTTGAAATCTTAAATTTTCAAAACTTAAATTAATGTAGTTTGCCTAAATTACCCCTAAGTATCCTTTAATACACCTTAAGCTTGATCAACTATAATCTTGACAACTTTTTAAAAACACACATTATATTAATTTTAAAAAAACATATGCTTTGTATTTCAAAAAACACATGCTTTGCATCAAAGGTCGAACCAGAATCACGATTTCACAAGTCGCTTTGCATGGGTATACGTCTAGTGTATATAAATCACAAAAACGTATTTAAAAAAGTCAACCTAGGAAAGTCGACATGCCCAGAACTTCATGGCATACAACCATAAAAAACATCCACAAAATGAGTTGTCATGGTTTGATTGATGAATCCTATTATAGTTTCTTTCTCTCTACATGATGAAGTCAATCTAACCACGACAACTCATTTTGTGAATATTTTTGTGGATGTTTTTTTGTGGTCGTAGCATTGCTCCACATAGAAACACATTCAAACCCACTACGCTAAGTATCCATACATATATAAGCAAAATTACTAAAGCTGAAGACATACTACGCATACATGTAACCACTACTGTTTTTTGCTTAATGAGAATACCAATTGTTATGGCGAAGCCCCATCTTTGCTCACTAACACAATAGTATACCTGAGCAGTAAGCAAAACATTATTAGATGACTATCACAATTAGGTTTGGGCCAACTAATAGTCATCTAATAAACATGAGAAATATCATACTTTTCCAAAACTGCAATCTTTTTCCAAGACTGCATAATTGGTCTATATTTCTTTAAAGCAAGTTAAACCATATGTCATAAAGTCAGGACACCACATATTACACTTATATGACCCATAATAGCACAATATTCCCCTTGCCATTTCCATATCAAGTAGCTTCACTTTAATTTGATTCTCAAACTGGAAGGCCATGTTAGCATTCCACTTATTAGCCACATGAATAACAACATCTGTTTTCTTCACTTTTTACTTGTAGGGTCTGCAGTATATACTACAACAATCGCCGCTTCATGAGGCGATATTTCAGAGCCACGGACATGTCCCCACGAAACCTTTTTGTGGGGACATGTCCCCGAAAGACCGACAATACCTTCTGGAATACTTTTCCGGGAATGTTCGTCAATTTTAGTGGGGACACGTGGGACCCATGATTGATTGTCGCCGGTCAAATATGTCCGACGGGCTTGCTTTTCGCGGGGGCGGCCCCGGGAAACTATTTTTAAACTTTACTTAAAGTATCCTAATTACGTCATTAGTCCGTGTTTTCCTGGGGACACGTCCCCAGGAAAAGCTGTAAATTGTAATATGCTTTTGAACCTTCACCGGGGACATGTCCCCAGCAAAACTAGCTGACCCAATATGCAGAATATTGCTGCAAAATGGGTAATTTCCAGATTTTTTCCGGAAATTATCCGGAAAAAATCTACAACCTGTTTGCTAACATAGTTATCCTTTTCAGAATCATAACACAAATTCGCTAACATAGTTATCCTTTTCTAAAATCATGCCAATCATAACACAAATTCGCTAAACATAATATCATATATACCCATCAATCGCTAACATAGTTATCCTTTTCTAAAATCGCCAAAACGGTTCCATAGTTTTAATCTTAATTAGTTTCTAATCCTAGTATATACTCTGTTAATTAATAAAATTTTGCATACCCTACTCATATTAACAGCAATAACTATAAATTTTGCATACCCTACTCATATTAACAGGAAGCTAAAAAAATACATATACATTCAAAAATAGGGAGCTATAAACTTTTGCCGGTGACATGTCCCCGCTAAAAAAAATAAACAAAAAAAATAATAAACATACCTTTTGGTCTCGGCTCACGGTTGTGGTCTCGGCTCGGTCTCGGTCTCGGGTTGGTCACACCACGACTCATGTACTAAAAAAATAAACAAAAAATTATAAATTAAAAATTAAACAATTAACAATTAACAATTAACAAATAACGACAATTAAAAGAAAAATAAAAATAACGAAAATAAAAAAACTAGCAAAATTAAAAAAAAATGTGTACCTGGTCTCGGTCTCGGATGTTGTGAGAGTAGAGGGGAAGAGAAAGAATTAAACAATGAGATGGTTTGAGAAAAGAATTAAACAATGAGAGGGTTGAGAGTAGCAATGGAGATGGTGCACAGTTGTGCGAGTGTGGGGAAGACAACGCAGTGGTGGTGGTGGTGGTGTGAGAGTAGCAGTGGTGGTGGTGGTGTGAGAGTAGTTGTGGTGGTGGTGGTGGTGTGAGAGTAGTTGTGGTGGTGACTTGAGAGGAGGAAGACGAGGGTTTCGTTTTTTTTTTTTTTTTTTTTTTCCCGAGTGAGACCGGATCATTAATAATTGAGGTTAATATTTCCTTTCACCTTTTGCCGGGACAACTCCCGTGAAGGTTTTTGTCTTCTTGAGACACTTTTGCGGGGACACGTCCCTGGGAAAATGATGGCGGGATAAAGCAAAAGTGCGGAGGGAAAATGAAAATTTATGCCAAAACTTTCCCAGGGGACATGTCCCCGGGAAAAGATATAATTATAAAATTAAAACTATCATTTTAAATAATTAGAACTAATAATAAATTATAAAATTATATAATTAAATTTAACCTAAAAATTATAAAACTAATCTAATTACTTTTAACTTAGGTTAAACGACCAAGTATAGGTGCATTGGTATACGTATCATGTTAAACGACCAAGTATAGGTGCATTGGTATACGTATCATGTTAAACGACCAAGTATAGGTGCATTGGTATACGTATCATGTTAAACGACCAAGTATAGGTGCATTGGTATCGTATCATGTTAAACGACCAAGTATAGGTGCATTAGTATATGTATCATGTTAAACGAGCGAGTATATGTGCTATTGGTATACGTATCATGTTAAGCGAGCAAGTATAGGTGCATTGGTATCGTATCATGTTAAGCGAGCAAGTATAGGTGCATTGGTATCGTATCATGTTAAACGACTAAGTATAGGTGCATTGGTATCGTATCATGTTAAGCGACCAAGTATAGGTGCATTAGTATATGTATCATGTTAAGCGAGCGAGTATATGTGCTATTGGTATCGTATCATGTTAAGCGAGCAAGTATAGGTGCATTGGTATACGTATCATGTTAAGCGAGCAAGTATAGGTGCATTGGTATCGTATCATGTTAAACGACCAAGTATAGGTGCATTGGTATCGTATCATGTTAAACGACCAAGTATAGGTGCATTGGTATCGTATCATGTTAAGCGACCAAGTATAGGTGCATTGGTATCGTATCATGTTAAGCGACCAAGTATAGGTGCATTGGTATCGTATCATGTTAAGCGACCAAGTATAGGTGCATTGGTATACGTATCATGTTAAGCGACCAAGTATAGGTGCATTGGTATACGTATCATGTTAGCGACCGAGTATAGGTGCATTGGTATCGTATCATGTTAAACGGCGAGTATATGTGCTATTGGTATCGTATCATGTTAAGCGACCAAGTATAGGTGCATTGGTATCGTATCATGTTAAGCGACCAAGTATAGGTGCATTGGTATCGTATCATGTTAAACGGCGAGTATATGTGCTATTGGTATATCGTATCATGTTAAGCGACCAAGTATAGGTGCATTGGTATACGTATCATGTTAAATGACCAAGTATAGGTGCATTGGTATCGTATCATGTTAAGCGACCAAGTATAGGTGCATTGGTATCGTATCATGTTAAGCGGCATATCTTAAGTTCCATCGTATGTCGTTACAAAAATCTGGTCAAAAGAAACGAAGACTTGAATTTTGAGCGGTGGGTTGTATCTCCGGTTGTCCAACGCTTGATTTATTGATGAGACTTGACGAAACAGAGTAGAAAGAGTTTCTTCAGTTTCATTATTTGAGCATATGTAATTTAGTATTGGAAATGGGGTGTTTGGACACCATAATATTGTTAACTAAGAACATGGTCAGCTTTACAAATCCAGCATGTGCTTTGATTTATAAAAATACTTGACAGATACATACTACAAGAACAACAACAACATCAACAACAGCAACTACAAGAACAACTACTACTTTGATTAGCAACAACAACAACAACAACAACAACAACAACAACAACAACTACTACTACTACTACTACATACGAAGATTTTCCATGTCACCTAACAACTCACGAAATAATGCATCCGACTGACATGCGTGGTCGTCGGGAATCGTTGCCATTTCAAGTGTGGCCTCAAGCACCCTTATTCTTGTCTCTAGCACATGTTTTTGTGTTTCCAAAAAGCTTATCCTAAGATCTTTTCATGGCAGCTCGAGCACTCTGTTGGTGCGAGATTGTTCTTAAGTACTCGTCAAATGCATCCTTCCACATAAAATATCCGCATCCATTATCTTTTACGAATCATTACATAATAAGAAAATTATAAGATATTACAACCCAATTATTTGTATATTTACATATATAGGAAATGTATGATTGTTCACCTTTGACAGAGGACATGAATAATATTGTCGTCCAGATGAATAATCTCTATGTGATGTTCTTAATTTTATATTTCCTGCTCCACAAGAACACATAAAAGGATTAAATTGCTCCATCTCAGGTATATAAAGTGTAATTTTGAGGATAAGAAATTTGTGAAGATAAGAAATTTGAGGATAAGATATGGTATATAAAGTGTAATTTTTCTTGATAAAGGTTTTGGCCGGGGACATGTCCTCGGAAAAAGGTTTGGCGGGAATTTTCCCGCGAACAATTAACATGCTTTGGACTTTGATCAAAGTTTGATAAAAGTTGAAAATACTTTTGGCGGGGATGCGTCCCCGGAGAAATTTTACCTTGAATTTTGACTGTCCGGTCAAAGTTTAATAAAAATCAAACTTACTTTCGCCGGGGACACGTCCCCGGAGAAATTTCACGTTGAATTTTCCTTAACAAGTAAGCGAATTCATGTGCCACGTCAGATTCAATTTTGTCGTTTAGTTCTTTCATGGGGGCTTTTGTCATAAAAGCCTCATCGCCCGTCCATCTGATTGTTGCAGTAAGGTTTTGATTATACATATCTGGCTCAATTATTGACTTTTAGTAAAGTAAAGTCAAAGTCAAAGTATTCTGTCACGTGTTTACAGATTTGGTGATGCTTCTTAGCTACATTATATCCTAAGTAAAGTTAAAGCATTTTGTTATGTTTTTTGAAAGAACATATGTGCATGAAGATCCTTTATGTAGGTTTTCATGATTAATTTAATCACTAGAGAGATGTTTAAGTGTAAGCCAAAGGCCGGCCTGTATGCAACTCGTCTAATTAACACTCATTTTAAGTCATTTGTTGTCATCATAAGTCTGTTTATTGCATGTTAACATATTATGGGTTTATTTTCTTATCCCTCAATACCTCAAAAGTATGATGCATGAAATTTGGCAAAATCTACTAAGAGCGCTAGGTGTGGGGCTCGCCGTCGCCTACGTGGCCGGCCGCCGTGGCTCGCCGCCACACCGCCTCTCTTCGTTGTGGCTCGCCGTCGATGGTGAAATCGTGGGGACGACGAACGCTTCACTCTGACAAATGATTTTCCCTTTTTATTTTTTACTTTTTTTTTATTTCTCTCTTTTTTTTTTTTTTTTTAAACTTGTTTAAGTTTTATGGAATAAGGTGAAGGTGAAGTTGATTTCAAAGTTTCGTAGAGTGCGAGCTTCCGTGGTTAAACAAAGAAAAAGCGAAACTTTAAAGATTAGCGAAAACATGAAATACATAATAACCTTAAACATTAAAACTACGGATGGATCCCTAAAACAACATAAAACATGAAATACATAATAAAACTACTAAACACTTAAAAAAGCGAGTCATCCGAGTCCAAACCATCATCACTTGTTGGCGGAGAATAAAACTCCCCATTAATGTATCGACTCTCCATTATGTCGAAAAGTTGTCTTGGAGGTCTCGCGCCTCCCGTGCTTCTTGCTCACGGCGACGACCTCTTCACGCGCTCGCTTCTTGCGAGATCTCCCGACATTTTCTTCATCTTGTTCAAGCCGGGAGGAAGCCTCACTTAACCCGCTTGGGTGGTTTGAAAATCCACCGTGGCAAGTGATCCGTCGCCGAAATGGCGAGTTGGAAAGTTGGTTTCGACAAGTGATCTGGTCTTGGGAAAGGCGTTTCCAACAACTTCTCTGGGTTGGGAATTCTTGAGAAAAGTCTTTCTGAGACATTCTTTTGTGTGTGAATTGTGTTATTTGTGTGTCAAACTAATCTTTGGTATGCTAGTATATATAGAAAACTTAACTGTTTGAATTTGAATTTAAAATTTAAAATTTAAAATTTGAATTTGAATTACCATAACAAGAACGACTTTAAAATTTGAATTTGAATTACCCTACCAACAATAAGCGGTTTTAAAATTTGAATTTGAATTACCCGCCCAACAAGACTGCTTTTTAAAATTTGAATTTGAAATTAAAACCACCTTTATAAATAACATCAACCATCATTTTATTTCAAATCTACATCAATTCAAAAACACACACAAATGTCTCAAAATATGAAGTGGAACAAGTCGAAGAAATCTTGCTTGCAAGTTTGGATACAAATTTACATGAAGCTATGGATATGCAAAATAACCGTTCAGAAAATATTTTTGGAATGACGTTATGCATATGTTCAATAATCGACAACCGATGACCATCGTACAAAAATTCAATCACGGGTAAATGGGCGAGGATTAACGTCGATTGCAAAGGTTCAACGCAATTTACAAGCATTTGCGGTCGAAGTGCTCAAATGACCAATCTCATCTCGAAAATGCGAAACTAAGCTTCCAAACAATTTGGTAGAAATGCGTTCAAATATGTTCACGTTTGGGAGATTTTGAAAAATTGCCCAAATTGGGATGTCGAAGATTAATTCGATGGTATGTGTTGTTTTTCTTAATCGTGTTGTTTTTATTCCGTATCGTGTTGTTTTTTCCGTATCGTGTTTTTTTTTTTTTTTTTTTTTTCGTATCGTGTTCTTTTTATTATTGTGTTATGTATTGTATTTTAATTTGAATGAAATGAATTTATTTAGTTTTTATTTGGAAGTGAAAATTGAATAAAAAAATAAAGTGGTAGTGGTGGGGCTAGAATGAAGAGGTTGAGGTTTGTTATGAGTGAGGAGGGTTTGTTGTGGTTAGTTGTGAGAAAATGAGATCTTGATGTGGCGGAGGTGGCGCGATGATGAAGTAAATGCTTGTTATGATACCTAGCCCTCTAACTTAGCATATGAACGCAGGTTTACTAATATATCACTAAATCTATATATTCCCACTTGGTGTCGTAGTTGGATTGCTTAATGAACAAACACTGCATCTTTAACGTAAGTATAGTGCTAATTATCTTATGATCGATCAGAAAAACCTACATGAACATCAATTTAACTTTCATTCGTTTTAGAATTTATGTTTCGGGTTCAATGTCAATGACATGTATTTTCGTTACAAAATGCTGTACACACTTTATAAACAAATTCTTTAAGATTTAGTGATCATTATTGCATTCCTTTTATAGTAAAGTCAACTAATCTAACACATGCACACGTATTGGAATATATGCACTTTTCTTAGCAAATATATGCACTTTCAGATGCTCAATGTTTGCCTTCTAGCCTTGGCTAAAAGCCATGCATGCAAGTGATGTATATAGAATTTAGTTGATATTTATTCTTTAACTTTTTTTTTATCAATCTTAGATGCCCCCTTTACGTGAAATTTTGCGAGTTCTAGGCACCTCAAAGTAATTGTTTGTATTCCATGATTCAATGCGAGACTAGAAGTAGTCTTGATATTAAATTAAATTATGAATGTTTAATATATAGTGTTGATGCTGCTACATGCCCCTTTTGGCCTACTTGAAGAGATTTGAAATTGCTTCTCGGCCACATTACAGTTCCATGTCAATGATCCAACAAGGCTTCCATGGACTAAATAGCCAAATGGAACCCTACTTGATATCTCAACTTATGTATGAATTGAAGGAGGCATCAAATAGTCTTAGAGTGATAACCAAAGTCAATTGTGAAGTGAGATTGTGGTCATTGGTTGAAAAATGATATTCCTTTTACTCGTGTTTTATTCAGTTTTCTTCATGTGGATATATCGAATTGGATTCATAAAATCTAGCAACTGGGATATGTTGGGATTTTATAACCTAGTTAGCCAAGTAACGCAAACAAGTACGTAGCGGAATTAGATCTAGTTAAAGCAATTAGGTAAACACATATTTAATAAACAATAATAAATAAAAGGTAAATAAAAAACTAACCCTCGATGTCAACTGCACGCTATCAACGAACAAGAAAACCAAAGAAACCAAGTATCTAAAATAGATACCTCTACGAGTCTACACACAAACACTTAAACCAAGTACGTTCGAATTAAGCTAGTCGAGAACGTTTAAAACAATCAACCCCTTGAATAACTTGAATACCACGAACAAGAAAACCCAAGAACCTTTTCTTCTAATCTGCCAGAGAATCAAAACTGTCCGAGGAACAGTTTCTTTGTCACCCGATATCTGACAAAGGTTGTCCGATGTTTTTCCTGTTTTTTCCGAGAAAACGAGCAAACAGAAAATCCCAGAAAACCTTGTTGCTACCTTATTCGACTAGGAACTTAGAACAAGTAAACAAAACCTTGAAACTCTAAACACACTTAGTAAAATTGAATGCAAGTATTAGAGTTTGTAAAATCAAACTAAACCCTAATAGGTTTTAGAGAAATCCGATTAGGTATATAGGGATTTATAGGTGAATCGTTTAGTATAGTTTAGGGATAGATGGATGTTAATGAATGCAAGGGTGTGTTTGTTTATATAGGGTCAAGAACCAACCCAAGCACGGACTTGATGCTTGTGCACCAAGCTACAAAACCAAACGCCCCCGAGCAGTTATGTCAAGGCCCAAGGCAAACTCTAAACCGACCCAGTTGTAAGTGGATCAAGTCCATGGGTCGTTTATATGACCGGTTTTCATGCATGCATAAAGCGGGTCTAACATATTCAAATAATAAAGCGTTAATCACGTGCCGTGTTTAACGTGTGTGCCTTATAGGCTCACACTTCTAGTCGTTCGTGTGGTTTTAACTCCATTAACCAACAACTCCCACTGGGAGTTGGGTGTCGAATGGCACACAAAACTAACGACGGAAACGTCTAGCAACGCTCACTCGCTTTTTAACTAAAAGTGCACGAGATAATAGTTTTATAAAATTTCTCAGTAGCATGGTCATTCAATGTCTTGCTTTAATCATCCTTTGTTATAGATACCGTTAAACCATGGATATGGATCCGAACTCATTCCATATAGTTTAACCATTTAGAATCTCGTTATAGATTTTAATTCAGATATACCAAATGTAATCAAGAATCATCTTGCATTATCCTTTGGGTTTGGCCAAACAATTATCTAATTAAATCTGGAGAGGCGCCATAGTATCTTTCTGCACATATCAAGTGGAGTAACAAATCCTTTATTGACTACAAGTGTTGTGGATGCTGCTTCACATCACTCCAAAATATAGCATTTATAACTACCTTATTCAGATAGCGTTTTGCGTATACTTACAAAAATAATATCCACACATAACAGAACTTGCTTGTATCTCAAGTCCAAGGACGAATTAACAAACCATTTTCAATATTTTGCTTATGACAATGATCCAAAAGTAAATGTTTGAAAGTTGGGGTATTCAATATGCATCTCTAGTGAATGCATATGAATTTGGCGGGAACGATCCAAATTCTCGTTAGAATATAACCAACACTCACATTTGCCTTACATAACAATATTCCCATATTGTTAACCGACAATGGACATATTTAGAATGATAAATCATTTCATGGATTAAACATGCAAATATGGAATAACAGATTATATAAATAAAATAACAAATACCTCGTATCTTTATTTATCATAAAGTAATAACTGTGTTACAATTCCAAATTATCCAAATACTAATTAACACACAGATTTACATGAGACTACTAGCATGTATTAAACCTATACATCTAGTCAATTTAGAATACGCTAAAGCTTTCATAAATGAATCAGCTAGGTTGTCATCTGTGTGAACCTTTGATATCTTCACATCACCCATTTCAATGGTCTCTTGAAGATAATGAACTTTAGCGCGATAATGTCTAGCACCTTTAGTGATTCCGCTTTCATTAGCTATAGTAATGGCTCCAGTATGATCACAATACAAATTAATGGGTTCTTCAATTGTGGGAACATTCTTCAACCCAGAAATGAATTTACGAATCCATATAGCCTCGTTAGATGCATCACAAGCACTCAGCTTATGTAGATCAAGTAGCAAAAATACTTTGCTTTGTGTTTTTCCAATCAACAGCACCTCCATTTAGAACAAATACATATCCATTCTGAGATTTAAAGTCGTCAGCATCTGTTAGATATCCAAAATTAGTGTAGCAAGAAATCCTGAGCTCTTGTTCCTTCTCCCTCCATAAACCGAAACATATACCTAGTATTACGTAAATACTTAAGAATATTCTTAACAACGATCCGTTGAAGTTCACATGGATTACATTGAAATCGGCTTGTCACATTCGAGCGAACGCAACATCGGGCGAGTACATCTCACGGCATACATAATAGATCCTATAGTCAAAGCATAAGGAACTCTTTTCATGCGCTCTTTCGCAGCAGGTGTCTCAGCACCTTGTGACTTACTGAACTTAGGCTCCTCTTGCATTGGGATAGCTCCACGTTTGGAATTCTCCATACAAAATCTCTTCAAGATTTTCTCAATGTAAGCACTTTGACATAACCAATCAGTCGTTTAGATCTGTCTCGATAGATCTTGATTCCAAGAATATATGCAGCTTCTCCTAAATCTTTCATGGAAAAACATCTTCCAAGATAGGATTTTATATCTTGCAACATTGAAATGTTGTTTCCCATGAGCAATATGTCATAAACATATAGAATTAGGAAATTGACAAAACTCCCACTAGCTTTCTGATATACACATGGCTCATCTTGATTTTGAGAAAATCCAAATTTCTTTATCTCATCATCAAAACGTTTATTCCATTGCCTAGATGCTTGCTTAAGTCCATAAATGGAACGCTTGAGCTTGCATACACGGTTAGGATATTTAGGATCAACAAAACCCTCAGGTTGCTCCATATATAACTCTTCGTAAAGATGTCCATTGAAGAAGGCAGTTTTGACATCCATTTGCCATATCTCATAATCATAGAATGCCGCTATGGCTATGAGAATCCTTATAGCTCTAATGTTTGCTACAGGAGAAAAGGTTTCTTCATAATCAATCCCGTAGGTTTGAGTGAAGCCCTTTGCTACGATAAGAGCTTTAAAGGTGTATACCTTACCATCCATGTCAGTTTTCTTCTTGAAAAGCCACTTGCTACCAACTGTCTTGCAGTTAGGAGGAAGCTCAACTAAAACCCATACATCATTGTATTTCATGGGTTGAATTTCAATATTCATCGCATCAAGCCATTTCTTGGATTCAGGATCCAGCAATGCAGCTTTATAGGTATTGGGTTCACCAAGATCCCCTAACTCCTGTTCCTCAGCGTCAATGTATAAACACATATGGTCAGGAGCACGGGGTGTCCTTGTGGACTTTCGAATTTGAACAATATCACTTTGAGGTTCTTCAATTTCTTGATCATCCTCATCATGATGAATGCTAGTGTCTAAAGAATGATTTGTATCTTCATCTTGAATTATTTAAAGATCTTCTAAACTCCCACTTTCTTCTTGATCCATGAGATTGCTCTCAAAGAACTCAACATTTCGAGTAACAATAACTTTGTTCTATGATGGAAGATAGAAAGAATATCCCACAGTTTTCTTTGGGTATCCTACAAAGATACACTTAACAGATCTGGGTTCAAGTTTGTCAGGTTTGGTAAGTGTATCACGCTTAACAAGTGCCTCACAACCCTAGGCTTTTAAGTAAGACAACTTAGGGGCTTGCCCATGCCATACTTCGTATGGTATCTTATCAACCTTCTTAGCTGGAACCATATTGAGAATGCGTGCAACAGAATCAAGGGCATAATCCCAAAAGGACTTTGGAAGAGTAGTTTGACTCATCATAGAATGCACCATGTCAAGCAGGGTTCGATTTCTCCTTTCAGACACACTATTATGTTGTGGAGTGTAAGGAGGAGTTCGATGGGCAATAATCCCATGCTCCTTTAGATGATCCAAAAACTCTTGACTCATATATTCACCTCCACGATCAGAACGTAGTGATTTTATGGTCTTCCCGAGTTGGTTTTCTACTTCTTTTTGAAACACCTTAAATGTTTCAAACACTTCATGTTTATGTTTTAGCAAGTAAACATAACCATACCGACTATAGTCGTCAGTGAAAGCCATGAAGTAACTTTCTCCTTGTCTTGACATAATTCTAAATGGGCCACATACATCTGAGTGTAGTAGTCCAAGTAGATCTTTAGCCCTTTCCACTTGATGTGTATAAGGTTTTCTTGTTATCTTACTAGACATGCATGAAACACACTTTTCAAGTGACTTAATGTTAGCTGAGTTGAGAAGTCTATCGTGTTGTAACTTCTCCATGCGTTTCTTGCTAATATGTCCAAGACAACCATGCCACAAGAGAGCAGAGTCCAAGTTAGACTTGGCTCTTTTATTGCTTATAGCAAACATAGAACTATCATTTGTATTTGAACAAGACATATAAATTTTATAAATACCATTACGAGGAATAGCAGTAAAATAAACAACGTTATTCTTAGAAACTGAAATTGCATTATTCGATTCAAAACGGTTAATAAAACCATCGTCATACAAACGAGAAACTGAAATAATCCATCTAGTAATAGAGGGAGCATAATGACAATCATTTAAAACAATTACTAATCCGCTAGGGAGACATAAATGAAAAACACCAATAGCTTCAACTTCTACCCGTTGACCATTGCCCACGTACAAACTTAAAGCTCTTGGCTTCAGCTTCCTACTTCCCCTGAGACCCTGAGTTGTATTACAGATGTGGGTACCACAACCCGTGTCATATACTAAGGATGTATTATGAAAGAGTAGATTTCTATAGTGAAAATACGAAGAACTAGGCGCAAGAGACATTTCTTCTTTTCATCAACTCGGCGAGATCTTGGGGACAATTCCTTCTCAATGACCCATCTCACCACATTGGTGACGGTGGCGTCCTTTCTTTGGATTATCCTTCTTGGGTGGTGGAGGAATCTTAGGTTTGGAAGCATTGTATGGCTTATACTCAGTAGCATAACCAAACTTGCTTTTTCCATTACCATGATTCCCCTTAGCAGCCTTAAACGATTTATTCTTCTTTTGGTTTTTTGGACCTTCCCCGCATGTATGTTATGTAGTGCAGGTGCAATATCTTTCTTTGGCAACATCTGCTCATGTTGCTTAAGCATAGCATGTAATTCATTTACAGTCTTTCCGATGTTGTGCATATTAAAGTTCTGCACAAACAAAATGTACTCTTTAGAGAGACCGATTAGGATCAAACTAACTCCATAGTTCAGAGTAAGCGGGTGACCAAGGCGTTCCAAATTGTCAACGTAGCTCTTCATCTTTAGATCATATGAGCTAACCAATTGACCTCTTCCCCTTGGAGCGTGAAATTTACGTGTAGTTTGTAGAAGCTCTTGTTACTGTTGGGAGAACATAGACTTCAACTCAAGAAGCATGTCATAAGCACCAAGATGAGTTAGATTTCGTTGTATCTCTAACTCCATGGTCATGAGTATGAAAGCGACTATATCCTTTGAGCCTTTGACCCAAGCGATGTGGTGCAAGAGCCTCGGGAGGGATAGGGTGGCGGAAGTTGCAACAGTGCAACAGGTATAGGATGCTCCAAATAAGTTTCCTTATCTTCAGCTGATAGTATAATGCAAAGCTGGCGATACCAATCAATGAAGTTAGGTCTAGTGAGTTTTTGTTTCTCAAAGAAACTCCTGAGTACCGAACTGTTTCCGACTGAAGTAGTCATCTACAATTTTGAAAAGCTCAAATAATTAGTATTTTCAATAATTACATTCTTAAAAGATTTAACTACCCAATTAATTACTAATAAGACTAAGATCTATCTTGCACTCCCACTTATTTACTAGAGGTCTGACCAATGAGTAACTAAGTAGGACAAGAGGTAAGCGACGAGCGTTAATTGCATAATGCAACTCTTAGACTTTATGAGACTGTTTAAGGCATTCGTATCAAGTAATAATGTCAAAAGCATGTTTAGTTCTCATCTTATGCCTCGGGTTCAAGGTCTGACCAAGCAAACTCGAAATAAGTCGACCAAGTATCAACTTGCAAAAATAACCAAAGGTCTGACCTAAGAGAAATAATTACCATGGGTTTGAATGGCCCTAAGGTCTGACCAAAGAAGTCAAGCCAAATGCACGTGTTCATAGTTGGGTGACATAGACTTAAAATTAACAAATAGGTTATTCACATAAATGTGGTAAAAGTTGTGTACAAAGAAGCATGACAACTTTGTAACACTTATTTTAAAAACTTTTGGTAATGACACTGTAGTGATCATCATAGTTCACGGTAGCTCCAATCGAACTCACAGGGAGGCGGAGGACCAGGTCAGCGCTAGGCAATAACCGGAAATCCTTTAGGTGTGATTGTGCGCACCTCCTTAAACCCCCTTTATATTCTGTTCTAGTGGGTGAGTCGTACATCCCAGGTGTCCATAGCGTCTAGTTTTTAAATTCATGAAAACTTGTTTCAATAGTTTAGGTCACTTTATTTAACAAAAAAAATTTCCACGAAACAAATAGCATGTCACAATAAGCATGATATTTAGGCGTGTAAATAAAGACCAATATTAATGTTATGGTTACGATATGTATTATTCCATATTGCATACAATTAGGTGTCAAAAACAAGTAACAATAATGCACATAAAGAATCACAAACATATAAACATAAAACATCAATATGTAAACACATATTGTTCTGAGTTCTCTCGCGAGTCTTGCCCAAAAGGAGAACCATAAGACCGTCACTAGGTTCAATACCTAGATCGCCCCATACATCACAAAAAGCAATTGAGTGGGTCGTGTGGCCGGAAAAATACATAAAAAGTATGGCAAACTTAATTAACAATTAATTACGCTATTTTATGTATTTAATAAACAATATGTAATTCTAATTATCTTTATAATTCTAATTAACAATTAATTCTAATTAACGTTAATTCTAATTAACAAATTTAATTCCAATTAACAAATTAATTCTAATTAACAATTTAATTTAATTTGTGTGTGTCTTGTTATTTTTTATTAATAATTGACAAGTATTGCATATAGTTGTCAAAACAAAAATAAAACGGATAACTAATTAGATTTCATGCAGCCTTTTAAACATGTTTCTTAAAGCGTGTAACCCATAATCGCAAAAACGAGTTGACTCGTGATGCAACTATTGGGATTTTATAACCTAGTTAGCCAAGTAACACAAACGAGTACGCAGCGGAATTGGATATAGTTAAAGCAATTAGGAAAACACGTATTTAATAAACAATACTAAATAAAAGGTAAATAGAAACTAACCCTCGATGTCAACTGCACGCTATCAACGAACAAGAAAACCAAAGAAACCAAGTATCTAAAATAGATACCTCTACGAGTCCACACACAAACACTTAAACCAAGTACGTTCGAATTGAGCTAGTCGAGGACGTTTAAAAACAATCAACCCCTTGAATAACTTGAATACCACGAACAAGAAAACCCAAGAACCTTTTCTTCTAATCTGCCCGAGAATCAAAACTGTCCTAGAAACAGTTTCTTTGTCACCCGATATCGGACAAAGACTCTTCTTCCTCATCCTTTTCTTTAGAACGGATTAATTATCTCGCACAATATACATCATAATCTATCTCACACATCCTAAGCAGGACTTGAACCCACAACTATTCGGTTGATGAGCTTCTCACACATAAGGTACTATTAGGGCACAATCCCTTTGGTTCTTCTTCCTCATGTTAGACCGTCTCTTCTATATACATGGACTAGATGTAGATGTTAAAAGCAGTGTTTTTACCCGCCTTTGGGTCAAGAAATTTGGGGTTTATCTTGGAAAAGTTTGCAGAAAATATCTCATTTAAATCTGTTTTAGTTTTTACTCGTAACATGTTTTAAACACATACAAATAAATTCTACATTTTAAACTTAGGGATGATTTTCGCATTGTTAATGACGATGTATGTTACAAAGATGGTCCCTAGGGACTATTTCGCAATTTCATCTAAAATGTAGGTAGTATTCAAGTAAATTTCTATTTTCATAAAAAGACAAAAGTTTAGGATTGCTTTTTGCAAGATTAGGTAACCTATATAGGGACCATTTATGTAAATGTCTGTTATTTTTAGGACATATTTTGCAACAGTTTTAAGAGGAATGGACTATTTATGTACATTTTCATTTTCAGAAAACACAAAAGTTTAGGGATGATTTTTTCAAATAAAGTAATCTAAAAGGATTATTTATGTAAATTTGTGTTACACGTTTTGTATCTGAGCACAACTTTCTATTACGTGCTTCATCCTTGGGGACCGGGTTTGCAATGGCAGGTAAACCTCATGGACTGTTTGGCGAGCAGTACAATTCCTGAGAATTGTTATATTTAAGTAATAATAGCACATTGCACATAAAATAGTTTTAGTATTTGATTACTTGTTCACACGTGTTGATACGCCTTTATACATCATTCGGTCAAAGCTTGGTGGTTTAAAAGAGTAGAATGAGCTTATCTAGCAAATTTTTGTTACTTTATGAGAATAGGCAAAAGTTCAATATAGATCTCAAATTTACCATATATCCAATGAACCAATAATAACCATTCATTTTTTTTATTATGATAAACTTTCACCCTTTTATAAAAATTAAATATCTCAAACCGTTAATCATTCTGCGATAAAAATTATACCATCGCGACGAGAATTAAATTATCTTTCTATAGATATGCACTACTATATATTTTAACCACTTTTTTTTTCAAAATTTGGTAACAAAATCATATATGATTTGTGAAAATCATATATGATTCGATTTTCTGAATCATATATGATTTTGAGAATCATATATGATTAAATAAAATCATATATGATTCATAAAAATCGAATCATACATGATTTTGAAAATCATATATGATTCGTAAAATCATATATGATTTTTCAGACGGAATTTTGGAAAAAATGTTTTCAAAATATATAAAGTGCATATCTATAGAAAGATAATTTAATTCTCGTCGCGATATTTTTATAGTTTGAAAATTTACCGTTTGTAAGATATGTTGTTTTTTAAAATGTGGAAAATAATTTTTATTAATTTAGATAAAAATGAAGATTTATAATTAGTTCGTTTGTTACATAAAATATTTGTTGTCTTCTTATATCTGGCACGTGAAAATTTAACTGAATCATTAGTGGTTGAAGATGTTTAACCCAATCAGAATTTTTGTGTACTATTGGTTTAATTTACGAAAAAAATAATTATAAGAAATAAAATGCTATCTAAGAGTTGTTGTTAACAACAAACTTTTCATAAAATTTGTTGATATCTAGACAAAATAAGAAACAAAATACATGTAAAAAAGATTAATATTTTGTCTTTCTAAATTTATTGAAATATAATTTGCACGCTAAATGATAGTCCCTCCGTCCCAAAATAAGTGTCCTGTTTTGACTTTTTGATTTTTTTTTCAACTTTGGATTTAAATATTTTGTTCGTGTTATATAATACTTGATAAAAATTATACCAATTAAAATACATTTAAACTCAATACATTCATATAATGAAGAAAATGAAGTGTTTGAGTTTTTCGGTGCCGGAAAATGAAAAATCGATGACAATTTTATGTTGTGAGAATCACAGATGGCGTCGTGTTTACGTATAGTACGTAAAGGAATGATTGGATAAAGTGATTGATGTGAGATGAGACTAATTGCATGTTTGGTTTTCCACGTTCGGTAGGGAACAAAAGATAAAAATGTTTATCGTCATCGGGTTAACGCTCACATACAACTAAATTTTTAGTTTATGTAAATGTGAATAAGATAACTTGATTATCTCATGAAATGAACCGGTATTTATAGGGGATCATTTAGGGTTTCGTTCCATCCATGAATACGATTCAGCAGTTCTCGATGGTCCACGTGGTGGACATCTTATGGAAGAGACGAGGACGACACATGTCATGTCATTATTGGATCAAGTAGTTATGAGGAATCTTTCGACAAGATCCGCACGTACCAACGAAATGCCCACGACACTACCTTTGCACGAATGAAGTAGCTACACGTGACACTACCGTTTAACAATTTTGGAAATAAGTTCTGAGGCATGTTCTTGCCCTAGAGTTGGTTCTTAAAGCAAAAATGCTTTGCGCTTTGTGTGATGCTTGCTTGGAAACTGATTTCCAGGTGATGTTTGTTGGTCCCAACTCCCAACCTTGTAGACCAGTTACGGTCGTATGAGGTTTAGCCACTTGGGCTAAAACTTATATATGCTATTAGTATCTCTATTAAATATAAAGAAAAAATGATTCTGCTTAAAACTTTTAAAATGAGAAAAGTACAATTACTATTATGCCTTTAAATCTCAATTAATATCATGTCTTGAAGTATATTTGAAAGTCAACACCTTTAGCCAAATCGGCTAAATCTCATTTAGTGGTGTTTTGAACTATATTCGGAAACCTCAGCTCCTTTTTTAAACCTCAACAATTTTTGCTCAATTGATGTTGTTTTGAAAATTGTATAATTAGTTTTTAAAAATTGTATGGGCGCCCTCAATTATATAACACATCATATTTCAACATCTATTTATCATCTTGTGAGTTGTTGTGTTAGTTGATAAAAAACGAGTGATTCAAAAAATGTTGATGTTATTGTTTAACAGATATATAATAAAAATGAATTTAGTATAATCGTAGTAATACAAAATGTATTAGTGAAGCATGCCCAAAAGTTCGGTCAAGAATGAGTCTACACATAAAATGTTGTGTATCAAAAGTTTTACATAACAAATAACGCGCATTGTTAATAATTTCAAAATTGTTGTAGTGTTTCATTTTCAGTTTCACTAAATGTTTTATACATGACGAATTATCGCATGTTATGACATTTTTCAATTACATTTTGATTATTTACATTGTATGTTTATAAACTTTAAACGAAACACTTAATGACGATATCACATCCATAACTGCTTACTACTACATAATCTCATTGTCATGCACGATACTCGACTGTTATAAGTATTCCTAACACATTTAACAATGTACTTTTATATCCTTTTGTAAAGTACACTTTTCTTATGGAACCCACGTATCCACAAACTTTTCTATACCTCCGAGGCTCCAACCGTCAACCCCAAACTTCATTAATGCCTCCCTACCCTCATCAATTGGTTAGTACAACAAACAAAATTTTCAGCGGTAAAAAGTAAACCAGCAAATTTCAAATTTAAAAAATTTTTAACTCCCACAATTTCAAAAATTTCCCCTTTATATCTTTCATTTAAGACTCCCTATCCATTCAACACATTAACTAAATCAATCTCTTTTAACAGATCTTGCAACCACAACCTTCACTTCCACTACTGCCAACAACCATCACCTTATCCGGCCACCAGGGTAATGCACTTTGCAACGGACGAAGACGACCCTTTTTTCTCTTAATAAAGGGGCTTTCGGTGGACTAGATTACCTTCATAACAGGTTCGTTTGATTTGTGATGATCTTTAGTTGTTATTTTGATATTAAAATGTATATTCATCATCTTTATATGTTTACATTCTTACTTATTTATAAGTAACATATGTTTGTTTGTGTTCATGGGTATTTATGTTTAGTCACTTCTTAATATATATTTGAAGTAATACGTTTTGATAAAATATATGTGTATTATCGATGAACTTTGGCTGTAATTTGACCTTTATTCAAACGATAACCATTAGAAACTGAATGATGATCTTATCATTTTAATGGATTAATAATCGGCTGGTAGGATTTTTACTAAAACTTAAAGTCTAGAGGCGACTTAAACTCGGTCCGTGGTCTTTATGTCAACACTGTCCAACATCATCTTCATCCAAACACCCCTTCTCACTTTGAAGTCCTTCCCTTTAGTTAGTTTCAGGCTCTTGACTCATACGCTTTTTTGCTTGATGTTCAACGATGCATGTCAAACCAATTTTGATTTGTAAAAACCAAGTAAAATATATCATAACAAATAAACAAAGGTTGTGCTTTGGTAATTAAATTTTAGTGTTAGTTAGTGAATTGTGTAATTATACTGATTTGTTAATTATCAATAATAAGATATTGCTACTGTTTGAGCTGAGAAATTTAGCTTCATTTTGAAATTATGGGTTTCTTTTAGTATTTTAAAGTCTCAGTTGAGTCGACTGTGATTCCGCATGTTATATAATCTGATGTTGCTTCTCGATAGTTTTTAGGTGCATTTATATATTCTATGTATCATGTTTCGTCGCATAGACAAGGAAGTTAGGAAGTAGTTGTGTTAATCTCCGTCTCTGCTGGGCTTAGTTTTGATATAGTATATCAGATTATAAGAAGCATGTGTTGTGAGATGCTAACATTCAACATTAGAGTTACGAATGCTTTCATTTTGTGTTATAATACAATTTCTGCGACTTTAATGATAGCAACGACGCTCCATCACCCTGTAAATTTGGGGGTTCGGATCGTACCTGAGAAGATGGCATTTATTACAGAGAGACTTGGAAAATATGCAAGGACACTAGATCCTGGCATACATTTCCTTATTCCTTTCATTGATAAAATTGCGTATGTCCATTTGCTAAAAGAGCGCGACATTGAAGTCCCGGACCAACTCGCCGTCACCAATGATAATGCCTCCATCTTAATTGATGCCGTCATTTTTGTTCAGGTATCCCCCTTCCTGTCCGTCTCTTTGCGATACTTTATATATGATGATGATGATTTGTTTCTTTTTATATGGACAGGTCTTCAACCCCATATTAACATCCTCGCAGTTGAGAATCCATTCTTTGCACCTCACACAAACCATAATGCGAAGTGAAATTGGGAAAATCACTTTGGATCAAACCTTGATGAAAGAGAAACCTTGAATGATAAAATTGTGGTCAGTTACTATTTCTTATATGTTGTATCTTAATCTCATTTATGTATATAAGAGTCTCAGACGGTAGTACTTGTCTTGGTTATGGTGGTAGCAACTTGATACTAATTGACGGTGGCAGAACCAAATTCTCAGTTTAAAGTTGGGGTAGAATAGGTTTGGTTGAATGAGGATGGATAGGAAATTCCACAACGGTAGATTAGATTTGGTTTAATTATCATTCTTGATTTAGTATGAAGCTTTTTTTGTTGTTTTTTAAATTTTAGGTAAGCTTTCAATACATATAAAACTTTCACCCCATTATAAAAAATCAACAAGTCATATCGTTAACTACGTTTTCGGTCCACAATATTTTTACATTGTGTACAAGATTTTTACATTCTCATATGTTTTATCTTCAAACAGTATAGCCAATCCTATAAGAAAGATTTCTTGGAACAATCTTTCACCAGAAAAGAGACAGTAACTCAAATTTGTTTTCTTACTATTGCACCAGAAAAGAAAATGAATAAACCATGTCCATACTATAACTTTGCATATTGAATGATACTTTAATAACACAAGATGGTACTAAAGTATGAAGATAACAACAACGTAGGAAAATAAAAAGCATTAACAACATTCCATCACCTAAGAGTATGGTCAAACCACCAAAATTTCAAAAAAATTCCCACTATATCCTCCATTTATGATTTAATATCCTTCCATCTTTCCGTACATTACATATCTCAGTCTCTCTTTTGACAGATCGTGCAACCACCCAACATTTACTTCCATCACCGCCACCAGGGTAATGCACTTTACAACGGACGAAGACGATGATAAGCTGTTGTGCCGTCCCTTTTTGTCTTAACAAAGGGGCTTTCGGTGGACTAGATTACCTTCATAACAGGTTCATTTGGTTTGGGATGATCTTTAGTTGTTATTTTGATATTAAAATGTATATTCATCATCATTATATGTTTGCATTCTTACTTGTTTGTAAGTAATATGTTTGTGTTCATTGGTATTTATGTTTAGCCACTTCTTTATATTTGAAGTAATATGTTTGATAGAATCTATGTGTATAACTTTGCTTGTATTTTGAACCTTATTCCAACTATAACCATTAGAAAATGAATGATCATTTTATCTTTTCAACAGATTAATAATTGGCTGGTAGGATTTTTACTACAACCTAAAGTCTAGCGGCGACTTAAACTCAGTCCGTGGTCTTTATGTCACCAACAAACCACAACCTTTGTTTATTTGTTACGATTTATTTTACTTGGTTTTACAATCATTTATAGAAATATTGAACCTTTTTTAATTGGTTTGACAAGCATCTTTGAATATCAAGCAAAAAGCATATGAATCGAGAGCACCGCGTTAACTAAAGGGAAGGACTTCAAAGTGAGAAGGGGAAGAAGGGTATCACCTTACAAGTTTGTGCCTCGGGTTTTGGCCATGAGGATCTCGAGTTTGATATGGTGAAGAAGTACTTGGTTATCAAAGGTGAAACAACAAACTTGCAAGGGAAAATTAATGTATGTGATAGAAATGTGCTAGTTGAAAGATTGGAAGAAGTATAATATGAAAGGCATGTGGCTGAATCCAAATATGGTCTCGTGGAGGTTTTTATTCATTTCTCAAAGAAGTGAGAAGTTTAGGAAGGCTGTTTTTTTTTTTTTTTTTGCAGAATACTTGTTTTTCATCTGTTTTGGGTTGTTTGTTTAAGAAGGTTGTGTGTTTTAGTCGAATGAGACACAGTATTCTGTATCAAAGATACACGTTAAGCAACATGTTTAGTCCATTTTCTTCTTAGAATAAGCAAGAAGTTTAAGAAGCATTTTTTTTTTTTTATTTCTTATTTTTTTTGCAGAATACTCGTTATAGATTGTTTTGGGTTATTTGTTTGAGAAGGTAGTTTCTTTTAGTCGAATGATACACGAGGTTTTACGTATTAAAGATACATGTTAAGCAACCTTTTAGTCCATTTCCTCTGAATTAATCTCTGTTTATTTTACTCGTTTGGCCTGTTGGAGTTAAAACATAGCTGAGAGCCTGGAATTGACCCATTTGTAAATCAGAAACCACATAAGCTATTGTGTAAATAGGTTCTTGTATGATTTCATTTAGTGGCTTAAAGGATACGTTCATGGTTGTTTATGAGCCAGGTCCTTTTGTTTGAGTGAAATGAACTATTTAGTGTCCTTAAAATTTGAGTTACTGTCTCTTGACTTGTTGCCCATTTCACGCACCTTTAGCGCTTGTTTGGACTATATTGTATTGATACATGATGGGGTTGAGGTGTGAGTCACATGTATTTGGCATGTTAATAATAATGGTATGAAGTGTCACATTTTGTTCTGAGTCCACATTTTGCTCTAACAATGGTGCATGTTAGAAGAGTAAGGTGATTGAAGGTATGACTAATGAATAAACTGCTCTAAAAAGGGAATCTGTGGCTTTGGCAAACTGTATGGTGCTTGTGACATTTGCTAGTTTAGCTTTTTAGAAAAGCATTTTAGTTTGGAGTTCACAGTGAATCACAGTAGAGGTGTGATTTGTCTTGAAATCAAAAAAAATTTAAATTTAAATGTTTTTAAAGATTTAGGCGCGTTTGGACCCTCCTTTTTGAAATGGGCATGTTTTGCCCATTTAGGTTAAATGGGCGTAATGGGCACGTGTTTTTCTCAAACATTAAATTGATTTTAAGGAAAAACTTATATTTAATTTTTAAATATAAATGAGATGTTACGTTCGAATAATTTATTTAAATCGTTTGGGTCTTTTTAAAGCGATTAAGTATAACGTGGCGTTTGGCGTCTTGTTTTGGTTGCGTCTTGCCGTTTAATGCGCTTAGTTTGGTATGCATGGTTTGGTAAATGGCCGTCCCGCCTACCGTTCTTGCCACCTCTAGATACGACTAAACACACTTTCATATTCTCTTTGAGTACATTAAACACCGAACATGCATCTGAACAACAAACACATATCATTGGATCTCAGCCTTTTAATTTGTTTCACTCGGATTCAACCAAAATGTAAGGCCAAGATCACCTCCAAACAAACACAAATATCCACAAAGAAACACAAGTAACCATTGTGTAAAAGCTCCTTTTCTTCCTATTTATCACACACACCAACTCACTACAAACACACCCACTTTTCTCTATCTATCAAAAAATCAGTGACCACTTTTCTCGATCCATTTATATTCAGTGTTGTTTGTTTCATTAATATGTTTTGGGTGCGAATTTGACTCTGCGTTTCTTGGTAAGAGGTGGTTGTAAAGTATGAATCTGAATAAAATAATGTTGTTTGTTTTTTTATAATTGTCAAATGGTTTTAATTGTTCATTTTTAAATATATATTAAACCATAGTAAAACATGAATAAATAGCTTGAACAAGAATGTTGTGCCCGCTACATTCGTGGGTTTTGGGTAGTCATTTTTGTGCAAAGTTTATATTTCTAGTCTTCAATCTTTGTATTATGAGAGAGGAACCCGTCGCGTTCTTGGCATAGGTGTTTGTCATTTTTTTAAATGTTTCAAGAGTGCTAATTTCTTGTTGTTGGTTACCATCTTTTGTGCCAAGTCTTTTGAAATGGAGCGGTAACAATTTTTCAAAAAGAATATATGCTAAACTTAAACATTTTTGTAAAATTGCGTCGTCGAATTATATCAATGTCGGTTCGTTTTGTTTGTAATCGATGGCTTTTACGGTGCGTATATTTTTGTTAATAAAATAGCGGATATTTGTCGATATTGGATAAATAAACTTTGTTATATATATAAAAAATTATATATAAACTTTTATAAAAAGTTATCGTGCCCTTGTAGTTTTAAAAACTTTAGAAAAATTTTGAAAGTAGTTGATAGGTTAAAGGTCTATTTTGAAAGTTTCTTTTATTTAAAACTATATATATATTAAACTTCAACAATTTTATAAAATCGTATGTATGTCAAAAGCATATCAATGTTTTGTTCGTTATCGAAAGACCTTTTGCCAGTATTTTTTTTAATAAAAAAATCAAGATATATCTGTTAGATAATTAATAAATAAAGTTTGTTGTATAAAAAAATTGTTAATAGTCAAAAGTTCAGGGTGTATTTTGAATTTTTTTTTTTTTTTACCGTTTTCTTTCGTGACAGCAAAAGTTTTTTGAGGTCGAGGTAAATAATAAAATATGTTTATGACCCAATATAATATGTAACAAAATATAAAATAATAATTTTTAGATAACCAATCAGTCATCTTTATGGTTGCTTTAGTATATATATAAATGTAACAAGAATATTTGGAAAAAAAATCAATTTTGAATTTCACAAAAATACGGTTTCGATTCTCCATGTCAACAAACGTGTTATCTATTCAATTCGTCAGTTTTGCGATAACTAGCTCGGTGCACACAAATACTATATAAAATTGGTTCCCTAGGCTTTGTGTTTTATAGTTGGCCCAAGTAACTACTCAAAATGTATCAAGAGTAAAATTGGCCCAAACAAGATTGAACTTGTAACAAAAATCATCAGCCCAACTAATTGACCTAACCCTAAACCTAAATATATAATATACTATCCTAATCTTTCTCTTCAAAAGAAAAACACCTACAAACCAGACGCCACCAAACTTTTCTATTCTCACTATATCTTTCATCTAATCAAACAACTATCTCTTTGATATTTCCTTTGTAAACCTCACTAAACATAAACAAGAATACATTATAATCCATTCTTTATTTCGAAACATAAACCATACGAACCCTTTATACCAACTTTTAAATTTTTTCTTCAATATTTCGAGACGAGATTGATGTGATGGGTTTGTATCAAAGATCTTTATTTATACTTGTTCTTTATGATTTTATTTGATATTGTGAAGTTGGATTTGTAAGGTTAAGAGGCTGTAAGAGATTATCATCACATCTTACTGACCGCGTCTGACCAGAAAATAAAAACAAACGACCTTCGCCTCTTACCGCGTTTGACTGGTAAGCGGTTAGAGCTATTCAGACTTTTAAAAAAAAACAAACACGCCCGTTCCTTTCTTCATTCTTGATACAAACCCACAAAACACAAAACCCACTCCAGGACCACCACCATTTTATCCGGCCACCTACTCCAGCCATGGCAATGAACTCCGCAACGGACGACGACGATGATGACAACGATAAGTTGCCATTTACTATTTCATCATGCGGGTGTTGTGAGTGGAGTAGACTACTTTCATAAATAAAAACCTTTTAAAACACAGGTTAGTAAGTGTTGTGAGTTAAATTCTTTATAATCTTGATTTGTCTTTGCACGCATTTTGCATTTACTTAGGTTTTGAAGTTTGTGCATGTTTATAGCTGATTATGTAATTACTAGCAATATTATAAGGGTACAAGTACCATTATAGAATATGACTTTGAAACTAATATGGTTGGCTATTACATTTTCTGTTTATATTGGTTTGACAGGTGTGGTTGAGTATTTTGCAAAGAAACATATGAACCGGCTGTAGACACACCTGAGAGGTTAACAAAAGGAAGGATTACAAAGTCAGAAGGGAAGAAAGGTATCACCATACAGGTTTGTGCCTACGGTTTTGGCCGATCTCAAGTTGTTATCAAAGATAAAACAACAAACTTTCGTATCAAGCATAAAACAGGTGTGCCAATTTCACATTGGAAGAAGTATGATATGAGAGGCTTGGTGGCTGAATCCAAAAATGGTCTCGTGAAAGTGTTTATTCCTTTTTCAAAGAAGTGAGAAGTTTAGGAAGGTTGTTTATTTGCAGGAATATTCGTTTTTCATCTGTTTTGGGTTGTTTGTTTGAGAGAGTTGCTTGTTTTGCTTGAATCATACAAGAGGTTTTATGTATTAAGGATACATGTTAAGCAGCCTTGTTTCTCTTTAGATAATCTGTTTATTTTACTTGATTGGCCTGTCGGAGTTAAAAAGACTATATTTAGTATCCAACTGTTCTTAATATTCCAGTTACTGACTCTTGATTTGTTAAGCACTTATTCGGCATATTGTATTGATACCCGGCGGGGCTGAGTTGTGAGTGGCCTACAGTTGGCATGTTAATAGTAATGGTGCAAGTATGTGTCACATTCTGCTCTAGGTCCTCCATTCGTGTCATTTAAAAATTGCCATCGTTATTAGGAATTGATGCAATTATGTGCCGTTTTGTTCCATATCGTTTGCTTTTCAACCATATGCCTCTTAAGTCAGTACTGGTGAGATGGATTTTGTAGGGCGAATGCCATAAGAGCCTAAGCCACTGAGAGAAGCATGCATGTAAGATCACGTAAGTGTTTTACCCGTTGAGTTATCCCCGTTGACTTTGTAAACTACATAAATATCTTGACTGTTTACAGGACACCACAATGGACTTTTGCTTTGTGATGTAAGGTGTGTTTAGCAGGGGTGTTTGGATGAAGATGTTGTTGGACAGTGTTGACTCCGTGCATTGAGGTCAACACCGATTATCTAGGGTAGGATGAGGATTGTTAGAACAGTAAGAATACTTAAAAGGTCGACTAATGAATTATGTGTTGATCTAACAAGGAAATCTGTAGTTTGGCAAACTATATGGGGCTTGTGACATTCACTATTCTACCTTTGTATATAGGCATTTTAGTTTCGAGTCTCGAGTTCACGTTAGATACAACTAAGCACACTTTCTCATTCTCTTTGAACATATATTTTCAAGTTGGAGTGTCCAACAGAAGAGCAAGAGACACCAGAACAAAAATGAATGTTTCCATGAAGCTATGTATGGAAGATTATAAATTAGAAAAAGCTATAAATTTATAACGTCTTTCTGAAAAACTTCATTATATTACTATCTATTTGACTTATCATGTCATGCATAGTTTTCGTTTTATTCTTTTATTTTACGTCCGTTTTATCCGTTTTGGCGTGGATAATAAAAGCGGTTTTATCCGTAATATTTTACGTCCGTTTTATCCGTTTTGGCGTGGATAATACAAACGGTTTTATCCGTTTTATCTGTTTATTCGGACGATTAAAATGAAAGCAGATAAAATAGACAATTCTGACGGATAAAATGAGCGAAAATAACCGAATAAAATGAAAGCGGTTATGTATTATAATGATAAGTGAAGTAGATAAATGTAATGAGTTTTTTGTAAAATCGACGTTATAGTTGTAACTTTCATATAATTTTCTTGACACGAACAATTACGATAAGAAAGCGGTTTACGACTAAGCTATATGGAAGATTACGCTTTTAGGAGCCATGAGAACCGTGATACGGTAGTATATAGAGTATGAGTGACTGATAAGACCTTAGAACTTCACAGAACTTTATAAATAGGTTGTACAATTATCTAGCTCAATCTTAATTGTTTGAACAACGTCTAAGAGGATCAAGTAGGATACTAATTTACATTTGTTCTCTTTGTATCCAAATTATACCTTCTGGACATGAAAAGTTTGGTTATTCCAAACTATAATGTTTTTAGTTATCTCAAATAACCAAATTTTGACTAATTGTCAAAATCTAAAATATCATTCACTCTACTGTAATAAAGAAATCTTGTGGATCCAAGTTTTGAATAAATATCATTATTATACTATATACTAAAAGGGTGGAACGCGCTGCAGTGCAAAACAGTGGACGCAACACTGGTTTTGCCAAATTTCATTTTAGACCCTGAGGTTATTGATCTATTGCAGAATTAGTCCCTAAGGACTAACTTTGCAAAATGCCGAAAACTTTAGGGACCTTTTTAGTAAAAAATCATACTATTTTCAGAAATGCTTTACGAAAATAGTACTTGCGGTTATCGACATTTTGCATATTTAGTCCTTAATAACAAAAATGATTTTTGGACAATCGTTTCATTTCAATTTAGATTAACACAACATTCACTGAATGAACACACTTGGTACCCCACGTTATATCTAAAAGATGATAAATCGATAAAAGCCTCTATAAGTTAATGACATTTGGATGAAAATATTTTATTAATTTAGCGCGATATATTATATCAATAATTTAATAATTTATTAATTTAGAGATTTACGTTATGACTTTTAAATTTCAAGTCCAATATAATAATTCTGATGTATCTAGTTAGAGATGAAAATAAATTAGAAAAACAAGTTTCAATTAACATTTTATGAATTCACATTGAATTTGTTAAGTTTATTAGCGCAATAGGGAGAAGACAACACCTCAACTCTTTAGTGCGATAGGAGATTTAAGATGAGCTGATATAGATTTGAAATTTCAACAAAAAATAAGTTACTATAGATTCATTTTTACTAAGTAATCTTAGAATTTTGATGTATACCACAAATTTATTAATTTTTTTTTTATTAATTATGAATTTATAGTTTCGTTGTGTGAAATATATATCTGATTATGTTTCAAAAAAATTGTTATCTTATTATTTTATCATTGAGGTCCAAATTTGTACTAGTCTTACGTTGGGACCGAAAAAGTTAATAATTTTATCGATATTATTAATTTTTAGTATTAATTTATAGAGGTTTTATTGTATGTGCAAATAGTTAATTCTAATCTGAAATCATTTTAGGAAAAGAAATGATGCATCTTTCATGGGATGTCCCTCATATTTAGTTTTCCAATTTCTGTGGTACAGATGGAATATAAGCCAAGTTTTCCATCATTCATCATGTTAATGTTAGTATGTAACTTCTGACATATCAAATAGATAAATCGAATAAAATGGCTACAATGGAAACATGTTAAATATATTTTGTGGGTCAAATCCAAAATGCATAAAAAGCTTCTAAGAGCAAATGGTGTCTAACCTTTTTAACGCACTGCTACGTCAGCGCCACATCAACTTTAACTTTTCACTTTAACTCAACAAAAACCACCCTTTATCATAACTCAACATTAACTCACTTTAACTCAAATATTTTCAAATTCAACCTCCTAAACTAAAACTAACACTTCATTTATTAAAAAACATATCATTAATTCTTAAGCATATTATAATACGAAATTAAAAAAAAATACGTAATAAAAAAACACAACGCAAAGTAAACTACAACATAAAGGAAATGACGAGCTCGTTCCTCCGTTGCTCGCTCCCCCAGTACTTGTCGTGCTCTCGGATCTTGCTTTCTTCGAAGCACGCTTTTTGCCCATGGGGCGTGGTTGTTCATCATGACCAAACAAAGCCTCGGTTTGTTTGGCTTGGGACATCGCCGTTTAAATCACCGGATCCGGTGCGTCCCATTTCTTATGACCACGCAAAACCTCCCAAGCCTCCTCGTTTGCAAACGACGCAACTTTGTGCTCGTCACGATACATTTTTTTCGCCCGTTTAAGGACATCCATCTCACTTTTCCCACTTCTCTATTCCTGTTGCGCACGTTTGTAATACGCGTTGAACTTTGTGCAATCACGATTCAACGTTTTTCACTTGCTTGTTATCATATCCTTGTTGCGTGGTTGAAAATTGAGTCCAATAAACTCATTTTTTACCCGCTGCCAAAACGTATCGCGATCTTGTGCACGCCCGAGAAGCGGATCATCTGTAGCGGCTACATAACAAGTGGCAAGTAATTCTTCCTCTTTTGTTTGCCAGCGTGCATGGACGAAGTTGGGATTACTTCATCCTCATCGATTGGTTCGGGTCTTTGGATTTTTGGACTTTCGTTTACCACGACTTTTGAGCTTTGGAGGAGGCGTGGGTGTTTCGTAAACCTCATGTGTTTCGGTTTGTGAATGTTGTAAATTGTAGATTTTGAAAATTGGTGTTTAGTGTGTTTTGTTGGCCTTGTTCCCAAAATAGAAATCGTTGATGTTGTAGGTAAAGTTCTTGGCTCGACAAGCCTAGTGAGTTAGGAAAAGAGAAGCTGAGTGATGATGAACCCGCGTTCGGGTTTGAAGATGAACCCGGGTTTGAAGTATTCCACCCACCGAGAAGATTCATGAATGAATCATCGTTTTTGTTGTCTCCCGAGTCCCGACATTTTTTTAGCAAATGGAAGTAAAAGATAGATTAAATTGAGTTGTGGAAGTGTGAAAAAAATGGTGTGTTAATTGGGTAATTATAGTAGTAAGAAAACAAAAAAAAAAAAAATTAATAAAGAAAGTAGTCGTTTAAATGGGGGTAAAGTGATTTTTTAAACCCAACGGATAGATTAGCCGTTGTAGGGGGTGTTTGTGATTTTTTTAAATTTAAACGCACCCCGTTAACGATGCCTTAACGCAGCGAACGGTGTACTTAACGCACCTTAACGTTGCGGCGTTAAGGCTTAACGCCCTTCATCTCATTAACATACCCTTTGCTCTAAAGTTTCATTTCTAAATACGTTCTTTTTATTTATTTATTTATTTATTTTTATCAATAACATAAAATTATCAATCCAATATGGTAAAAGTGTATTTTGGTACCTCAAACTTGGCTAACCGGGTTTTTTTTTACCCTGAATTATTAAGGGTGCGGTTTTGTACCTTGGACTTGTAAACTCAGTTTAAATTAAGCTTTGAATCGGTCACGTGTTACCACATGACTTAGCTTCGTTAAAAACTAACGATACAGTTAAGGCATTAGATTATATCAGTTACCTCTTCTACAACTAAAAATCAAATACACGTTCGTTGCATGATATAAACAAAATTTACGTGATCAACAAATGTATGGTTTTATTCAGTGAAATGTAAATGTATACAGAGCAAACTATTAGCTTAATTGTATCTAATTTGCGAAAACTATGACTTAATTGTATCTATTAGCTTAATTGTATCTAACGGGTTTATTTATGTAAATTTGTGTTACACGTTTGGTACCTAAGCATGGGTTTCTACTACGTGTTTCGTCCTTGGGGACTGGTTTTGCAATGGCAGATAAACCTCATGGACTGTTTGGTGAGCAATACAATTCCAAATAATTGTTATATTTATAAGTAGGTAATTCCCCACTGCAAATAGTAAGGATTCTTCTCTTCTGGTAGGTGTAAATCAGAGACCAGTTGTGTACAACAGGATGTTATCAGGGATCATTTGTGTACAATTCGGGAGCATTTTGCATTGCAACATGTTATCCCCTTATAAGTATAGCACATTGTACAGAAAATAGTTTTAGTATTTGATTACTTGTTCACAGGTGTTCATACGCCTTTATACATCATTCGGTCTAAGCTGGGTGGTTTAAAAGAGTAGAGTGAGCTTATTTAGCAAATTCTTGTTACTTTATGAGAATTAGCGACTGAGTCATATTACTTTGTTGTCTTCTTATATCTAGCACGTGAAAATTAAACTGAATCATTATTGGTTGAATATGTTTAACTCGATCAGAATTTTTACGTAGTATTGGTTTAATTTAGGAAACAAATAATTATAAGAAAGAAAATGCTAACAACAGCTCTAACAACAAGCTTTTTATAAAATTTGTTAATGTCCAGACAAAATAATAAGAAACAAAATACATGTAAAAAAGATTTAGACAAAATTACGGTTGGTCGCATGGTTTCTTTCGTATTGCGAGTTTGGTCACTAAAGTCGTTTTAATTACCCCACAAATACCTATTTTAAACGTTGCACTCTTTTAGTCCCTAATTTGGATGGCCGTTAGTGCAGTCCGTTAAGTGTTTTGCATTTAGTCCTTCGTTAATAAATTTTGCACGTTAGTCCTTATTTTTAAAATATAGTTTTCCAGTTAGTCCTCCGTTAATAATAGTTATCGCCTGATTTTTACGTTTTGTCCGTTTTCGTTCGTTTTTATCCGTTTCCCCCTTTATGTTTTTCGTCCGTTTCTTTCGTTTTTATAGTTTTATCTGCATTTTCTTACGTTTTTATCGGTTTTCATCCGTTTTTGTCCATTTTTCTTAAATTTTTGTCCATTTTTCTTACATTTTGTCTGTTTTCTTTCGTTTTGGCCCGTTTTCATCCGTTTTTGTCCATTGTTCTTACGTTTTGTCCGTTTTAATCGTTTTATCGGTTTCATCTTTTTGTCAGTTTTTATTTTGTTTTGTACTATTTCAACATATTGAAACTTTTTCAAAAAAAAAAAAATTGGAAAAAATTTCAAAAAAAATTGGAAAAAATATTTCCGAAAAAAAATTTGAAAAGAATAAAAATTTTCAAATTTCAAAAAAATTTGAATAAAATTTCAAAAAATTTTCAAATTTTTTTTGAAATTTTTAATCAAATTTTTTTGAAATTTGAATTTTTTTTTTTTTTTTTTTTTTCGAAATATTTTTTTCTAATTTTTGGAATTTTTACAATATGTCAAATTTGAAAATATTGAAAAAAGTTTTGAAAAAAGTATCTCGACATATTAAAAATTTTGAAAAAAATTTCAAGATTTTTTTTAAAAAATTTCAAGATTTTTTAAAAAAATTATTTTTATTTAAACTTTTTTGAAATTTGAATTTTTTTTATTTTTTCAAATTTTTTTCGAATATTTTTTCCAAATTTTTTTCTTTTGGAAAAATTTTCAATATGTTGAAATATTACAAAAGCGAAAGAAAAGCGGACAAAACGGATAACCGATAAACGCATTTAAAACGTGAGAACAACGGACAAAAGCGATGAAAGCGGCAAAACGAAATAAAACAGAACAAAACGTAAGAAAACGGATAAAATTTAAGAAAATGTTAAAAACGGATGAAAACCGATAAAACGTAAGAAAAACGGATAAACGTAAGAAAAGCGGACAAAAACTATAAAAAAGGAAAGAAAGCGGAAGAAAAGCGTAAAAACCGGGAGGAAGCGGATAAAAAGCGAGCAGCGGACAAAAGCGTAAAAATCGGGCGATAACTATTATTAGCGGAGGGACTAGCGTGGAAAACTATATTTTAAAAATAAGGACTAACGGTGCAAAATTTATTAACGAAGGACTAACAACGCAAAATACTTAACGGACTGCACTAACGGCCATCTAAAATAGGGACTAAAAAGTGCAACGTTTCAAAATAGGTATCTCGTGAGGTAATTAAAATGACTTAGGGACCAAACTTGCAATACGAGCAAACCACAAGGACCAACCGTGTAATTTTGTCAAAAGATTAATATCATGTCTTTCTAAGTTTATTGAAAAATAATTTGCACGCAAAATGATAGTCCATCCATCTCAAAATAAGTGTCATGTTTTGACATTTTGAAGTATATCTTTTCGATTTTGGCCCAAATATTTTGTTCGTGTTATATAATCTTAATGAAAATTATCTGGAATTAAAATACATTTAAATTGGTGACGGTTTTATGTTGTGAGAATCACAAATGGTGCCATGTTTACGTATAGTCGTAAAGCAATGATTGGGTAAAGTGATTGATGTGAGATGAGACTAATTGATGTTTGGTTTTCCAAGTTCGGTAAGGAACCCGAGATAAAATGTTTATCGTCGTTGGGTTTATGCTCACATACAACTAAGTTTTAGTGTGTGTAAATGTGAAGAAGATAACACGGTTATCTCATGAAATGAACCGGTATTTATAAAGAACCATAGGGTTTCGTGGCACCTATGAATACGATTCGATGATTCATTTCCACGTGGCGGACATCCAATGGAGGAGGCGAGAGTGACACATGTCAAGTCATTATTTGCTCAAGTGGTTACGAGAATATTTCGGCAAGATCCGCACGCACCAACAAAATGCCCACGACACTACCTTTGCACGAATGAGGTAGTTACCATGTAACCGTTTTGGAAATAAGTTCTAAGGCATGTTCTTGCCCTAGAGTTGGTTCTCAAGGCAAAAATGCTTTGTGCTTTGTGTGATGATTGCCTGAAAACTGATTTCTAGGCGATGTTTGTTGGTCCCAACCTCGTAGGCCAGTTACGGTGGTATGAGCTTTAGCCACCTGGGCTAAAACTTATATATATGCTATTAGTATCTCTAAAAATATAAAGAAAAAATGATTCTGCTTAAAACTTTTAAAATGAGAAAAGTACAATTACTATTATGCCTTTAAATCTCATGTATAGAACTATGTCTTGAACTATATTTGAAAGTTAACACCTTTATTTGAAAGTCAATACCTTTAGCCAAATCGGCTACATTTAGTGGTGTTTTGAATTATATTCGGAAACCTCAACTCCTTTTGTTAAATCTCAACAATTTTTGCTCAATTAATGTTGTTTCGAAATATGTACTTGATTTGTGTAATGCATGACAAATCTCGTTTCTAAAAAAGAGACGAGACTTTGTTTATATAATGGACAAAATAATTAGTTTCTAAAAATTGCATGAACGCCGTCATATAACACATCATATTTCAACATCTGTTTATTATCGTGTGAGTTGTTGTGTTAGTTGATAAAAACAAGTGATTTAAAAATGTTGATGTTATTGTTGAACATATTTATGATAAAATGAATTTAGTATGATCGTAGTAATAAAAAGGTATTAGTGAAACATGCCCAAAAGTTCGATCAAGAATGAGTTTACACATAAAATGTTGTGTCTCAAAAGTTTTATAATGAATAACGTACGTTGTTAGTTATTTCAAATTGTTGTAGTGTTTCGTTTTCGGTTTACTAAATGTTTTACACGTGATTTAATTATCGCGTGTTATGACATTTTCACTTACATTTTGATTATTTACATTGTATGTTTAAACTTTGAGCGAAACACTTAATGAAAATATCACATCCATAACTTCTACTACTATATAATCTCGTTCTTATCTGCGTGTCGACTGTTATAAGTATTCCTAACGCATTTAACAATGTACTTTTATATCCTTTTGTAAAGTACACTTCTCTTATAGAACCCACGTATCCACAAACTTTTCTATACCTCCGTGGCTCCAACCGTCAACCCCAAACTTCATTAATGCCTCCCTTACCCTCATCAATTGGTCAGTACAACAAACAAAATTTTCAGTGGTAAAAAGTAAACCAACAAATTTTCAAATTTTAAAAATTTTTAACTCCCACAATTTCAAAAATTTCCCCTTTATATCTTTCATTTAAGACTCCCTATCCATTCAACACATTAACTAAATCAATCTCTTTTAACAGATCTTGCAACCACAACCTTCACTTCCACTACTGCCAACAACCATCACCTTATCCGGCCACCAGGGTAATGCACTTTGCAACGGACGAAGACGACCCTTTTTCTCTTAATAAAGGGGCTTTCGGTGGACTAGATTACCTTCATAACAGGTTCGTTTGATTTGTGATGATCTTTAGTTGTTATTTTGATATTAAAATGTATATTCATCATCTTTATATGTTTACATTCTTACTTATTTATAAGTAACATATGTTTGTTTGTGTTCATGGGTATTTATGTTTAGTCACTTCTTTATATTTGAAGTAATACGTTTTGATAGAATATATGTGTATTATCGATGAACTTTGGCTGTATTATGACCTTTATTCAAACGATAACCATTAGAAACTGAATGATGATCTTATCTTTTTAACGGATTAATAATCGGCTGGTAGGATTTTTACTAAAACTTAAAGTCTAGCGGTGACTTAAACTCGGTCCCTGGTCTTTATGTCAACACTGTCCAACATCATCTTCATCCAAACACCCCTTCTCACTTTGAAGTCCTTCCCTTTAGTTAGTTTCAGGCTCTTGACTCTTACGCTTTTTGCTAGATATTCAACGATGCATGTCAAACCAATTTAGATTTAAAAAAAAAAAAAAGTGTTTAATATTTCTATAAATGATTGTAAAACCAAGTAAAATATATCATAACAAATAAATAAAGAAAGGTTGTGCTTTGTTAATTAGCATTTAATTTTAGTGTTAGTTAGGGAATTGTGTAGTTATACTGATTTGTTAATTTTCAATAATAAGATATTGCTACTGTTTGAGCTGAGAAATTTTGCTTCATTTTGAAATTATGCGTTTCTTTTAGTACTGTTAAGTCTCAGTTGAGTCGATGACTGTGATTCCGCAGGTTATAGAATCTGATGTTGCTCTCGCTAGTTTTTAGGTGCATTTATATATTCTCTGTACCATGTTTCGTCGCATAGAGACAAGGAAGTTAGGAAGTAGTTGTGCTAACATTCAACAGTAGAGTTATGAATGCTTTCATTTTGTGTTATAATACAATTTCTGCGACTTTAATGATAGCTACGACTCCATCGCCCTGTAAATTTGGGTGTTCGGATCGTACCGAGAAGATAGCATTTATTATAAGAGACTTGGAAAATATGCAAGGGCGCTAGAACCTGGCATACATTTCCTGATTCCTTTATTGATAAAATTGCGTATGTCCATTTGCTAAAAGAGTGCGACATTGAAGTCCTGGACCAACTCGTTGTCACCAACGATAATGCCACCATCTTAATTGATGCCATCATTTTTGTTCGGTATCCCCTTCCTGTCCGTCTCTTTGTGATACTTTATATATGATGATGATGATTTGTTTCTTTTTATATGGAAGGTCTTCAACCCCATATTAGCATCATATATATGCAGTTGAGAATCCATTCTTTGCCCCTCACACAAACCATAATGCGAAGTGAAATTGGGAAAATCACTTTGGATCAAACCTTCGATGAAAGGAAACCTTGAATGATAAAATTGTGGTCAGTTACTATTTCTTATATGTTGTATCCTAATCTCATTTATATTTATAAGAGTCTAAGACGGAAGCACTTGTCTTGGTTTTGGTGGTAGCAACTTGACACTAATTGGACGGTGGTTGAATAAGAATGTAAAAAATGCTAAGAAGAACCCAAAGTCTCCAGTTTAAAGTTGGGGGTAGATTAAGTTTGGTTGAATGAGGATGGATAAGAAATTCCACAACGGTAGATTAGATTTGGTTCAATTATCATTCTTGACTTAGTATGAAGCTTTTTTTTTTTGGTTTTTTAAAAAAAAAAAAAATTTAGGTAAGCTTTCAATACAAATAAAACTTTCACCCCATTATAAAAAGCCACAAGTCATATCGTTAACTATGTTTTCGGTCCACAATATTTTTACATTATGCACAAGATTTTACATTCTCATATGTTTTATCTTCAAACAGTATAGCCAATCCTATAAGAAAGATTATTCCAAGAAATCCATAAGAAAAAACTGCTCATCTCATCTCGGATAAAATGCCTTTTTGTTTTCTTATATTGCACCAGAAAAGAAAATGAATAAACCATGTCCATACTATAACTTTGCATATCGAATGATACTTTAATAACACAACCTGGTACTGAAGTATGAAGATAACAACAACGTAGGAAAGTAAAAAGCATCAACAACATTCCATCACCTAAGAGTATGGTCAAACCACCAAAATTTTAAAAATTTCCCTTCTATATCCTCCATTTATGATTTAACATCCTTCCATCTTTCCCGTACATTACATATCTCACTCTCTCTTTTGACAGATCTTTCAACCACCTAACATTTACTTCCATCACCGCCACCAGGGTAATGCACTTTACAACGGACGAAGACGACGATAAGCTACTGTGCCGTCCCTTTTTGTCTTAACAAAGGGGCTTTCGGTGGACTAGATTACCTTCATAACAGGTTCGTTTGGTTTGGGATGATCTTTAGTTGTTATTTTGATATTAAATGTATATTCATCATCTTTATATGTTTGCATTCTTACTCGTTTATAAGTAATATGTTTGTTTTGTGTTCATTGGTATTTATGTTTAGCCACTTCTTTATATTTGAAGTAATATGTTTGATAGAATTTATGTGTATAACTTTGGTTGTATTTTGAACCTTATTCCAACTATAACCATTAGAAAATGAATGATGATTTTATCTTTTTAATGGATTAATAATTGGCTGGTAGGATTTTTACTACAACCTAAAGTCTAGCGGCGACTTAAACTCGGTCCCTGGTCTTTATGTCACAAACAAACTCCAACCTTTGTTTATTTGTTACGATTCATTTTACGGTTTTTACAATCATTTATAAAAATATTGAACCTTTTTTCTTAACTGGTTTGACATCTTTGAATATCTAGCAAAAAAGCATATGAATCGAGAGGCTGACGTTAACTAAAGGGAAGGACTTCAAAGTGAGAAGGCGGATGAAGGGTATCACCTTACAAGTTTGTGCCTCAGGTTTTGGCCATGAAGATCTCAAGTTTGATATGGTGAAGAAGTACTTGGTTATCAAAGGTGAAACAACAAACTTGGAGGAAAACTACTGTATGTGATAAAGTTTGCTAGTTGAAAGATTGGAAGAAGTATGATATGAAAGGCTTGTGGCTGAATCAAATATGGTCTCGTGGAGGTTTTATTCATTACTTAAAGAAGTGAGAAGTTTAGGAAGTCTTTATTATTTATTTATTATTATTATTATTATTTTTGCAGAATACTTGTTTTTCGTCTGTTTTGGGTTGTTTGTTTAAGAAGGTTGTGTGTTTTAGTCAAATGAGACACAAGGTTTTCTGTATCAAAGATACATGTGACATGTTTAGTCCATTTTCTTCTTAGAATAAGTAAAAAGTTTAAGAAGGCTTTTTTTTTTTTTTTTTTCCTTCAGAATACTCGTTATTCATCTGCTTTGGGTTATTTGTTTGAGAAGGTTGTTTGTTTTAGTCGAATGATACACGAGGTTTTATGTATTAAAGATACATGTTAAGCAACCTTTTCAGTCCATTTCTTCTTAATTAATCTTTGTTTATTTTACTTGTTTGGCCTGTTCGAGTTAAAACATAGCTGAGAGCCTCGAATTAACCCATTTGTAAATCAGAAACCACATAAGCTATTGTGTAAATAGGTTCTTGTAGGATTCCATTTAGTGGCTTAAAGGATCTGTTCATGGTTGTTTATGAGCCAATTCCTTTTGTTTGCGTGAAATGAGCGATTTAGTGTCCATAAAATTTGAGTTACTGTCTCTTGACTTGTTTCCCATTTCACGAACCTTTAGCGCTTGTTTGGACTATATTGTATTGATACATGATGGGGTTGAGGTGTGAGTCGCCTGTATTTGGCATGTTAATAATAATGGTTCAATGAAGTGTCACATTTTTCTAAGTCCCACATTTTGCTCTAATAATGGTGCATGTTAGAAGAGTAAGGTGATTGAAGGTATGACTAATGAATAAACTGCTCTAAAAAGGAATATGTGGCTTTGGCAAACTGTATGGGGCTTGTGACATTTGCTAGTTTACCTTTTAGGAAAGCATACAACTGTAGTTTGGAGTTCAACCAAACCAGAACATGCATCTGAACAACAAACACATATGACATTGGATCTCAGCCCTTTAATTTGTTTCACTCGGTTTCAACCAAAATGTAAGGCCAAGATCACCGCCAAACAAACACAAATATCCACAAAGAAACACAAGTAACCACTGTGTAAAAGCTTTCCTCCTATTTATCACTCACACCAACTCACTACAAACACACCCACTTTTCTCTATCTATCAAAAATCAGTGACCACTGAACACCACACCGGAGAAAGTAGAAAAGGACGGTCAAAACCATGCCATCAAAGAGGCCGAGAACCGTCGTTGTATATTGGAGAAGAAGAAAGAAGATCATAAGTTATCTTCTCAGAGAGAGAGAGACAGAAAGAAGCAAGATCTCAAAAGAAGTACGCGTGAGTTTATCTAAAAAAAAAGAGATAAAAGGGTTATAAGTGAACGCGTGTACAGAAAAGGGCCACATACAGGATTTTATTTATTAGGCATCGGGTTAAACCATCAACCCCTCCAGGTTCCAAAGATTTCAAAACCACTCTTTTTACATTATATATTTTGATATATACAGTTTTTAGATTGATAAGTTATTTTAAAACATTATTAAAATCTTATCATATTTTGTTTAGTATATCTCGATTGAGCCGATCAAACGACTCAACCCGATAAGAAAAAGGAAAAACCGCTATTGCTTTCCTTTACCAAGCCTTGCCCAAGAACAATTACTTCAAATAACAAAGCACAAAACACAAACACACATAAAACACAAAACCCACTCCAGGACCACCACCATTTTATCCGGCCACCTACTCCAGCCATGGCAATGAACTCCGCAACGGACGACGACGACGATGATGACAATGATAAGTTGCCATTTACTATTTCATCATGCGGCCCTTTTTGTCTTGACAAGGTTGTTGTGAGTGGAGTAGACTACTTTCATAAATAAAAAACCTTTTTAAAACACAGGTTAGTAAGTGTTGTGAGTTAAATTCTTTTTTCATCTTGATTTGTCTTTGCACGCATTTTGCATTTACTTGGGTTTTGAAGTTTTGTGCATGTTTATAGCTGATCGAAAATGAAACAACAAGATCCGCAATCCAAAGAGCTAAAATGTCAACCAATGTGACACCAAACGGTATAGCATTTTCTAAATCAACAAACCTTATCAACTGTTTTGCTAACCATTTATAACAAAATTTAAGTTATTCTATTTACTTCAGATTTCCTCACTGATAGAGACTCCGCTATTGAGTGGTTGCCAGAAGTTTTGTGGCAGATTTGGGATTATCTTCCGGTTCGAGGTGTGTTTAATCCTTATAATCTATTTTACTTGGCTATTACAACCATATATAGGTATATTAAAGCTTTTTCTGTTTATATTGGTTTGACAGGTGTCGTGGAGTATTTTGCAAAGAAACGTATGAGCCGAGAGGCTGTAGACACGCTTGAGAGGTTAACAAAAGGGAAGGATTACAAAGTCAAAAGGGGGAATAAAGGTATCACCATACAGGTTTGTGCCTCGGGTTTTAGCCATGAGGATCTTAATTTTGCTATGGTGAAGAAGTATTGGTTATCAAAGGTAAAACAACAAACTTGCATAGGAAGAGTATCAAGCATAAAACGAGTGTGCCCGTTTCAGATTCGAAGAAGTATGATATGAGAGGCTTGGTGGCTGAATCCAAAAATGGTCTCGTGAAAGTGTTTATTCCTTTTCAAAGAAATGAGAAGTTTAGGAAGGCTGTTTATTTGCGGAATATTCGTTTTCATCTGTTTTGGGTTGTTTGTTTGAGAGAGTTGCTTGTTTTGCTCGAATGATACAAGAGGTTTTATGTATTAATTATAAGGATACATGTTAAGCAGCCTTGTTTAGTTTATTTTCTTCTTAGATAATCTGTTTATTTTACTTGACTGGAGTTAAAAAGACTATTTAGTATCCAACTGTTCTTAATATTCCAATTATTAACTCTTGATTTGTTAAGCACTTATTCGGCATATTGTATTGATACCTGACGGGGCTGAGTTGTGAGTGGCCTAGTCGGCATGTTAATAGTAATGGTGCAAGTATGCGTGTCACATTCTGCTCTAGGTCCTCCATTCGTGTCATTTAAAAATTGCCCTCGTTATTAGGAATTGATGCAATTATGTGTCGTTTTGTTCCATATCGTTTGCTTTTCAACCATATGCCTCTTAGGTCAGTTCCATATCGTTTGTGTGGACGTATGGTCCGGACCAGGGAGAATGGGTCGGGGCGCCAGATCTGACGCCACTCTACGCCTAAACCCTAATCCATCCTCTATAAATACGTGACGTATTATCTCTAACCCTAACTTTGATAGATGCTACTTTGCATCTTAACTTGACCGTCGGAGGTGGACCCATTTCTGACGCCGGGTCCACTCCTAACGAGTTCTCTTTGTTGATGGTCTCTTGGGACTCGAGAAGGCGACTAACGGCCCAGGAGAGTCGTTGAATCAGGTCCGTGGGATTATCGTCAACAAGTTGGTGTCATCCGTGGACCACGAATAAACCATGTTTCGTGTTACCGTATTACCGGCAATCAATTTCTAAATTGGTAACACTTTATTAAATTTATTAAATTGGACGCATCTGAATCAATGATTTAATATCACTTTAGATGCGTACAACTTTATTACGTTAGCTGCGTACAAGTTTTATGCATCAAGTCTAGGATGTTATTTTATCTTTTGCATCAAGTTTTATGCGTACAATTTGATATTTATGGCATCAATAATAATGATAATTATTATAAAATAAGTAAATATCATTGTTTTGATATACGTCATCCGCAATTGACACTAATTCTTTACATAAGATACAAGAACAAGTCCGCGCGATCGGACCTATTTTATCTTTTAGTCCGCGATCGGACCTAAGAAAATATCCGCATGATCGGAGCTCTTTTATTTTTAGCCGCGAATTAATTCGCGCGCATATCTGTTTTACGGTTGAGATGCGCTGTTCGCGCTCGAACAACGCGATCGCGATAAATCTACCCGCATTAGGCGTGCGTTCGAGACATCTTCGCAGAGAGCGCGTGCGCGCGAACACCACGATGCTAGTCAATCGCCATGATGCGCACTGGACCAAATGCCGTGGTATAAACATCTACGATCATCCACAAACGTTCGAGTCTATGCGGTTACGATAAATCCATCTGCGTCAATTAGTCGCGGTCACGGTACATCCATCCGAGTTTTTATTTTATACATTAAAAAAAAAAAACACGATTAATTATTTCGTCGGTACGCATCCCACGACGGGTGCGCACTGCCACTTTTCTTATGTGCTAAATATTATTTATGCTATGCGCAATATATTACTCATGCTATGTCTTTGTCTATTGTTTCAATTAATTAGGTTTTATATCTTTGCGATTCACGGCATATACTTTTAATCTTGCATTCGGTTTTTTTCCCAGATTAAATAAGTTTCATGCTCCTACGAGTAGCACCATCAAACTTGGGGGCTACCGGTATATATACCCTTTGTTTCCGTATGTCATCGTCTCATTTGTCGCGCCACGGTAGCAACCACTGCTTCTGAAGCGCGTCTTACGTCGCACCCCTTTGTCGCGCAACGCGCACTTCGCCATGTGACACGTCTCGTCGCACCTCTTTGTCGCGCACAGCACTTCCTGTTCTGAAGCATCTTCCGTCGCACCATGTTGCGTCGCTACTAGTACAAAAGGTGCGCCGCTACCCGGGATGCGGCGACGGGATCCACTTTCACCCACGCCGGTCATGAACATAACTTAAGTCTAGCATAACATAGCCATGCGCTATCTCATACTAGACTTGGGGGCTTGTGGACGTATGGTCCGGACCGGGCAGAATGGGTCGAGCCCGGCGGATCTGGCCCACTCTACGCCTAAACCCTAATCCATCCCTTATAAATACATGACATGTTATCTCTAACCCTAACTTTGATAGATGCTACATTGCATACTAACTTGACCGTCGGAGGTGGACCCCGGGGCTACGGCCTCGGGTCCACTCCTAACGGGTTCTCTTTGTTGACAGGTCTACTAGGACTCGAGAAGACGACTAACGGCCCAAGGAGAATCGTTGAATCCAGTCCGCGCCAGATTATGCATCAACAGTTTGTAAGATCACATAAGTGTCTTTCACCCGTTGAGTTATCCCCTTTGACTTTGTAAACTAGTAAACTACATAAATATCTTGACTGTTTACAGGACACCACAATGGACTTTTGCTTTGTGATGTAAGGTGTGTTTAGCAGGGGTGTTTGGATGAAGATGTTGTTGGACAGTGTTGACTCTGTGCATTGAGGTCAACACTGATTATCTGGGGTACAATGAGGATTGTTAGAACAGTAAGAATACTTAAAAGGTATGACTAATGAATTATGTGTTGCTCTAACAAGGAAATCTGTAGTTTTGGCAAACTATATGGGGCTTGTGACATTCGCTATTCTACCTTTGTATATTAGGCATTTTAGTTTCGAATCTCGAGTTCACGTTAGATACAACTAAACACACTTTCTCATTCTCTTTGAGCACATATTTTCAAGTTGGAGTGTCCAACAGAAGAGCAAGAGACACCAGAACAAAAAATGAATGTTTCCATGAAGCTATGTATGGAAGATTATGAATTTACTGACACAGAACAATTACGATAAGAAAACTGGTTTACGACTAAGCTATATATGGAAGATTACGCTTTTAGGAGCCATGAGAACCATGATACGGCGTAGTATATATGAGTGACTGATAAGACCTTAGAACTTCACAGAACTTTATAAATAGGTTATACAATTATCTAGCTCAAACTTAATTGTTTGAACAACGTCTAAGAGGATCAAGTAGGATACTAATTTACATTTGTTCTTTTTGTATACAAATTATACCTTCTGGACATGAAAGTTTGGTTATTCCAAACTATAATGTTTTTAGTTATCTCAAATAACCAAATTGTGACTAATTGTCAAAATCTAAAATATCATTCACTAAGAAATCTTGTGGATCCAAGTTTTGAATAAATACCATTATTATACTATATACTAAAAGGGAGGAATGCGCTACAGTGCAAAACAGTGGACGCAACAATGGTTTTGCTAAATTTCATTTTAGACCCTGAGGTTATTGATCTATTGCAAAGTTAGTTCCTAAGGACTAACTTTGCAAAATGCCGATAACTTTAGGGACTTTTCTGTAAAAAATCATACAATTTTCATAAATGCTTTACGAAAATAGTAATTGCGGTTATTGATATTTTGCATATTTAGTCCTTAATAACAAAAATAATTTTTGGACAATTGTTTCATTTCGAATTTAGATTAACACAATATTCCCGCAGTAACGCGCGGATACCCCCACTCGTTATATCTAAAAGATGATAAATACATTAAAACCTCTATAAGTTATGACATTTGGACCGAAATATTTTATTAATTTAGCGCGATATATTATATCAATAATTTAATAATTCATTAATTTAGAGAGATTTTACGTATGATTTTTAAATTTCCAAGTCCAATATACTATTTACAATGTATACTAGTTAGAGATGAAAAATAAATTAGAAAAACAAATTTCAATTAACATTTTATGAATTCACATTGAATTTGTTAAGTTCATTAGTGCAATAGAGAGAAGACAACACCTCAACTCTTTAGTGCAATAGGGAGATTTAAAGATGAACTCAATATGGATTTGAAGCTCAACAAAAAATAAGTGACTATAGATTCATTTTTTACTAAATAATCTTATAATTTTGATATGTACCACACATTTATATGAAACTTTTTATTAAGGGTGCAATTTAGTACCTTGAACTTGTAAACTCAGTTTAAATTATTAAGGGTCACATATTACCACATGACTTAGCTTCATTAAAAACTAACGATACAGTTAAGGCATTAGATTATATCAGTTACCTTTTTTCCAGCTAAAAATCAAATACACGTTCGTTGCATGATATAAACAAAATTTACGTGATCAACAAATGTATGGTTTTATTCAGTGAAATGTAATTCTTGTTGGGAATTTCTAAAGTCTGATTGTGGCTGGAATGCATGAATCAGGTTTCAGTAGAAGTCCTAGTTGGAGTGTTAGTCCAACTCGTCTAATATTTATCCTAATATGGAGTAGTCCTCATTGGTTTAGGATAGGTTTAATGTAATCCTAGTTATAGTACAACGCGTCTATGTTAGTCTATATATACCATGAGGGGTAGGGAATTACATGGTATCAATTGAAGTTTTAGAGTAAGATTTCTTCAATAAAAGTTTGCGTGTTCCTGGCAGCTTTGTTATTCTTATAACACAGTCGGTATACTGTTGTGTGTGCATCGCTACTTGACCCTCGATCACCATAATTGGTATCGAGCTTAGGGTTTAGTTGGTGACTGTGAACCGTGATTAAGGGTTCATGAACCAAAAGAAATCATGAAAACTAACCCGTGATTATAGGGTTAGTCGTGTGTTGATCATGCGTCTTGAGGATACGAACCTTGTCATCATTGGACTCTAACATGCGTCTTGAGGTTGAGTCGTGCATCGAGATTTGTGAAAGCTTTGGTGACCTTCGTGAGTCTGCGATTAAGGGTTTCTGAAGCTAAAAAAAAAAAAAAAAAAAAAAAAAAAAGACCACCGAACAACTGTGACCTGCGATTAAGGGTTTACAGCAATAGTTATTGGACTCTAACCTGTGAACCTGCTGGTTGAGTCACGTGTTTTTATCAGGTCTGGTCGTGGGTTTTTTATCTGGTAGCTAGTTTTGTTTTGATCAGAATAAGCTTCGTATTGTTGTTGGTGATTTGGTGATGCGATGAATGGTTTAGACATGGAGTGATTGTGTACTGTAATCAGCAAATTAGGATTAAAGAAACCCTAAAAAAGAAATCGACTTCAAGACCTGTGTATCTGTTGGTTAAGACGTGTGACATCTGTATTATTAGTGTATTCATTAATCAGCTGATTAAAGCCCAGCCCAATTATATTAGTGAGTTGGAAACAGCCCATTGGGTTGTTGATTGTCTCACTATTTGTTGAATCTTTGGTAGGGTGAATCCGGGAAACCGTTGATTATCCTACGTGTGTTCAACATAAACTGAGCTTAACTAATCTAGCCGTGATATAAGGGCTGGAAAGTTCCCCGTTATAAACTTATTCATGGTCCAAACGAAGAACAAGGATGACGGGAGACCCATCAGGTTCTAACCCACCACCGCCGACAAAAGAGTTAAGTTTGACATTTCAGTACCCATTGTTAACGTCAACCAATTACACTATATGGAGTATGCGAATGGAAGTTCTTCTTGGAATTCATGGAGTATGGGATGTGGTAGATCCGGGCTCAGACGATGCCAAGAAAAACAATATAGTTAAAGGCTTATTGTTTCAATCGATCCCAGAAGATTTGATTTTGCAAATCGGGAATTTGAAAACCGGGAAGGAGATGTGGGAAGCAATTAATACCCGTAACTTAGGTGTTGATCGTGTGAAAGAAGCTAGGCTTCAAACCCTAATTACGGAGTTCGAAAATCTAAAGATGTCAGATAATGGTACCATAGACGAATATGCTGCAAAGTTATCAGGTATTGCGTCTAAATCAACCACGCTTGGATAAGTCATGTCGGAACACAAGCTGGTAAAGAAGTTTCTCACAAGTCTTCCAAGACGGTTTGTCCATATCGTGGCAGCCCTAGAGCAGGTTTTAGATCTTAAAGAAACGGGTTTGAGGATGTGGTTGGACGATTGAAAGCGTATGAAGAAAGAGTCAAAGAAGAAGGTAAAGCAAACGATGCTCAAGAGAATTTGCTTTATGCTAGGACTGACAATTCCTACAGGAATAATGACTCAAGCGGAGGAAGAGGACGTGGTTCATACTCTCGAGGTCGTGGTCATGGTCATGGTCGTGGTCAAGGTAGTGGACGTGGCAACACTCAAAATGGTGGTCAACGTGACTCCTCGAAAAACCGTGAAGATAATGAACAAAAGGGTAAACAACATGAGAAGCGTGACCTCTCATATAAAGTGTTACCGTTGTGATGAGTCTGAGACACTTTGTTTCAAGATGCCTGAACGAAACCGAAACCATGAAGTTAACCTTAATGAGGCCAAGAGAAAGATGTGTATCATGAGGAAGGTGCGTTCTTTATGATGAACCATATTCAAGAAACGATTTTCATGAATGAAGAAAAGTACACTCCACCAAAGAGCGAGTCAAATACCAATGAAGATGATGTATGGTATTTTGACAATGGTGCAAGTAATCAAATGACAGGTAATTACTAATTAAATGAAAATATTACTGGACGTGTTAGGTTCGGAGATGGTTCATGTGTGAGCATAAAGGTAAAAGGCTCGATTTTGTTCCAAGGTAAAAACGGAGAACAAAAGTTGTTGAAAGATGTCTATTATATTCCCGCTCTTTGAAGTAATGTGATAAGTCTTGGACAAGCTACAATATTTGGTTATGATATTAGTATGCGAGGTGATTTCTTAACCATGCGAGATAGTTGTGGAAATTTACTTATAAAGGTCCCACATAGTGCAAATCGCCTTTATAAAGCTCAACTAAAAGTTGGTAAAGAAGATACAAATGAAAAGGAGCGAGAATCGGTTGAACAACAACTTTGTTATTGAAGTTGATGAAGTATTCGCGGTAGCTCGACTCGATACCATACGACTCTTGATTGCTCTCATGGTGGGAAAGGATGGAAGATTCATCACTTGGATATGAGAGCGGCTTCTAAATAGTGATCGAAAGGAGCTCGATAGTACTTTAAAAGAGATGGGTTTTCTACAATGTGTGCGAAAATGTGATATATAGAAAGGTGCCCAATGGAGAATTTATCATTGTTGCGGTTAATGTGGATGATTTATTCGTGACTGGGACAAGCTTAGACCTCATAAATAAGTTCAAAAGGAGAATGGTGTCTCAATTTGAAATGGCAGATTTTGGTGAGTTAATTTATTACTTAGGTATCGAAGTCTCACAAGAAAAGGATTGCGTGGAGATCAAGCAAGAGAGATATGCAAGGAAGATCTTGAAAGAAGCTGGTATGGAAGATTGCAATGCAACTTTATGTCCGATGGAACCGGAACTCAAGTTGACAAAAGCAGAAGATGAACCAGAAGTTGAAGCTACTCAATATCGAAATGTTGTGAGTTGCTTGCGTTACCTCTTGCACACTCGTCGGTTTGACTTACTCGGTTGGGTGGTTAGTCGATATATGCAAAGTCCAAGAGAATCACATGCTCGTGCAATCAAGCAAATCCTCGCTATCTTAAAGGTGCGACTTCGTTTGGAATTAAATACAATCGTTGTAATGACATGAGACTTGTGGGATATAGCGGTCATAATGTTGCTATTGATGATGGACGAGTACTCTCGGGCACATTTTTATCTCGGTACATCACCTATTGCATGGTGCTCACAAAAGCAAACTACTGTGGCGTTATCTTCGTGAAGATGAGTTCATGGCGGCTACTACGATTGCGTGTCAAGCAATTTGGCTAAGGGAGTTATTGGCGGAAGTATTTGGGAATGAGCGGTAATTATTGAGCATGTATCCGATGAAGAACAAAGAGCAAACCCATTGGCGAAGGCCTTGGCGTGTATAAGGTTCAAGGAGATGAGATCGTTACTTGGTGTGCAAGAGTTACCCTCTTGACTCGAATTTCGGGGATGATTGTTGGGAATTTACAAGTCGATTGTGGTTGGAATGCATGGATCGAGGTTTCGATGAAGTCCTAGTTGGAGTGTTAGTCCAACTCGTCTAATATTATCCTAATATGGAGTAGTCCTCATTAGTTTATGATAGGTTTAATGTAATCCTAGTTATAGTACAACGCGTCTATGTTAGTCTATATATACCACGAGGGGTAGGGAATTACATGGTATCAATTGAAGTTTTAGAGTAAGATTTCTTCAATAAAATTTTGCGTGATCCTGGCAGCTTTGTTATTATTATAACCTGGTCGTGTACATGTTGTGTGTGCATCTGCTACTTGACCCTCTGATCACCACAATTCTTTCATGTGATCTTGAGGTTTATGTATACAGAGCAAACTAAACTTCTAGAAATAAGTACGCGTACAGTACGCAATGTTCAACAAGGCCGTAACTAGAATAGTTGGTATAGCCTTGCAAACTTATCAAACTTTATTATTAACTTTGTTACTGTTCAAAAATATTGCTAGCGTTAACTCTTTCTATGTTCTTCATCATATTTACACAAACAACTTAACAAAGGTTTTAGGTTAAAACGTAAGTGCTAGTAAGTAGTTTTTTTTTTAACGGTGCGTATAGTTATCTTAATATCTTGCATCTTATAAGTTATTAATATAAGAAGGGTGTGTTTGTTTTTAAAAAAAAAGTCTTACTAGCCATCTTACTCCCTCTTACTCTTACCAGTAAGAGGAGGCAGACGTTTTCTTTGTTTGTTTTTTTTTTGAGTAGGGCCCAGTTAGACATATAACATCTTACTCGATGAAGAGGTGGGGATTTGTCTTCTGCTCTTACTCGTTTTGTAAACTTTATATAATATATTTGATTGTTTATTAATTATGTTATATTTATGATAAAAAGTATTGTTTCATATTTATATAAGTTCTTATTATCGCGTTCGTTGGTTTAATAAATAAATTGCAAAACGAGCATTTAAAATCATTCGGACAATTATACAAAAACAAACAACATTATTTCGTTCAGATTTAGACTTTCTAACCACCTCTTACCAGTAAGATGTGATAGTCAGATTCAGACCCAAAACATCTTAATGAAACAAACACACCTAACTGTTTGCTTCTTTCTTTATAGACGACACAAAGAAGAATATCGGGGAGTGAAGTATCAAAGTGTTCAAGTCGTAGATACTCAACACGGACTTGAAATCCGTTGTTGTGCAAGGTTTTGGGAGCGAAGAGCTCGACATTAAAGTCCACAAGAAAATGTTGATAATAAATGCAGAATCAAAAGACTTGTTTAGGGCGAAGATACGAGAAAAAAAATGACACCGATAGTTTGAAAGCACCAAAATCCAATTATTAAAAGAACTAAGTCTTAAAATCACACGCACAAAACAATATTCTCAATAAATATAACCCACAAGTCTTGATATCTCACAAACCGGTCTAACTCTGTTTTGAAGGCTCAACCCACGTGACCCAGTGGTTTACTTTTGGCTAATTTATATTCTCTTTGTGGGTCGAAGTAACACCGCATTCACTGAAAAGTCATTTCATTCACTTGAAAAGTCAAGTAAATGTGGCGTTCCATTTGATGAAGAGAATATGGATGAGCAAGAAGTAAACTACTCGGTCACATGGGTTGAGCCTTCAAAGAGAGTTGGACAGGGTTTGTGAGACATCGAACTTGTGGGTCATATATATTGAGAGTTTGAGACTACTGTTTTGTGCATGTGATTTTAAGATTTGGTTGTTTTAATATTAGGATGTGCTTTCTATGGATAATTATACTATTTTAAGTTTAAACTTTTGTTAGTTAATTAGTTTGTCTATGTTTGCTTTCCTTGGGACAATTAAACTAGTTTGTATCGTTCATTTTTTTTAAAGCGGTAATTAGTAATTAGTGATTCGATCGTGTAGTGAAATCCAAGCGGTCGGTATGCTTTATCGAACCTTCGCCTTTTGGGAATAAATCCCTCCTTTTTCCGCTTCACCTAGGAGGAAAACCTCGTGGCAAGCCTCAAACCCGAAACCTTCAAGGGAAACAACCCTCCAAAGTTACCCCTGGTAGCCACTGGATCTAGACCAAGTTGTTAATTTGTATCGTTCATCTTGGTTGGCATTTGTTGTTTCTCTAGCTAGTTTCAAGTCATTCATTGTAAATAATATGGTGGGTAGGGTAGGCAATGGAATCCTATTAGACTATTATGTGAACAGTCGAGGAGATAAAAGACTTAAAACAAAGAACAAGAAAGTTCTAAACGTGTGTAATACTCAGAGGTCTTATCGAAACAACTCGTGCTTTTGATAAGTCATGTCAAAGTAACAATCCATTTATGGCGTTTGTTGTTTCTCTAGCTAGTTTCAAGTAGGGTGAGCACAAAACCGACCGAACCGAGCTGAACCGGAAAACCGAGCAGTCGGACCGAACCGAACCGACCATTTTGTTTGGTTTCGTTCTATGTATTACGGTTGTCGATTTTGGTTCGGTTCGGTTCGGTTCGACCAAAACCGACCAAACACATATAAAGCATGTAATGGACCGAACCGAATCGAACTAATTCGGTTCGGTTTTGGTTCATGTTTATTGTGAAGTCGGTTCTCGGTCGTGTCGGTTTTGTCGGTTCGGTCGATTCGGACCAATTCTCAGCCATAGTTTCAAGTCATTCATTGTAAATAATATGGTGGGTATGGCAGGCAATGGAATCCTATTAGACTATTATGTGAACAGTCAAGGAAATAAAGACTTCAACTCAAAGAACAAGCAAGTTCTAAGTATATGTAATACTTAGAGGTCTTATCGAAACAGCTAGTGATTTTGATAAGTCGTGTTAAAAGTAACAATCCATTTATGCTGATTTTGGAATTTCCATGTTAAGTTAATTGATGGTGAGCGATGGCGAGCTATGAAAAATTTTAGTGGGAGGGCGAAACAAATTTTTTCCGAAATTACATTAAATGGGAGGCGGAATAAATTTTTTCCGAAAATACGTGAAATCGCAAATAAATCTGTTAACGAGAACTTGAGGCGCAGGGGCGGGACCTCCCGGTCCTCACATAGCTCATACGATGGTGAAGATTTCCTTTGTAATGAAAGTATGAGTGGCAATTGTGTGGACTTGAGTGGCGTTTTGTCTCGTAAAAGCAGGGACAAAGATTAAGTTTAACGAGTCTTTCTGGGGCGTTGGTTAAACCGCATTTATTAAACATAAATTTTCTTGCTACATTAAAAACTGCATTTAATATTCATTAATGAAACTTATAAATTATCATAATTAAATATGATTTTTAATTAGATAAACTCAAAGTTTATTTTTACAGTGACATTAAACTTATCTTAAGGGCACTCGTTAAACAAACACAAGATTAAATGGTGGGAATATTTTGTTTTATTTTTATCTCCGAGTGGATACAAAAAGTTATGAAGGAGTGGGCAAACTTTAATACTTTTGTAAAACTACACTACAAATCTTGTCACTAGGAAGCAAATTACAAAAATAACTATAAATAAAAGAAAGCCACTAGAAATGTTTTTGCTGGGCAAATGGCCACCCTGCCCTTTTCATGTCTCCACCCATGTCTCCAATGGGTTAAACAATCTTTTAGCTTACGAGAACGATTTATAAATTTATAATAGGTTAAAAATATCAAATAGCTTGAACGGGTCAATGTCACAATATCAAATAGCTAAAAAGAACAAACATTATAAAGTTCCCTCACTATATTTCGATGATATATTTTCATACTCTAAAGGTGTGTTTGGCGCAGAGCATTTAGGAGCGGTGAGCGTTGAGCATTGTGATTTTTAATTCTCGTTTGACAAGCACCAAATAGCTTTATCTATTTTCAATGCTTCATAAACTAGCATTTAAGAGCGTTGAACATATATAAATTGTTTTACATATTATGGTTACACCTACAATTACTTTACCAAACGTTTTTATATAAAAAGATGCTACTGCTCACGCTACTACTTATAACTAATGCTCACTATTACTGCTACTGCTACTACTATTTTTGCCGAACACACCCTAATTATCTCACTTTCTCTCCATTTAATCTCTTCATTTTTGCCACCCACCAAATATCTCACTTTCTCTTTCTCATTTAATTCTCTCCACCTTTCACAACCACCAAATACCTCACTCTCATTTCTCTCTCGACCTTCTAACAGCCACCGTCTTGTCTTGCCTCCTTAACCCACTGCTAAGGTTATGCACTTTGCAACTGACGATAAGCTGCCATCTACTATTTCAACATGCCTCTTTTTTTGTCTTGACAATGGTGTTCCGTGGACTAGACTATTTTCATAAAAAAGGTTGGTTATATATTTGTTTGGTTTGGTATGGTCAAGTTTGTTTTTATTTTAATGTAACTATGTTACGAGTCTAGACTTTGTTGACTGTCATGTTTTTTTGTTTCGGGCTTCTTTTGCATGTTATATTCTTTTTCTGATGTTATATGTTCTTGTATTATTTTATTTTTTTCGTTTATTAAAATGGAACTACTATGTTATTTTTCTTTTCGATCTTGTGATGAATGTGTTTTGAGCGACTTGTATTAAAAATTTGTGTTCTTCCTAATGTATTTTTTAGATATTTAAACTTGTAGTTAAACTAAATCCTATTAATACTCTTGATTTGTTTTTGTTTTGCCCTTTTTTTCTGATTTAATTCATGTATATAGCTGATCTGGCTTACAGGAAGTTCTATCTAGAACCAAAATGGAATTAAATTAACATGGGTTAACACCAACAGCTATGTAATTACATTACTCTGGCTTTAGATAAAAGAAACATTGCAAGCTATAAATATAAACTTCTAAGCCTTTAATTAGCATAACTTTGTGCCGGCCAAGTTAAGGGCTGCGTTTTCTTTGCATATTTAGGCTTCGGATCGAGGTAGGGACCAAACCGACCTGTTACACAACTACATGAAGAAGATGAGGATATTTGATTTTTGGGATTGAGTCGTAGAATAGCAACATACTTTTTCAAGTGTCTCATTCTAATCGTGTACTTTTTTTAAGTTGTAGAATAGCGATGTCTTTCATAAGTGTCCTTTCTAATGCGTGTCTTTTTTAAGTTGTAGAATAGCGATGTCTTTCCATAAGTGTTCCAATTTGGTGCGTCTATCTTCATAAGTGTTCCAATTTGGTGCGTCATCCCACGACTAAATTGGAACACTTATGAAAAGACATCGCTATTCTACGACTTAAAAAGTACACGACTAAACAGACACTTATGGAAAGACATCGCTATTCTGACTTAAAAGTACGCGATGTCGAATGGGACACGTGAAAAATGCGTTATTCTACGACTCAATCCTGATTCAATATCCGTCGCGCGATTTTAGCAACTTCCATGATTAACATAGATGTTTTCTCCGCCAAGTTAAAGACTGCGATTTTCTTTACATATTTGGGTTTCGAGTTCAGGTTTTTACATAATCGGCCCGTAATTAATTACATGCTCAAGTTAAAGATATTTGATAATTAAGATTTAGATAGTGATGATGAGGTGTTTGAGCCAAATGCATGATACTATGGGCAATTACTTTTCCTGAAGGCTATTTTTTTATGATTATGTGGGCCAGGTCTATGACTTACCTAGGCAATTATAAGGGTACTAGGACCATAATAGAATATGACTCTGATGCCCTGTTATCTCAGGACACTCTGCCAGGTTCTTCCTTTTTGAATAATAGAATATGACTTTGAAACTAATATGGTTTGACAGCAACTCGAGGCATATAACGAGTTTACTTGTTTATGGATTAAAACTAAAATAAAAAAAATAATCGATTTGCACATGGCTAAAAGTATAAAACTCTAAGCATATTTTTATATGAGTTTGACATGGCCAAGTTAAAGAGTTATTTTGTATACATGTGTTTCTAGTCCATGCTAGGACCACACAGGTCTGTTACAACGTGCACAGGATGAGAATATTCGATTATTCAGATTTAGTCCGTCGGGTTTTCTATGATTACTACGTAGTATGGGATATAACGAGTTTTATCTTTTTTAAGGATTAATAGATGGCTGCTAGGATGTTTGCAAGAAGTGTAAGCCAGGTGGCTCTACCCATGTTGTTTAGTCACCAGCGTTTTCGGTTGGTGAGTAATGTCACTAACACACCAAAACCGTTGATCGAAAATGAAACAACAAGATACGCGATCCAGAGAGCTAAAATGTCAAGACGCCAAACGGTATAGCATTTTCTAAATCAACAAACCTTATCAACTGTTTTGCTAACCATTTATAACAAAATTTAAGTTATTCTATTTACTTCAGATTTCCTCACTGATAGAGACTCCGCTATTGAGTGGTTGCCAGAAGTTTTGTGGCAGATTTGGGATTATCTTCCAGTTCGAGGTGTGTTTAATCCTTATAATCTATTTTACTTGGCTATTACAACTAACCATATATAGAAATATTAAAGCTTTTTCTGTTTATATTGGTTTGACAGGTGTCGTGGAGTATTTTGCAAAGAAACGTATGAGCCGAGAGGCTCTAGACGAGTTTGAGTGGTTAACAAAAGGGAAGGATTACAAAGTCAGAAGGGGGAAGAAAGGTATCACCATACAGGTTTGTGCCTCGGGTTTTGGCCATGAGGATCTCAAGTTTGCTATGGTGAAGAAACATTTGGTTATCAAAGGTGAAACAACAAACTTGCACAGGAAGAGTATAAGCATAAAACGAGTGTGCCGGTTTCAGATTGGAAGAAGTATGATATGAGAGGCTTGGTGGCTGAATCAAAAATGGTCTCGTGAAAGTGTTTATTCCTTTTTAAATAAGTGAGAAGTTTAGGAAGGCTGTTTATTTGCAGGAATATTCGTTTTCATGTGTTTTGGGTTGTTTGTTTGAGAGAGTTGCTTGTTTTGCTCGAATGATACAAGAGGTTTTATGTATTAAGGATACATGGCAATGAACTCCACAACGGACGACGACAACGATGATGACAATGATAAGTTGCCATTTACTATTTCATCATGCGGCCCTTTTTGTCTTGACAAGGGTGTTGTGAGTGGAGTAGACTACTTTCATAAATAAAATAAAAACTTGTTTTTAAAACACAGGTTAGTGAGTGTTGTGAGTTAAAGTCTTTATAATCTTGATTTGTCTTTGCACGCATTTTGCATTTATTTAGGTTTTGAAGTTTTGTGCATGTTTATATAGCTGATTAGCTGATATGGCTTAATTACTAGAAATATTATAAGGGTACTAGGACCATAATAGAATATGACTTTGAAACTAATATGGTTTGACAGCAACGCTAGGCATATAATGAGTTTACTTGTTTTTGGATTAAAAATAATAATAATAAAAAATAATCGATTTGAACATGGCTGAAAGTATAAACCTCGAAGCATATTTTTTATATAGGTTAAGTTTGACATGGCCAAGTTAAAGAGTTTTTTTTTGTATACACGGGTTTCTAGTCCATGCTAGGACCACACCGGCCTGTTACAACGTGCACAGGATGAGAATATTCGATTATTCAGATTTAGTCCGTTGGGTTTTCTATGATTACTACGTAGTATGGGATATGCACATGTGTGAGTATGTTAAAGGCCATTCTATGTGAAGGAAATGTATAATCATATCTTGTTATTTCATCTTTAAATTTAAGTGGTTTCTTTGTTTAATTATTAGTAATACAAAAAGAATGCCTTTTTATTTTTACCAGAAATGGCTAACGCAATGTTCAACAAGGCCGTAACTAGATCAGTTGGTATAGCCTTGCAAACTTATAAAACTTTATTGTTAACTCTGTTACTGTTAAAAAATATTGCTAGCATTAACTCTTTCTATGTTCTTCATCATATTTACACAAACAACTTAACAAAGGTTTTAGCTTAAAACGTAAGTGCTAGTAAGTAGTATTTTTTTATGCTGCGTATACTTATCTTAATATCTTGCATCTTATAAGTTATTAAGATAAGAACTGTTTGCTTCTTTCTTTATAGACGACACAAAGAAGAATATTGGGGAGTGAAGCATCCAAGTGTTCAAGTCATAGATACTCAACGAGGACTTGAAATCCGTTGTTGTGCAGAGTTTTGGGAGGGAAGAGCTCGATATTAAAGTCCACAAAAAAATGCTAATAATAAATGCAGAATCCAAAGACTTGTTTAGGGCGAAGATACGAGTAAAAAAGATTACACCGATAGTTTGAAAGCACTAAAATCCAATGATTGAAAGAACCAAGTCTTAAAATCAGATGCACAAAACAACATTTTCAATAAATATAACCCACAAGTCTCGATATCTCACAAGCATGTCTAACTCTCTCTTGAAGGCTCAACCCATGTGACCCAGTAGTTTACTTTTGGCTCATTTATATTCTCTTTGTCAGTCAAAGAGAACACCACATTCACTTGAGAACACCACATTCATTTGAAAAGTCAAGTGAATGTGTGTTCCCTTTTACTGACAAAGAGAATATGGATGTGCCAGAAGTAAATTACCGGTTTGTGAGACATCGAGACTTGTGGGTTATATATATTGAGACTACTGTTTTGTGCATGTAATTTTAAGATTTGGTTGTTTTAATATTAGGATGTGCTTTCTATGGATGATTATACTATTTTAAGTATAAACTTTGGTTAGTTAATTAGTTTGTCTATGCTTGCTTTCCTTGGGATAATTAAACTAGTTTGTATCGTTCATCTTTTTTCTTTCTTTCTTTTTTTAGAACGGCTAATTATTAGTTAGTGATTCGAGTCGTGTAATGACATCCAAGCGGTCAATATACCTTCATCGGACCTTCGCCTTTTGAGGAATAAATCTTACTCCTTTTTTCCGCTTCGCATAGGAGGAAAACCCTATTAACGTATCATATGGATATACTCTAGTTGTCACATAGTAGATAATTACAAAGTTATAGTTGTACACATTATTGGGTTAATCCCACTCTTACCCGCCTTACCCGCTTTCTACCCATTTAGAGGGTCAAACCTGAAGTCAAAGTCAACTATATTAAAAGTCAACTCTTAAGAAATAACTGCCATTTGACAGTTACAAAGGAAGCGTTGCTTCTGTTGATTCTACCGAACCGACACAACCATTCAAACGCATCTTTTCATTCATTATATATAGATAAGAATATGTAACACTTTCAGATAACGACTTATATTTATTTCAATTAATACAAGAGCAATTCTTTGAAACGTATCGTGTTACTTGGTATTATTGTGACCACGTTAGAACCAACAAAGATCCAACGTTGAGGCCAACAATTGGTATCAGAGCGGTTTGGATTCTTTTAACCAAATCATCATATACCAAGGGTTTCATATTACCCTGAATAGAAGAAGAAACAATATTCCCAGAAAACGGTAAAAAATTTTTTTTGCAAAACTATATCCGAACCACAAATCAAACTAGTAATCATTTTTGTGATTCTGAAAACCGTCCATAATTCATAGCCGCCTCGTAATTAATTACCGGCAACTAAGAATAGGCAATTTTCAATCATCTTGCAAAATCTTTTCATTCGGATTTTTTTTACCGAGAGTAGAACAAAGGGAACAAAGGTTTTGACTTTAAATCAAAAACAAAACCTTACATCGATTCAGAAATAAGAACCCATTACCACCGATTAAACACGATAGTCATCAGAAAAAGGAAAATAGATTGATTCAACAAAAGGAACAAACACACCTGTTGCATCCAGAATCAATACCCTTTTTCATTTTTTTTGAATCATCTTGATTCAAATTTTTCCACGGACGAACAAATCCAAAACAAGGATTAACCGGCGCTCGGATTAACGAGAACACCGAATACTCGTGAAGAAGGAGGTTAACCAGAGCCAATATATTCGGCGGTCAACCACCCGAAGCATAGCAGTGCAACGGTCTCACCCAAAAGAAAGAGGCAGAGACATACTTTATCTCTCAAAGGAGATAACACAAGAAGAAAGAAAGAAAGAGGCGTACTTAATAACGCCTAGGGCACTTCGAACCACAATCAAAGGGCACCGGGTATTTTAACCCCCCCCCCCCAGGTTTCGAAATTCTTACAAATCCACACTTCACTTTTTAAACTTTACTTATATAGTATAAGTTTATTTTTATTTTGATAAGTTGCTACATAATACCTTAAGTATACTTATCATATTGATATTATAATAACCTAGTGTAATTACTGCTTATTATAATTAGGAATAACCTTTAAGGAGTAATTAACCTTAGGCTTATTCACCTTTAATTTTTAATCTCCGGGATAGTTTTATTTTAACTAATCCTATAGGTTTTGATTGTCACATTGGACACAAAACATTAGAAGCGCGCTATATTTCTCAACACTCACCCCGTGTTAGAATTTTAGGAGATTACCTAGTCATTATTTATTAAAAAATGACTCAAGATAGTGGAGATAAAAGTCAGAAGGAGGTTAGTACATCTAATACTACCCCTCAATTCCAATGCCCGATATTGAAACCCGCGAATTACTCACTATGGGCAATTCGAATGCAAATTATTCTACAAGCAAATGGGTTATGGGAAACAATTGAGCCAACTGATACAACTCAACCCGATAAGAAAAAGGAAACAACTGCTATAGCATACCTTTACCAATCCTTACCCGAAGATCAATTACTTCAAATAACAAAGCACAAAACCCCGAAAGCAATATGGGACGCTTTAAAAACTAGGCACTTAGGCGAAGAAAGAGTACAACAAGCCAGACTTCAAACACTTAGGTCTGAACTTGAGTTACTACATATGAGAGAAGATGAAACCATCGATACTTTTACAGGAAAACTCACAACTCTTGTAAACAAAGCCGCCAGTCTAGGACACATAATACAAGATCAGAACTTAGTTAGGAAATTACTAAATGCTGTACCCGATAGGTATTTGCAAATAGTTGCATCTATAGAACAATATTCCGATCTAAACACTATGACCCTAGAAGAAGCAATTGGAAGACTTAAAACTTATGAAGAAAGGATTAAGTTTAAGAAAGGGAAACAGGAGAACACTCAAGAGAAATTGATGTTCACACGACATGAAGGTAGAGGAAAGAATTTTAGAGGACGTGGGCGTGGGAAGTATAAATTTTCACACGGTAAAAACCACGAAAATTTTAAAGAAGAAAAGAAAACGGAGAAAACTCTCACAACAACTTCAACAAATCACATATTGATCTTAGCAAAGTAAAATGTTACAACTGCAATAAAATGGGTCATTATGCAAGTAAGTGTCATTCAAAACCAAACACTACTATGCAATCTAATCTTGTCGAGGAGGACTTAGAGCCTACCTTACTAATGGCAATATTAGACGACCCACCTGTAACAAAACTTAAAGATCAAACTGCCTCGCTACACGAACAAGATGTAGGATATAAAGAGACAAATGTAGATAGTCTATGGTATTTAGACAATGGAGCCAGCACTCATATGACTGGAATGAGAGAACACTTCAAAGACCTATATGAGAACGTTAGTGGAAAAGTAAAATTCGGAGATGGATCTCATATAGAGATTAAAGGAAAAGGTTCAATCCTATTAGAATGTGATGACGAGAAACAAAGAGTCATATCTCAAGTCTATTACATTCCCAGCTTAAAAAGAACTTATTGAGCCTTGGACAATTCACCGAAATTGGTTGTAAAGTAGTAATGGAAGACGATGAATTACGACTTTATGACATGGACAACAAAATCTTCATGAAAGTCCCAAGACAAAGAAACCGTCTATACAAAGCAAATCTGAAGATAGGCACACCTGTTTGCCTACTCGCAAACTTGAAGGACAACACTTGGTTATGGCACGCAAGACTAGGACATCTCAACTTTGAATCACTAAAATCAATGACTCAAAGAGAGTTAGTTCAAGGAATACCTGCCATTAAACATACAACACAAATCTGTGATGTTTGTTTAGTTGGTAAACAAAGTAGAGCACCATTTCCAAAGAAAGCAAAACTAGATCAACCTCACTTTAGATTTAGTATACGGAGATTTATGTGGACCAATTACACCACCAACACCATCTCGGAAAAGATACATATTCTTACTAGTCGATGACTATTCAAGATATATGTGGGCGATTTCTAAACACGAAAGATCAAGCATTTGATACTTTCAAGGAATACAAGAATACAATAGAGAATGAGCTAAGGACAACATTAAAAATGTTCAGAACTGATCGTGGAGGAGAATTCACATCTAACGAATTCACTCAATACTGCAAAGAGAATGGCATAGCACGACAACTTACCGCACCTTACTCACCGCAACAAAATGGAGTAGTTGAACAAAGAAATAGGACAATTATGTCTACAACAAGATGCATGATGAAAGCAACCAACATGCCTCAAAATTTTTGGGCTGAAGCTGTTAGACATGCAATATACATTCTAAACAGCATTCCTACAAAAGCCTTAGAAGACATCACTCCATACGAAGCAATTAAACAAAGAAAGCCAAACTTAGAAAATCTAAAAGTTTTCGGCTGCATAGCATATGCAAAGGTACCATCACAACATCTGACAAAGTTAGATGATAGAAGCAACAAAATGGTATACTTAGGAAATGAACAAGGATCAAAAGCCTACCGACTATTTGATCCAACGACACAAAGAATTTGTCTTAGTAGAGATGTGAAATTTAAAGAGGATGAAGCATGGGACTGGAAGGATTACTTGAATGAAAAAACCAACGATCAACCTGAATGGTTTGATTTCGAAGTTGAAAACCTAGAAGCCACAAATGATCATCAGGAACAAGAAATCCAACCAAATGAAGAAAACAATGATATCCCTACAGATGATGAAGATACAACATCAACAACAAACTCACCCTCACAAGCTTTTCGCACACCATCTACAATTTCATCGCGAGTAAACGCTCAAACTACACCAACTGCCTCAGCACGTTCAACCAATCAAAGTAACTCAAACGCAACCAGGAAATTACATCCAAACTTTGATCATACACCTTTACAAGGTTTTAGAACGTTAAATGATATATACGATAACACCGAGGAAGTATTACCCGAGCAACTATTACTGGCTGAAGATGAACCTAAGAACTACAAGGAAGCATCAACCGATCTAAAATGGATTGAAGCAATGAAGGTCGAATTAGATTCCATCAACAGAAACAATACATGGAAACTAACCACTTTACCAAAAGGACATAAAGCCATTGGATTAAAGTGGGTATTCAAGACCAAGAGAGATGCTAATGAAAATATAGTCAAGCATAAAGCAAGACTAGTAGCAAAAGGCTACATACAAGAGCATGGCATAGACTTCGAAGAAGTCTTTGCACTAGCAAGAATGGAAACAGTCCGATTACTATTAGCCTTAGTCGCTAATAATAAATGGGAAGTACATCATCTTGACGCCAAATCGCATTTCGCATGGAGACTTAAAAGAAGAAGTGTCGTTATACAACCCGAAGGATTTATAAAGAAAGAAAATCTTGGAAAATCTGAGACTCACAAAAGCTCTATACGGACTAAGACAAGCACCACGTGCTTGGAACACAAAATTAGACAATACCTTGAAGTCTTTAGATTTCAAGAAATGCGCTTTGGAACAAGTCGCTCACACAAAGAAATCAAAAGATTCAATACTTCTAGTTGGAGTCTCGAGATGATTTAATCATCACCGGCACACCTAAAGAAGAGATAGACAAATTCAAAGCTCAAATGGAAGAAAATTGAGATGAGTGACCTAGGATTACTATCCTACTACTTAGGAATTGAAGTCACACAAACTAAAGGTGACATATCAATAAAGCAATCCTCCCACAAAGCAAGATCCTAAAGGAAGTTGGAATGCTAGACGCAACGAAACGCTAATACCTATGGATCCGTGAACAAGACTAACAAAGAACATCAAGAAACAACGGTCAACTCAACTGAATACGAAAGCTTAATTGGATGCTTACGATATCTGCTACATACAAGACCCGACTTAAGTTATTCCATTGGATTACTTAGTCGTTTTATCAGAACCAAAGGAACAACATATGAAAGCTATCGAGCAAGTACTACGCTATATAAAAGGAACAAAAGACTATGGAATCACCTACAAACACAATGGAGGAAACCAGATACAAGGTTATAGTGACGAGCTACGAGTCAACACTCAAGAAGGCAAAGGCACTCATCGAATTATATTCTACTACGGTGAATCACCAATCACCGAGTACACAAAAACAAGCCACGTAGCTCTATCATCATGTGAATCCGAGTTCATTGCAAAGCAAAGAAGAACAACACAAGCATTATGGTTAAAGAGATTACTCGGCAAGCTTACACATACCCGAAGAAAGGGTTACGATATTGGTCGACAACAAGTCTGCCATCGAACTAATGAAGAATCCCGTATTTCACGGAAGAAGTAAGCATATTGACATTAAATATCACTTCATACGAGAATGCATTGAAAGAGAAGACTTATGAGTCGAGTTTATAAGCGGGGAATTTCAGAAGTCTGACATGCTCACAAAAGCACTACCCAAGATCAGATTCCTAACGATGAGACAACTAATCGGAGTCAAAGATCTACAGCAAAGCGATTGTGATTAAGGGGGATAATATTGGGTTAATCCCACTCTTACCCGCCTTACCCGCTTTCTACCCATTTAGAGGGTCAAACCCGAAGTCAAAGTCAACTATATTAAAAGTCAAATCTTAAGAAATAACTGCCATTTGACAGTTACAAAGGAAGCGTTGCATCTGTTGATTCTACCAAACCGACACAACCATTCAAACGCACCTTTTCATTCATTATATATAGATTAGAATCTGTAACACTTTCAGATGATGACTTATATTTATTTCAATTAATACAAGAGCAATTCTTTGAAACGTATCGTGTTACTTGGTATTATTGTGACCACGTTAGAACCAACAAAAATCCAACGTTGAGGCCAACACACACTTATTAGTAATTATCCTTGATTAGTGGGAATTACCTAATATAGTTTCTCATATCTCCTATATGTACTCATCGATTCATATGTAATGCAAAGGCAATAAAATAATAATCATTCAATATTCATTCTCTTGTGTATATTCTTCATGGTATCATAACCAACTTAATATAACGATTCTTTCCTACCTTTCTCTCCAAACTAATCGGATCCCACCTCTTTGCTGCCCAAAAATCTAAACCCCAACACCCATAATCGGAACTAATGGCTGGAGATGAAAACGTTACACCACCCCCTCCACAACCAAACGCCAAGAAACTCATTCCTTTTAGCATAACAAACAAGGTACCCATCAAACTAGACCTAGATAAACACAATTTTAATTCTTGGAGTTCCTTCTTCAAGATTCACCTTGGCAGTCTTGGACTAAAATCCGACATCGAAGAAAAGACCTCATCTAGCGTTCCCGGCCACGAATGGAGTAAACTTGATGATCTAATCAAGATGTGGATCCTCGGATCCCTATGTGATTCTTTGCAAGAATAAGTCATCTCAACACCGGGCTTTGCAAAAGACCTATGGGACCATCTCGAATCTTTGTTTCATGACAACAAGCGCTAGGGCTATTAACTTTGACAATGAGCTTCGTTAATGCAGAGGGTTTTTGGAAGGGAAGACCTCGACATCAAAGCCGACAAGAAAATGCTGATAATAAATGCATAATCGAAATATTTGTTTGGGAGAATGTGGTAGTAATAATAATCTGTATATTGAATAATCGTTCCACCCTAATATCCTGTTTGGGTATATATACAAGTGATAGATAAACACAACCCTAAACCCAACATGGGCCGAGACTACATAACCCAACATGGGCGTCTACACTTAAGCACTTCTAACACTCCCCGCAGCTTGGAGCGGAGTACAACGAACACTCAAAATGTGTCGAAACTCATCAAACAATGCGAAGGTAAGCCTTTATAAAGATATCCATCATCGAAACCGAAGGGACATGTAAACGGGAACACCTTGATGAGCAACCACATCTCGAACCAAATGAATATCAATCTCGATGTGTTTGGTACGCTGATGTTGAACCGGATTAGAAGACAAGTACACAACACTCATGTTATCACAATACCCAATAGTGGCTGAAGATAACGGAGTATGAAGCTCACGAAGCAAATTTTGAATCCAACATGTCTCAGCAATAGCATTGGCAACACCACGATACTCAGCCTCAACACTGGAACGAGAAAGCGTCGGTTGACGTTTGGAGGACCAGGAGAGTAGGTTGTTACCAAGAAAAACACAATGTCCGGAAGTAGACCGTCGAGTAGTTGGGCAACCAGCCCAATCAGCATCTAAATATGCAATCAAGCAGTCAGTAGTAGATGAAAACAACTGTAAACCATAGTCCAAAGTCCCCTAAACATACCGCAAAATCCTCTTAAGAGCAGAGAAGTGCGGTTCACGTGGATCATGCATAAAAAGACAAACCTGCTGCACATCATACGTAATGTCAGGTCTAGTAAATGTGATATACTGAAGAGAACCTGCAAGACTCCGATATAACGTGGGATCATCAACCGGAGTACCACTAGCACCCAACTTGGACTCAGTATCAGCATGAGTCCGAGAAGGGTTACAGCCAACCATATGTGCACGCTCTAAAACCTCCATAGCATACTTACGCTGTGACAAAAACATCCCAGAGGAGTCACGCGTAACCGAAATACCTAAAAAATAATTAAGAGCAACTAAATCAGTCATAGAGAACTCTCGATGTAAAGAAGATATAATATGCTGTAACAAATGATCAGATGAAGCAGTAAGAACAATATCATCCACATAAAGCAACAAAAATGAAGTATCAGCACCCTGCCTGTAAATGAACAAGGAAGAGTCACACCGACTAGAACTAAACCCAACAGTAGTAATATAAGCAGCAAACCGCTGAAACCATGCTTGAGGGGCCTGCTTAAGATCATAAAGACACCGCTGCAATAAACAAACATAATCGGATGCACAGGATCCCGAAATCTGGGCAGCTGATGCATATAAACAGTCTCAGCTAAATCATCATGTAGAAATACATTCTTGACATCAAGCTGATGAATAGGCCAATGACGAGAAATGGCTAGTATAAGCACAGTGCGGATAGTTCCCAGTTTAACAACCGGACTAAAGGTCTCATCAACATTAACACCCTCAACCTGTGTGCTACCATTGGCAACAAGACATGCTTTATACCGACTAAGGGTGTCATCAGCCAAATACTTATGACGAAACAACCACAAACATCGAACAACATTAGCACCCTCAGACCGAGGTACATTAGTCCAAGTTTTATTTTTAATAAGTGCATTATACTCATCATACATAGCATTGCGCCTATTGGGATCATTAAGAGCATCCTTATACGACCGAGGTAAAGGAGAAATAGTAGACACATGACCAGCATACTTAGGATTAGGACGAGTAGTCCCGACACGAGAACGAGTAACCATGGGATGAGTAGATACGGTAGGTTGATTATGGATTGGAGGTGTAGGAACAATAATAGGTGGTGGAGAAGGTGGTGATGGCATAGGCGGGGTAGGAGGTGTAGGTGGTGATGGCGATGTAACTAGTGTTGGTGATGTAGGTGTTTCAATTGGTGTAGTGGGTATCGAGTCCAAATTTGGACCAATGGGTGTGGTACGGATAATGGTGGAAATTAGATCGGAAGAATCTTCCAAAAAATCATAGGAGGGAGGAGGAAAGTATTTATGTGTTTGAAATGGAAAAACGGTTTCATCAAAGGTAACATGCCGGGAAATAATAATTTTATTGGTGTTAAGGTTAAGACAACAATAGCCAAAATGGTTTGCAGCATGCCCCATAAAGATTGAAGGGGTGGCACGAGGTCCTATATTATGATTAGTATCAATAAGTGGGTAACAAAGGCATCCAAAAACACGAAGGACACTATAATCGGGTTTGGCACCAAAAAGACGGGTAAAAGGTATCTCATTATTAATGGCACGAGAAGGTAATATATTCAATAAGTAAACAGCCATATTAAGAGCCTCAGTCAAATAATTAGGTGGTAAATGTGCTTGAAATAATAAGGTACGAATAAGGTTATTAATTGTACGTATCATACGTTCAGATTTACCATTTTGTTGAGAGGTGCGAAGACAAGAAAATCTAAACTGAATGCCATTAGTTGAAAATAAGGTATGAAAAGCATGATTATCAAACTCGCCACCAAGATCAAACTGAAACGATTTAATTTCACACTTAAACTGAGTACGAACATAACTACGAAACAACTGAAATAATAATCTGTATATTGAATAATCGTTCCACCCTAATATCCTGTTTGGGTATATATACAAGTGATAGATAAATACAACCCTAAACCCAACATGGGTCGTCTACACTTAAGCCTGCTAACACTCCCCCACATTTGGATCGGGAGTACAACGAACACTCAAACTGTGTCAAAACTCATCAAACAATGAAGAAGGTAAGCCCTTTATAAAGATATCCGCATACTGAAACCAATAAGGGACATGTAAAACGCGAACCTGCCAGTAGCAACCACATCTTGAACAAAATGAATATGAATCTCGATGTGTTTGGTACGCTGATGTTGAACCGGATTAGAAGACAAGTACATAGCACTCATGTTATCACAATACACAATAGTGGCTGAAGATAACGGAGTATGAAGCTCACGAAGCAAATTTTGAATCCAACATGTCTCAACAATAGCATTGGCAACACCACGATACTCAGCCTCAACACTGGAACGAGAAAGCGTCGGTTGACGTTTGGAGGACCAGAAGAGTAGGTTGTTACCAAGAAAAACACAATATCCGGAAGTAGACGTCGAGTAGTTGGGCAACCAGCCCAATCAGCATCTAAATATGCAATCAATGAGTCAGTAGTAGATGAAAACAACTGTAAACCGTAGTCCAAAGTCCCCTAAACATACCGCAAAATCCGCTTAAGAGCAGAGAAGTGCGGTTCACGTGTATCATGAATAAAAGACAAACTCGCCGCACAAGACACGTAATGTCGAGTCTAGTAAATGTGATATCTTGAAGAGAACACGCAAGACTCGATATAACGTGGGATCATCAACCGAAGTACCACCAAGACTCAACTTGGACTCGATGTCGCAGGAGTCCGAGAAGGTTCTGACCAACCATATGTGCACGTTCTAAAACCTCCATAGCATACTTACGCTGTGACAAAAACATCCCAGAGGAGTCACGCGTAACCGAAATACCCAAAAAATAATTAAGAGCACCTAAATCAGTCATAGAGAACTCTCGATGTAAAGAAGATATAATCTGCTGTAACAAATGATCAGATGAAGCAGTAAGAACAATATCATCCACATAAAGCAACAAGAATGCAGTATCAGCACACTGCCTGTAAATGAACAAGGAAACCATGCTCGAGGGGCCTGCTTAAGACCATAAAGAGACCGCTGCAAGAGAGAGTTGGACTGGTTTGTGAGAGATCGAGACTTGTGGGTTCTATTTATTGAGACTATTTTTTTGTGCATGTGATTTTAAGACTTTTGTTTTAATCTTTAGGTTGTTTTCTAGGGATAATTATACTATTTTAAGTATAAACTTCAGTTAGTTAACAAGTATGAATTTACGTGATGGATCGTAGGCTTTCATTATGTAGCAACTAGCACGTGATGTAATTGTATCTAAGCAATGTTTTTTGAGTTACTTATCCATGACAAACAAAGAAAATCAAAAGAACAAATAAGCACATCCTAGCCATCTATTTTGTTTTCATTCAACGGTAGAGATCAAATAAAAAAATAACAAAAGAAAGGCAAAATTGTTATTCTCGCTCATTTAATAAAAAAAACTCACTTTCAATTTTTTTAAAAAAAACAACATATCTTGCAAACGGTAAATCTTCAAGCTACGAAAAATACATAATCGCGACGAGAATTAAATCATTTTTCTATAGATATGCACTTTTATATACTTTCGACGAACTTTTTTTTCAAAATTTCCGTCCAGAAAAATCACACGTGATTCGTAAAAAAATAACTTGTGATTGGTTATTTTTAAAAAGTCACATGTGATTTGTAAAAATGAGTAAATCTCACATGATTCTGTTTTTTGTTGTGATTTGTGTGCAAATCACATGTGATTCTGTTATTTATTTTTTCTCTGTTATGAAAAATGTAAATTATGTGTGATTTAGTCTTTGCTGTTATAAACTGAAACATATGTGATTCAGTTTTAATCTAAAAATGAGCAAATCACATGTGATTCACTTTCAAAAATTAATTTACGGTAAAATCACATGTGATTTGTGGTAAATCACATGTGATTCGTGTGAAAAATCACATGTGATTTACTTAAAAAAATTGAGGTATGATCATACTTACCGAAACAAGAATCCATATAAATATCAACATTAGCACCATACTTTTTATAACTTATAAAACATGTATTTTACTTGATGAGCTTTAAGAAAAGAAAAAAAGAAAAGAAAAAGAATAGTCATAACCTCTGAAGGATACCCTACATGGCACCTCTTTAAAACAAGGTTTTAAAGCTCTGATTTAGCCAAAAAATACTTTCATCATCTTCCCAAATAAAAACTTTTTTTTGTAACTTTACAAACCCCATGTTCAAATATTTTAAATGATTTATAAAACTCACATAAATGATATTATCACCCATTACTTATTTTAATTCCACCAGTTACACCAACACACACCATTTCATTTTCATTTTCCTTTCTTCTTCAACGATTACTACCATTTATCTACCAACCACTGCCACGCCACCTCCGGCGTACCGCACAACCATCGCCACCTCCGGCGTACCACACAACTACTATCACCGCCACTACCTCCGAACGATCGTTTTAGCCGACAGTATTGCTATTTCTTCTTGTATTTTCATTATTTAGAAGAGATTTGATTACTATTGAATTTGGGAAGTTGTTAAGTTTTGGATTTTAAAAAGATGAAGATTTTGGTGAGAGAGAAATAAAGAGAGTGTGTAAAAATGTGTGAGTGTGTGAGTATGAGTGTGAAAAGAGCAGGAATTAGGTAGAGTTACAATTACAAAAATATCTCTTCTTTTTTAATAAACATTAAATTTATATCATTAGATCAAAAAGATTGGATGGTGGAAATTTAACCATTTGTTTTTAAAATAATTATTGTTTTGCATTGAACTTTCCTTATTCGTAGACTTGGGTTCTCTTTGTGCATGAGACTATAGACTTGACACATTTGACCCATTCCACTTTTTTAAAATCCTTTGAGTGTAGGAGTTATGAATTATAAATTATAGACTTGACACATTTGACCCATTCCACTTTTTTAACGATTTAATATAGGAGATGGTCACTTAATTACTTGATATGAAAATAACAAAAACTGCAAAAATTAGAAATACAGAACGCAGACAATACATCAGTTTGTCTAGTCGATCTTATTAGTCCAGTTGCACCTTGGGAATAGTTACCATTAGCACTCCATCTTTAATCTCGGTCTTGATGGTCTCGGAGTTGTTTATCTTCTGGGGCGCTAAATTAACCTTGGCGCGGTAGTCTCTACGAGTGTCTTGTTTCTGGACACAGGCCATAAGGAAGAGAGTATTGTGTTAAAAATATTTCTTCAGTTTGGCGTTAATGTCTATGTCTTTATAATCATCCCAATTGTCAAGTTCCATATCTATGGATACGCGTATACCTTCATCAGTCACCTTCTTTACGTTTCCGGGAATGTTTAGGGATACTTTTTCGCCATCTTTACCAGTCTCTATCGTCGGACTCAATGTATGAGGAAGCAAGTATTGTAGTATCACGAGCCCTATTGCCCCAAAATATCCATCCATGCAGTTCACTTGAAAGAACCAACAATTAGAAGAAACTTATTATATATAAACGCAAAATACTATGGACCAAACTTACCATGGGACGGGTTTGCAACAAATCTGCGGTGATTAGATACGATGCAATGGTTGGACAGAACGGGATGGTGGGGGATCTGCTGAGAAATTTGCAAGCAGCAGGCGTTTCACAGATAAAGAAAAAGCCATTGATCCCGGATCAAATAAAAATCCAGTAACAACTAAGAATCCTAAGAATCAAACAACATCAACTACCAATATGTGGCAACATGGATATTATAAATGGAATTTTAAGACAAAACTAATAAACATGATACGCAAGGATATAACTTAATTAGAACATATATGTACTCAACAATATATAGTTTCTTAATTAGTGAAACTATTATGTTTAGGCAGCCTTGATAAATACTAGTTTAAAACCTGTGTAATACACAGGCTAGCTAAATTTAAAAGCTAAAAAATATATTGGATTTTTCTTTTATTTTTTTTTTATTATAGGAAACATATTTAACTTAATTAATAGCTAAATTGAATATTGTTGTTTAAGTGTTTGTTATTTTTGATATAAAATGCTAAATATGAATATCCGATAGTAATTTATTAGCGCAAAAATATTTGCGGATAACATGTAAAGTGGACTTACCAAAAAATTTCCTCACAGTTTTATTTTCTTTCTTTAAAGCTTCTATAGCGATAGTTTATGAAAAAAGACCTCTGTTGTGTTTGCCTTCAACAAGAGTGCTATTCTCTTCATGTTACCCTTCAATACTAGTAAACTCTTCTTGAAAAGAAGAAGAGATCACCTTGTAAGAGCAAGAGCCAAGAAGAGCCTGTCAAGTTTGCCAAGGATGACCGCCTATAACGAACATGACAAGGTGTCAATTTTGAACACCTTGAAGAGTACGTAATGAGGTAGGTCATCCTTGGCTACTAAACAAGAACTTCTATTCGTATTATGTTATCAGTTTCGGTGTACATTACTTGGTTTAGTAAAACTGACTATTTATAGCCTATGATAACCGATCACCGGCCAATGAAACCACTTGAATTTGTATTCCTAGTAGAAACAATATTTGGGAGAATATATTCAGTGAACCCCATTATGTTTGCCTACTTAAGGAAAAGATGATGTAACACCGAGTAAATGGAATAATGTTTTTCAATCAATGGTCAAAACTTTTGCATACTAGTTGACTTCAGCTCCATGAACTGATGTGTTCTTGAAACATTAAATAAAATATCAGGTGGGGTTCCATTTAGTTAATCGTTATAGTGAAGCCTTTTTGAATGATATATTGATAGCATTCAATTCATGTAAGTAGCTGCATCGAAATTGGTAGATCATAGTTTGTTATACTACTCTTGCTTCTACAATGACGCATTTATGTGCAATTTATTGATATAGTTGTCTGCTAGTACTGAATCCTTCTTTTACCCCCTATGTATATACTATATGTATGTATCCTCGAATATATATATCAATCGACAAAATTTATTTAAGAAAGTCCAGGACATGCCCAGGACTTCATGGCAGACACATCAGATCGAAACACATTCAAAGCCACTATACTAAAGTATCCATACATCTATAAGCAAAACTACTAAACCTGAAGACAAACTACGCATACGTGTAACCACTACTGTTCTTTGCTTAATGAAAATACCAATTGTTAGGCCGAAGCCCCATCTTTCATTGCTCACTAACACAATAATATCCCTTTAAAAGAACATATGCGCATGAAGATCCTTGATGTAGGTTTTCATGATTGATTTAATCACTAGAGAGATGTAAGCCAAAGGCCGGCCTGTGTGCTACTCAGCTAATTAACACTCATTTTGAGTCATTTGTTGTCATCATATGTCTGTTAATTGCATGTTAACATATTTTGGGTTTATTTCCATATCCCTCAATACTTCAAAAGTTTGATGTATGAAATTTGGCAAAATCTACTAACTTAGCAGATGAACGCATGTCTACTAAATCGACACTAAATCTATATATTCCCACTTGGTGTATGTAGTAGTTGAATTGCTTAATGAACAAACACTGCATCTTTAATAAGTATAGTGCTAATTATCCTATGATCTACCAGAAAAACCTACATGAACATCAATTTACCATTCATTCTTTTTAGAATTTATGTTTTGGGTTCAATGTCAGTGACATGTATTTTCGTTACAAAATGTACACACTTTATAAACAAATTCTGTCAGATTTAGTGATCATTATTGCACTCCTTTTATAGTAAAGTCAACTAATCTAACACATGCACATGTATTGGAATATATGCACTTCAAGAATCAAGAAGCTCAATGTTTGCCTTCTGGCCTTGGCTAAAAGCCATGCATGCAACTTGCAAGTGATGTATATAGCTAATTTAGTTGATATATATTCTTTAACTTTTTGTCAATTTTAGATGCCCCCTTTATGTGAAATCTTGCGAGTTCTAGGCACATTAAGGAAATTGTTTGTATTCCATGATTCAGTGTGAGACTAGCAGTAGTCTTGATATTAAATTAAATTTATGAATGTTTAATACATAGTATTGATGCTGCTACATGCCCCTTTCGGCCTACTTGAAGAGATTTGAAGTTGCTTCTCGGCCACATTACAGTTCCATGTCAATGATCCAACAAGGCTTCCATGGACTGAATAGCCAAATGGACCCCTACTTGATATCTTAGATTGACTACCAAAGTCCATTCCGAAGTGAGATTGTGGAAGTGAGATTGTGGTCATTGGTTGAAGAATGATATTCCTTTTACTCCATGTTTTATTCCGTTTTCTTCATGTGGATTTATATCGAATTGGATTCATATAATCTAACACTGGGATATATTCCATATCATAGGAAGTTGGAACGATGAACAGGAAAAAAAAAAAAAAAAAAAAGAAAAAAAGAATCTCACAAAGCAGTTTCATACAACAATGAGAATGGATTATCTATAAATAGGTCGGTTTCCTGGCTAAAAGACTAAAAGTCGTGGCTTAAGACTTTTTTTTTTCTGAATTTAACTAATATTATAAAAATAATATTAATACTTTTAGCGACGGACCTTGTTTGTGGCTATAAGTTAAAGTTCATTTTTTGATCTAGAAAAGAAAGTCTAAAACTTTTAGAGACGATATTCCTTTTTAACCACGATGTCGTCGTCGCTAGAAATATTTTGGGCAAATTGTCTAAAAGGCGTCAAGTTCACATTTTCCTTTTCTCGGCATCAAACTTTTTTTTCCTATTGTAGCCCTAAACTTGCCTAATTTTCCTTTTGTAACACAAAGCACACTAAGCCTATAATTAACCTCCCTAATCACTCTAAACGCGTTTTAAGCTGATTTCTTGTCTTTTGGCCGTGTTTTGTACAAAAGTTCTATCCTTAGGGGGGATTTGTTGAAATTTTTACAAACATTAATAAGTACCCCCAAATTCCCCCAATTACCTCATACCCGTAAAAACTTCCAAGCCCTAATTTCATAAACCCAAAAAATTGACCGTTTTCCTTTGTCATATTTGATGCTTGTTTCGTTAGTTCGTAAACAATGTTATGATTTATTTGTTTTTATCTGTTTTGATCAAAGTTTTAACCATGGATAAAACCCTAATTTCGCTTTTTCTCAATTATGTGCCGAATGATACAGTGCAATTTGCATCAATTTGATGTACACAATGATGGATATTTTAGGCATTTGCCTCTACACTACGCGGATGGGGTGATTCTAACATGTGTGCTCCAAGGATGCCCTATCTTAGATTTCTTTGAATTCTTGGAAGAAAAGTAGGTAATTACTTTCAAGGTTTGTATTATAAGGTCCCTAATGTCAATTAGACAAAGGTTTAGTTAGAGTAACTAATGATAAGGAGAGAACACATGTTTGATGTTGCTCGATTGTTTTGTAGGATTGAACTATATCTTGATCACAATGATATGGATCCGTCAGAGATTTAGGCGGCAGATACCACTTTTGTGGATGAGTCATTGCTAAAGCAAAAGGCTCTCCCAAAAAGAGGTACTGCAATGACTTTTCATTAGATGAGTTGGTTAATTGGGCTGAGATGGAGGTTGAGCATGCTAGGAAGGTTAATGAACTAGAGGAACAACCTCAAGTTGAGCATGAGGAACAACATCAAGTTGACCATGAGGAACAACCTCAAGTTGACCATGAAGATGCAGCTGAAAACCCTCAAGATCACAATGAAGATCAGCCTGAAGTTCAAACAGAGATTGAAATGACTGCTACTCAAGTTGAACACATGCAAGCTGAAATAGATCAGACTCAAGAACAAGTTCAGGAACAAGTACAAGAACAACCTCAGCAGCACCATTTGCAAAAAAGGATGACTAAACTGAAAGTAAGAAGGCCTAGTGAAAGAATCCTAAAATTGAAGTTGGCAAAACAATTGGATGGCAAAGACTACGTAGTCTCAGACCGAAATAGATGATGCTCGAACAACAAGAAACTCCATGTGCCCTTTTTGTATATCTTTTGTGGGCAACTAATGTAAACTATGATAACTTAATTTGGGTATGTAATATGTCTAGATAACTAATGTTAATAAGTCATGACCATCAACCAATAGCCCATTTTGTAAATATTTTTAGGTATGTAATATGGGAGATAGCATCCTTTGAGGGCACAAGCCCAGTATGTAATGACCATCTCAGCACAAGCCCATTTTGTACATCCTTTGAGGGCAGTAAAAAGATGGTCATTGTTAAACTACTAAGTTTAATGAAATATGCAGTTTGTAACTATGTTTTGTTATTAGTTTCCAATAATGAAATATGCAGTTTGTAACTATGTAATATGCAGCTTTTTACCATTGTTTATAAGCATTACTGTTTGCAGTAAATACACATTGAAAAGGCAGTCAATGAGACATAGGCTATTTGATAAGGCAGTCAATGAGACTATTTGCAGTAATCCATAGACTATTTGCAGTCATCCATAGACTATTTGCAGTCTTTCTTTATGCAGCCTATATACACATTGATAAGGCAGTCAATGAGACATAGGCTATTTGCAGTCAAGTTGAAATCTGTTTTTTATGCAGTCAATGAACATAGACTATTTGCAGTCAATGAGACATAGGCTATTTGCAGTCATTGTAAATTTAATGGGAATCCCAACCCAACTGTTTTTCAGACTTGTTATAAAATCCAATGAACCAATACCATATCACACACATCTTCTACTCATATCTATGTATCTAAACAAAATTCATATTAACATGAGTTCAGGCAAGAGGATAATGTCCACCAACCACCGTGTCTCAGAAAACTTGATAATAACCATTTCCATAAATACTAACCATAAACCACGAAATCTAACAACTTTAATGCACATTTCCTTTATGCATTTATTGTCATTTTTTCGAGATAATAACCATTTCGGACCACGTAAGAGAGTCTTGAACAAGGTGGTATCAAGGAGCCTCATGGGGATCTTACTTTCCACCATTACAAGACATTGAAGAGCCACTTCCTATTGAATGGAAAGTTGGTTCCATTTCAAGGCAAGTTGAAGAAAATGATGATGAGGAGGTGCCACTAATCGCAGCGACTTGCTGCTTGCTTTTGATGCTAGGCCCAAAGTTCTGGGATTGCCAAACAAGGCAACTTGTGCTGAGATGGGCATCAAAGACTGGGTTGCCAAGCCTATCAACAATGAAGCTGAGACTAAGGGGAAGGGGAAGGGGAAGAGGACAAGGTCTAGGAAATGAGTGGTTTGGAACTCATGAGTGGTTTTATGGCTTTAGTAAGGTTAGTGGTATGGCTTTAGTATGCCCTAGAATAATCCTATGTAATGCATTCCTATGTAATCCTATGACTATGGTTGCATTCCTATGTAATATGACTATCCTATCTGTGTGCATACCATACTAACACTTAACAATTCAACACATGTACAAAACTAAAACATTGACATTCATTATCCAAAGTTAAGTTTTTACAATTCAAAATACTACATTAACAATCAAGAAGAACTAAATCGGTTGGATAGTTTCATACCAAACCAAACACAAATGAAACATAACACTCTAACATCATCATAAACAACCTATCATACAATTCAAGTTTTGACTTTCCAGCCTTCACCTCCTCTTCCAATCTTGTCTTTGTAGCCATCAACTCCTCTTCCAACCTTGCCTTATCCAAAGCTAGAGCTTCAATCATTGGTGCATTTTCAACAACTCTCTGCCTTTGAAAGAACCCATATACCAAGTCCTTGTACTATTCACTAGGAAGGTCTAGATCCAGAAATTCATAGACGCGACATTGAGCACATTTTACAAATCTCTTTCCAGGATTCGTCCTTGTGGTTGATGTTTGGACTCTCAATTGTCGATCACACTTACAGAAACGTTCAATCTTACCTCCAACTAAACGTGATTGTGCTGAAGATGAACTACTCATAATTAGGGTTCTGAGATGACAACGAATTGGGGATAATATTGCAGCAATTGTTTAGGGTTGTGATTGGGTGGGGGGTACTTATTAATGTTTGTAAAAATTTTAACAAATCCCCTAAGGATACAACTTTTGTACAAAACACGCCAAAAGAAAAGAAATCGACTTAAAACGCGTTTAGAGTGAGTAGGAGGTTAATTATAGGTTTAGTGTGCTTTTGTGTTACAAAAGGAAAATTAGGAAAGTTTAGGGCTACAATAAGGGAAAAAAAAGTTTGATGCCCAGAAAAGGAAAAGGTGGCAACTTTGATGCCTTTTTAGACAATTTGCCCAAATATTTTCCCAAGTCAAATATTGAAAACCAACTATTTTGTCGTTTTGTGGGCTTTTAGCCACGAATTTGGTCATAGCTAAAAGTATTCCTTGGCTATAAGCCCTAATTCTAGTAGTGTTTTCACAACAATGAAACAAGATTAAAGCTTGAAGTAGAGCACTGACTTGACCGTCGGAGGGTGGTCCTGGGGCTCCAGCATATATCATGCTCACATTCATATCACACATATTATATGCATACTCTCTCAAGTAGAGCACTGACTTGATCGTCGGAGGGTGGTCCCGGGCCTCCGGCCTCGGGACTCCTTCTAACCGGTTCTTTTATGTTTGTAGCACACTTCTACGCTCAGGAATGAGGATGGACAGCACGTGAGAGCCGTCAAGATCAACCCAACGGAATTATGCTTCATCAATAACCTACAACCCATAATTCAACTAAAGGAGGTTTCATATTGCTGCTTGCAGTGGGGTCAAAACCATCCCAGCTGTTAGTTCCATCAACCTTGAATAAAAGAAAATTTCAGTTCTCTAATTTTATATTTGTGAGCCTGGGTAAGCACTAAGCAGCACAATGCACAGTTATTCCTTGATCGACATCCACGATAATACTCCTACATTGTTTTCCGTATTTTTTGGTTCAACAAGTTACCAAGGCTATTAAACAGACACAAAAGTGCTGATAATTAAAAAATAGATAAATTTAAAATAACTAGAAATCCAAAACATTTTCATTCACGGATACAGGGGAATGAGTTAATTTTAAGGGCAAAAGTAGATGAGCATACAAGTACGTTTCTGTCCTGTACTGAAAAAGTGCAAGAGACTGTTTTTGTTGGACTTGAAATAATTAAGAATCATAAAGTCCTTGAAAGTAGAAGGACCAATGTTGTTAGATAGATAGATTGTAACTGTAAAAGTTAGTTTATTTACGTAAAGTAGGAATGTGTCGTTTAGATGCATGCTTATAGAAGGGTCACATCGGTTCACATGTACCGATTAACATAGTATAAATACTCATGCACATGTATTGTATTTTAGTGTGGATTAATAATAAATAAAGTGTCTCTTACATAAAAGTACTCCCACCCTCTGTTGATACCGAGTCCTCGCACACTCGGTTTGTGCATACTCATATTGATTTCATTATATTGTTCATCCAAGAACATGATTAGCAAACCGAAATCTCAACATGGCATCGAGCCCATGGTTAAAGATCACGGAAGAAGAAGGAAAACTAAGAAACACATGAAAGATGTTTGCGAGATCATATTACGGTCAAGGAAGATATCGCGTTGAAGAAGATGAAGACCAAATGCAAAAATGAAAATAATCATGGACACGTTCTCATTGGGCGTAAAAGAAAGAAGGATGTTGCAAGATAATACGTTCGAAGAAGAGATGTCTTACGACATATGGCGGGAATAAGACATGGTTCATAGGCTTGATAATGGTTACCAAAGACGCCGCAAGAAGAGAAGCCAAAAGAAGAAGTGGGAAGAAGCGGTTAGACTACGTAAAAGTAGAGACCCACAAGGCTTGCGGGGTGTGGACATGGTCTACACAGATGGAGCGATTAGGAACACAAGAATGTAATGGACAAGTTTGGTGTTAGGATGGATCACATGAAGAAGTTAAGAACAAAGACGATGATCCATGGAACGATAAAAAGGCAACACGTGAAAGAAAGAACAAGTAAAGGCGATTAGAACTTCAAATGAGAATGATGTAAAGAAGATCAAATCAAGATGGACAAGAACAGAGTGAAGATTTATGATTTCTTGATTAGGGGAGTGAATGTTGGACTTGAAATAATCAAGAATCATAAAGTCCTTGAAAGTAGAAGGACCAATGTTGTTAGATAGATAGATTGTAACTGTAAAAGTTAGTTTATTTCTGTAAAGTAGGAATGTGTCGTTTAGATGCATGCTTATAGAAGGGTCACATCGGTTCACATGTACCGATTAACATAGTATAAATACTCATGCACATGTATTGTATTTTAGTGTGGATTAATAATAAATAAAGTGTCTCTTACATAAAAGTACTCCCACCCTCTGTTGATACCGAGTCCCTGCACACTCAGTTTGTGCATACTCATATTGATTTCATTATATTGTTCATCCAGTAACATGATTAGCAAACCAGAAATCTCAACAGTTTTACCATTTCTGCGAACCTATATTGATAAAAATGTAATGCAAAACTTTGTGTATATCATATTGAGGCGTTGAGCTTACTCGCCAATACAATTTTCCAACTTCACAAAGTGTAAGCATTTGAAACAGTAGCTTGATATAGATCTACAGATCTAGGTAATTACGTGCATCAAGTGTTAGCAGAACATATGTATGATTATTTTATCTTATGCGATTCAAGCAAATGACCTGGCGGCAGTTACAATATTCTGACCATCAACTTTGGGTTCATCTCATTATCCATAAAATTGCATATCGAGATGTTAAACTAGCTCCTCTAGTAATATTCTATACATATGCGGGCGAGAACATATGAAACACCTGGCCGCATAAATTTGAGCCACCAATCATGATAGAGATACTATACCACTAACATCATATGTGCTGCTTTTATCATTCAGACTAGTTAATTGGAAGATAAGGCACTAAAAGTCGTAGAGCTGGTTGTCTTTCATATCGAGCCATTAAACAGCAGGGGGCCGCCTTAAAAGATAATTCCCACCCTCGCTTCCCTTCGACACATGCGATACATCTGACTTAGTAAACTAGACAAAAACCACAAAGTAAAAGGAAACATAATACTACTTGCATGATATTAATTGTGGTCACATAAATTAAAGAAGCCGAACAAAATAGATGGTCATTTGGACTTTGAGAGCAAATTAGACTCTTTTTGTACTTTAGACCATTTATGATACATCTCTAATTAGTAATAAGGACATACCCGCACATCATATGTAAGATGAGTTGGTTAATTGGGTGAGATGGAGGTTGAGCATGCTAGGAAGGTTAATGAACGAGAGGAACAACCTCAAGTTGAGCATGAGGAACAACCTCAAGTTGACCATGAGGAACAACCTCAAGTTGACCATGAAGATGCAAATGAAAACCCTCAAGATCACAATGAAGATCACCAACGTTTGTAACTATGTTTTGTTATTAGTTTCCAATAATGAAATATGCGCTTTTAACTATGTAATATGCGCTTTTTACCATTGTTTATAGGCATTACTGCTTGCGATAAACACATTGAAAAGGCGATCAATATAGGCTATTTGATACGGCAGTCAATGAGACTATTTTCATCATCCATAGACTATTTGCGGCATGATAAGGCAATGAAGATCCAAGTTGAAATCTGCTTTTATGTATAGGGTCTCCCAAGGTCGTTATGTCCGAGAGTATAGAGTTTCCACAGGTGAGCTATGCAATGATTTATCAAACGTTTAGTGATCGAGGAGTTTGAGCGGAAAAGGATATTGGTATAATTGATATAACTACGAATAACCAACAAACAACAACGGCTTAAATGCAAATTAAAGAAAGTTAAATAGATAAAATCTATTAAATAAACGCTATCACTATATTTAAAATGATGTTTTGTTTTATGTTTTATAAAAGCGAAATTAAAATCTACGCGACGTCTAAATTAAAAAGTGAAACTAAAGCAATATTAACCCTAAAAATATGAAAATGATATTTTACACACCTAATGATAAAAGAAACTTTTAGAAAAAGAAAACTATTTTTATAACTAATTATCTAATTATTATTAATTAAAAACTATTTTTAACTATTTAATAATTACCTAAAATACAAAAAATGAGGAAACAAAGCTAGAAAAATAAAATTATGAAATGGAAAAGTCTAAAATATCAAACTAGAATTTTCAAAACTATTTTGTATTTTTCGATTATTTTCTATTTTCTACCAATTTTAAACTAATTTAATCTAATTAAAATTGTGAAAATACCAAATAAAAGTGGAAAAATAAGGAAAAATCTTTTTATGCTTTTATATTTTTCTTAAACTAATAAAATTGAAAAATTATTTTTGGAACTTTTCTCAATTATTTTCAATAAAACCTAATTAAAATTGATTAAAATCTATTTAAATTGAGAAAATAGCAAATAAAGACCAAAATTATGAAATCTTCAGGAAAATTCTAAAATGATATTAAGATTCTATGAAAAATGAAAAACAAGTAGCTTATGTGTGAAATATGGAAGATGCAATGCAAACGCTATTAGAATAAGGCTAGGAAAATAAGCTAACCAAGGAATTAAGCTACCAAACAGTGAACAAAGCTAACTAGTGATCAAATAAGCTAATATCAACTGATTCTAACTACTCCTAACAAGCTTGAACCTCAGAACAGTGAAATAAGCTAACTGCTTATACTATCCAAACAGTGGTTCAGGTCCACTGTTTAAGCTTTTGCACAAGCTCAACTAATAAGCTAATCAGAAAACCACTTATGCAGTCTTAACAACCACCTGGCAAGCTACAATTGTGCCAAAAACAAGACCCTAACTCACTGATTTGAAGCAGATGCAACAGATACAAATTAGCCTGATTCACACTTAAGTGTGAGCAGGCGAACAGTATCTTGTTGAGGAGCTTATTTGAAGCTCTAAATGATTAAACCAGGCTTCTCAAAAAGTATTTATCACAACTAGACCAGTTGAAAATCACTTATCCAAGGTTTGAAACACTGATTCTCAGAAATGAATCAGAAATTGATGCACAAAGTTTTGTGAAAAAACACTTTGACAGATTTTGACTTTTGAAAAATACTTATGAACTTTGACCAAACTGAGATTTAACCCACTATAATGAACTGATTAAGATGTTTTAACACTAATTATGATAATTCTAAGCTAGATCTATCAATTTCCAAGCTAATATGCAAGCTATGATACCTCTTGTTTTCATGATTCGAAACTAGATTGATAACAAAGAGATTTTGACTTTTGAAGTTAGCAGCACTAAATTAATGACCTCAAATGACTATAAACTACTTTTATTAACTTGTATCAACTATTAACCATGCTCTTGCCTCTATCTCGGATTAATGACTACTACCAAACACTACTTTATAACTTGATTTGCAACTAAAACAGATTTAAACCATGATTCCACTTGTTATTATGATCAAACTAACTTACTATCACTTAAATACTACTAATGGAACAGTTTTAACTATTTATACTACAAATACATTATGCAAAAACTTGTGAAAGCTACTTACAAGAGTCCAAAGCCACAATGGCTAGCAACATCATGAAACAAAGACCACTAACCTATCACAATCAACCCAATAAGCTATAATTCAACCCATTTCCATGCATCAATCCTTTTCCTTCCAACATCAATTTTTACCGTATTGACTTTTGTTGACCAAGGTGCAAAAGTGACTAAAAGCGAAGTTTAAGCTTATACAAAGCTTTAATAAGCTTCTATAAGCTATTTTGATCGAGTAACTAAGTTGTTGAAAGTTTAAGCACAAGATTTTGAAAATCAAAATCTCAACAGTTAGCACACAACCATAAAATGAATGAAACTTGGATTTCACTTGAATTCAAACTTGAAATGAGTTGTAGCTTAAAAAGTATTGTTTGATACAAAATAAGCTTAGAAATACAAATGAGAGTTATTTAAGACAAATTAAACTACAATTCGACATACATGGTAAAAACTAAAAGCTAACTCTCTTTTGATGCTTCTCTTGGCCTCTTTATACACCCAAGCTACTTCTCTCACCTCGGTGAATAGTTCCCACAATAAAATGACCCTTGGATCACTCAAATTGATCTTAGCCATTCAAAACTATTTTGGCGCCAAATCCATTTTAACCGTTTGGAGGTTGGCGTGTTAGGTACAAGGTACATTAAATGCTTCCTTGGCTCTTAGTGTTTGGAGGAAGTAGTGATGATGGTTGAGTGTATCGTGTGAGTTGCGGGGGAGGATGATGGACATGGTAGCTTGGTGTAACATGAATGAGAGAGGAAGGGGGGGGTCAAATGGTTTGACTTGGATTATTAAAAGGGTGGGTTGGTTTCGGGTTTAAACCCGGGTAATGGTTGTTGGGGTAATTGGATTGGGTAATTTGTTTGGGCCAAGGATAATATAGGGTCCGTTTGGATAAGTTAAAACATAAGGACCATAAATGCAATTTCAAAAAAACAAGGGACCAAAGTCGTAATTTTGCAAAGGTGTTTCAGGACTAAATTTGACAAGTGTTGATATTACAAGGACCAAAATTGCCATTTTCAATTTTTCCAGGGCCATTTCATCAATTTGCAAACTTGAAGGACCAATTTGTAATTTTCTCAAAACTTTTACATTTTCACCAAAGGACCAAATTTGACAAGTTATGATTTAAAAGGACCTTTGATGATTTTTCTTTTGAAATTTTGACTCGGGGACTATTTTTGACAATTTTAGAAACTTAGGGATGAAACCGCCAATTATGCAAACTTTGCTCATTTTTCATCGATTTTAAACATTTTGCATCCGAAACATATAAAATGCCATTTTGGAATATTTTCGGTGTTTGATGCATTTCGAGCATTTTAACCGCGTTTTGCGATTCAGATTGACTAAAAATGATGAGTATTTACACACTCATCAATCCCCATACTAAACTATTGCTAGTCCCTAGCAATCTTTTGAGAAAAACTTAATGGATTTGAAACTCTTTACCAAAAGCCATTACTTGGAGTAGCCAAATGTTTTAGTTCAAGTAAGAACCATGGTACACCGATAACCATGTGATTTTGAGCAAACCACCGACTTCAACGGATTTGATTTTGTCTTTACCGAAGCCGTTTGCTCGGACTAACCAACTCTTAGATAAATTATCAATATTATCTTTGGTGAGTCGATTACCAATTATGGATTTTCCACGCCTTTACCACAAGCCATAATCTTGCGGGCTAGCCAACTCTTCACTTTTTAGGATATGGTGAGTGAATACCATACAATTTTGGACAAATTGCAAGCCATCAACGGATTTGAGATATCTTTACCAAGAGCCTTTTGCTCTGGATTAGCCAATCCTTTTATCTTCTGAGACATGGCGGATGATAACCAAATGAGAAAGTGTAAAACACTTACTCCAAAAAAATTTTGGCCAAAAGCGGGAATTGGTATAATTATATGATAAAATTCATGAGAATTCCCCCCACTTAGAAATGAATATTGCCCTCAATATTCAAAGTACCGCGGTTATGCGAAACAAAGAACGTAAAAGGGAAATATTACGGCCATTATTTAGAAAGAAGAGTTTTTTTTTTTTTTTTTTTTTTGAAACATGTGGGCAACCCCCACACTAGGGTGGTAGAAAGAGGTAAGAAGACGAAATATGGGTGAGAACCCATATGGCATGCTCTTGTTTTTGATTACCGAGTCGCTAGCTTGACTCGATCCCCGCATTCATTGGTTCATGGGGAAAGTTTGTAAATCTGGGACAACCATGGATGGAATGTCCTCTCCAAAGTAATGCTTCACTCGATGACCATTCACTTTAAAATTAGGACCATCGGGTTGAGATAACTCAATGGTACCATAAGGATAAACCTTAGCAATGGTAAATGGTCCAGACCAACGGGACTTGAGCTTTCCCGAGAAAATCTTCAATCTTGAATTGAAAAGAAGGACTCGATCACCGACGTTGAAAACGCGGTTCTTGATTTTTGAGTCATGAATCTTCTTTGTCTTTTGTTTATAGATCAAAGAGTTCTCGTAAGCTTGATCACGGAGTTCATTTAATTCGTTCATTTGAACTTTCCGATGATCACCGGTATCGAATGTCAAAGTTAGCATGCTTCAAGGCCCAAGATGCCTTGTGCTCGAGTTCAACCGATAGATGACACGCCTTCCGTATACAAGCTTGTATGGAGTGCACCGATGGGTGTTTTGTAAGGTATCGGAAGGCCCAGTGTGTCATCTAACCTATCCGACCAAGAGGCACGGTTTTCACCAACCGTCCTCTCAAGATTCTTTAATCCCGGTTGGAAACTTCCACTTGCCCACTTGTTTGTGGGTGGTACGCATGAGAGTGCGGTGAGTTACACCATACTTTTGCATGACTCTTGCAAATTGGTCATTGCAGAATCGTACCACGATCACCGATGATGGCTCGTGGAGTTCCAAACCTAGCAAATAAGGATTTCAAGAATTTCACCACAACTCGGGCATCGTTGGTGGGTAAAGCCTTAGCTTCAACCCATTTTGACAAGTAGTCAACGCCACGAGTATGTATTTGTTACCACGGGAAGAAGGAAATGGCCCCATAAAGTCAATGCCCCATATGTCAAAAATCTCACACACTTGAATGGCGTTTTGCGGCATTTCATTCCTTTGTGAGATATTCCGTGACGTTGACAAGCGTCGCGGGTTTTGACGAATTCATGGGCATCCTTATAGATCGTGGGCCAATAGAATCCGGAATCAAACACCTTCTTGGCGGTGTAGTTGGGGCTATGATGTCCCCAGTGGGTCGAGAATGGCAAGCCTTGAGAATGTCAATGGCTTCTTGACCATACACACATCGCCGGATGACTTGATCCGCACAAATTTTAAACAAGTAGGGTCGTCCCGAAATAATGTTTCACATCCTTAAAGAATTTATTTTTACGTTGGGACGACATCCCTTTCACCACAAAGTTACCCGCATGGTAATTTGCAAAGTCCATGAACCATGGGGTAGAAGAATCTCCACGAAAAGAAACCATATTGAGTGTTTCGAGAGAAATGTTTCATTAATCTCCTTTTCTCAAACACATTTTGATGAGGGTTCTCTAATCGGGACGGATGATCGTGACGGGTTCTCGGCTCCTTTTTATCACGAATAATGATATCAAATTCTTGTAGGAGGAGAACCCAACGAGCAATCTCGGCTTTGCATCTTGTTTTGCAAAGAGATATTTGAGTCTTAGAGTGATCCGTATACACCACGCATTTGGTCAAGATAAGGTATGGCGAAACTTCTCAAACGCATATACCACCGCTAATAATTCTTTTTACGTAGTGGTGTAATGGGTTTGAGCTTGATCATAGTTTTGCTCGCGTAGTGGATTGGTGAAAATGTTTGGTTTTGCGTTGCCCAAGACTACACCGATAGCAAAATCACTTGCATCGCACATGAGCTCAAAGGGTAAATCGATCGGGGCAACTAGAATGGGTGCTTCCGTAAGCTTTTTCTTAAGTGTTTCAAAAGCTTCGATGCACTCGGGAGAGAAGATAAAAGGAGCATCTTTTCGAGAAGATGGGTCATTGGTAGGCGATTTTAGAAATCTTGAATAAATCTACGATAAAACCCGGCATGACCTAGAAAACTCCTAATACCTTTGACGGTAGTAGGGTGAGGTAGTTTAGCAATGACATCAACTTTTGCTCTATCTACCTCAATCCCATTCTTAGAAATCTTATGGCCAGGACTATGCCTTCTTTGACCATAAGTGGCTCTTCTCCCGGTTTAGACATAGATTGGTGTCTTCACACCTTTTAGCATTTTGTCTAAGTGGGAGAGACATGTATGAAATGAGTCCCCAATGACCGAGAAGTCATCCATAAACACCTCCATAGTTTCCCGATCATGTCGTGGAAAATTGCCATCATACATCGTTGGAGCGTGCGGGAGCATTGCATAAGCCAAAAGGCATACGTCTATAGGCAAGCGTCCCGTATGGGCGGTGAATGTGGTTTTTCTTGATCCGGCGGATCAATGGGGATCTGAAAGTAACACGAGAAACCATCAAGGAAACAATAGTACTCGTTCCTCGCTAATCTCTCAAGCATCCGGTCCATGAAGGGTGAGGAAAATGGTCTTCTGGTGGCTTCGTTTAACTTTCGATAGTCAATACACACGCCATCCGTAACCAATCGAGTTGGAATCAACTCATTTTCTTCATTCGTGACAACGATAATGCCACCCTTTTTGGAGCAATGAATTGGGCTAACCCAAGGACTATCGAGATCGGGTAAATCAAACCGGCATCAAGAAGTTTGAGAACCTCTTGTTTGATAACCTCGTGAATCTTAGGATTCACCCTTCTCGACTTTGAATTTCTTGGTTTGAAGTCATCCTCCATTAAGATTTTGTGAGTACAAAACTCGGGGTTGATACCCTTAATATCGGAGAGTTTCAAGCAATTGCTTGCTTGTGTGACTTCAAGACCTTTATGAGGCGGTTTTCTCCTCCTCGGTCAAGTCTTTAGCAATAATGACGGGTAATTTATCATCACCCTCCAAGAATGCATACTCGAGATGAGGAGGTAGGTCCTTAAGTTCAACCTCGGAAATTCATCGAGTAGATGTTTGTCTTGATTTGATTTCCTCAATTGTGATTTCTTTCGGAGGAGTGAAGGTAATGGATCTTCATTAAGCAATTGCTCAAGATAAAGAATATCCCCTCGAATCATACACACCATCAATTCCGGTGGAATCGATTCATCGATAGCCAAGAATTCATCGATCTCTTCCGGAGGAAGTCACCTCCTCAAGCGGAGTGAGAGGGGAAGAGTCGGCAATGATAGGTTGAGAAGATGTGGTGGAATTGGAATTTCCACTCACGAAATTATGAAGATAACCAAGAAACTCTTGAGAGTACTCCTCGAAGCAATATCAATTAAATCGACTCGATTAATTGATTCGATATCATAATTTGAGGAATACCTCGAAGTCGATCGAGGTTAAAAGTAACGACTTCATTACCCACACGTAGAGTGATCTCTTGCTCAAACACATCTATAAGAGCACGGCCCGTCCTCGAAATCCCGCCCAACAATGAGGGAACTCGAGGATCGACATCGAAATCAACAACCACAAAATCGGTGAAATGGAACTTTCCTACTTTGACAAAGACATCCTCGGCAATGCCAAGAGGACGCGATATAGATCGATCCGCAAGCTCAAGAGTCATGCGGTGGGAATAAGTTCGGAAGAGCGGTTTCTTCCACATGAGTAAGGCATCGATTGATGCTTGCACCAAGATCGGCAAGGGCAAAGCATTCAATCATCCGGAAAAACACAAGGAAGAAGAAATTTTCCGGGATCTCCAAGCTTCTCGGGAAGCTTTTTAACAATCTATTGAGCAATTTTCATTCAAAGGAGTCTTAGCCATTTCAAATAGCTTTTCTTTGTTGCTCGGATATGTTTGAGTAGATGCAAACTTGGGCATTAACATGATGGCATCTGAAGCTTATGTCAAAGTGAAGCTCTTGGAAAATTTGAAAGAATTTTTCCATCGATGACTAGCTTTCTCGCGAGCTTTTGCTCATGTAACCGTGAGGGTAAGGAATAGAAGTTTTGGATTTAGGGTCAACAATGGAGGTTCAAAACAACTCGAGTTTAGGTTTAGGTTTGGGTTTGGGGACAACACGAGGATGGACATTGTTGTTACTCCCGTTATTAGTAGGGAGTTCCTTGTCCTTTGTCGCCTCGGTTCGCTTTCCACTACCTTCGGAGAGAAGAAGAAGAGGTAGTAGGAATAGCGGGTCCGGCATATGAAGCACCACTACGGGTTGTGATCGCTTTTGCATCGCCCCTCGGATTAGCGATCGTGTTGCTAGGTAGAGTACACGAGGCCGAGGGTCGATCATTTAAAGATTTCTTGATGTCGAAATCTGGTGACCAACAACCGATTCATTTCCTCTTGGGATTTCATGAATTGTTTCAACAACTCATCGGATGATGGGCCGGTTGGAACAATGGCTTGAGTTTGCACAGAAAATTCGCCTCTATTGTTAGGATTAGGGCCTAGATTTTGAAAATTCCTTGATTATTTCCATGAAAATACCACAGGTTGAAATTTCCACGACACGGGTTTCTATTGTAATTTCCTTGATGTTGGAAATTTTGATTACGATTTTGATAACCGTTGTTTGGACCGAAATTACCTTGGTTTTGATAACCTTGGTTTGGTCTGCTTTGATTTTGATTACGGTTTTGATTTTGATTGAAACCGGAGGTCGAGTAGTGGTTAGGGCGGTGGTTCGGTCTCTGAGGAGCACGATATTGATTGCCCCTTGATTAGACATCCGCCCACACATTAGCTTCAAGGGGTTACCGTCGGTGGCCATACAATTATAGTAAGCATGGGGCCACCACAGGTAACACAGACTTCCACTTTCTTAACTTCAGGAGGTGAAGTTTGTGGAAAAGAGACTTTCTTACGGTTGGAGAGAACCAAAGCTTGAATAGCTTCCGTGAGTTTATCAATCTTAGCATCGGTGCTAGGCGACTCACGGCGATGAAGAAGAAGAAGGACCAACACCGACTTGGGAAACAACGGGCTTGCTTCGTGCGGTCGGACTTTAGACTTGTTTTCGATTATCGCTAAAGCTTCTTTGACAGTTTTGCTTAGGAAATTTCCTCCGCGGAGGAATTGAGAGAATCTTGATCAGTTGACTCACTCCATTGTAGAAAGTGTCGAGTTGCATCAACTCGGAGAAACCGTGGTGAGGACATTTGCGAAGCAATTCCTTGAAAGCGATCCCACGATTCATCAAGGATTCATCAAACTTACGAGTGAACTTGATGATTTCATTTTAAGACTCGTGGTCTTGGAAGGTGGATAGAATTCATTCACAAATTTCTTCACGGATCTTCCCATGTCTCAATAGGCGGGGGTTGTTTTCAAGCCAAATCCGGGCTTGCCCTCAAGAGAAAATGGGAGCAGAAGAAACTTAACACATCGGTGGGGACATTCTTATACTTGATGGTAGATGCAATCTTGTTAAACCATCTTATATAAGCATGAGGATCATCCGCTCAAAACCGAAGAATTGATTTGAGGTTACAAGATTGATAACCGGTCTTGAGTTCAAAATTTTCACCACGATGGTGGTACAACGATAGCATCTCCATACCCGTCGATGGGTGCACGGAGAAGCTCACATAGAATTTCATCCGCCATGATAGCGGAAGTAGTGTGAACGGTCCGGATCTCGGATCCGGTGATGGAGCGAAAGTCTGCGAACACGCCTTCTTGGAATCTTGACAAGCTCACGAAATGGGCTTACGGATCTAGAAGAGCGAGTGCGCATACACTAGAGTTAACTCTAAGAGACCTCGAGTTAAGGAGAGAAATGGAATTATGAAAATCTTTCGGATGAGAATGAGAATTATGAAGGCGTTTTGTAAAAATCGGTGAGAAGAATCTTTATGGGTTTTACGGTTACGAAGCGTCGATATCACAACAAAATCAATTAACACAAAATCGAGGCAAAACAACGATGAACTTAACCAATAATCCAAGATGAATGGCTTCTTTGAAAAAGGTACACCAATCACAAGGACACAAAGGCAAGTTTTAAATCTTTAGTTCGAAACTTATTATGGTCGCACCCAGTTAGGTAGTGCCTTTGCCTTGGTTTCGGTGGTAATCTTTTAAGTTGTTTATTATTTAAGAAAGCAGCGATTCTTTTGTATTTTATTATTTGATACATATATAGAAACAAAAGGAAAAATATTTTTGTGTTTTATACGTTTTGGTTGTTTTGGGTTTTGGATTTTTATAAGAAAATATGGATATATATATATAGATGGATATGGATGATATAAACAAATGAGTGAGGATTCAAACAACTAATCGCTACGCGAAGATAGATTAGCCTGACTCCCGGCGTGGCTAAAATTTGATCTGCACAAAACCGTCAAGTTTTCTCACGCAAGCAAGAAACTTAAAACGACTTAAGCACGGATGCAATGAAGATCCGAGGAGTATAGGGTCTCCCGGTTCGTTATGTCCCAAATGAGCTATGCAATGATTTATCAAGCGTCACGGTGATCGAAGAGTTTGAGCGGAAAAGGATATTGGTATAATTGATATAACTACGGAAATAGCCAACAAACAACAACGGCTTAAATGCAAATTAAAGAAAGTTAAAAGATAAAATCTATTAAATAAACGCTATCACTATATTTAAAATGATGTTTTGTTTTTATGTTTTATAAAAGCGAAATTAAAATCTACGACGTCAAATTAAAAAGTGAAACTAAAGCAATATTAACCCTAAAAATATGAAAATGATATTTTACACACCTAATGATAAAAGAAACTTTTAGAAAAAGAAAATTATTTTATAGCTAATTATCTAATTATTATTAATTAAAAACTATTTTAACTATTTAATAATTACCTAAAATACAAAAATGAGGAAACAAAGCTAGAAAAATAAAATTATGAAATGGAAAAGTCTAAAATATCAAACTAGAATTTTCAAAACTATTTTGTATTTTTCGATTATTTTCTATTTTCTACCAATTTTAAACTAATTTAATCTAATTAAAATTGTGAAAATACCAAATAAAAGTGGAAAAATAAGGAAAAATCTTTTTATGCTTTTATATTTTTCTTAAACTAAGAAAACTGAAAAATTATTTTTGGAACTTTTCTCAATTATTTTCAATAAAAGCTAATTAAAATTGATTAAAATCTATTTAAATTGAGAAAAATAGCAAATAAAGACCAAAATTATGAAATCTTCATGAAAATTCTAAAATGATATTAAGATTCTATGAAAATTGAAAAACAAGCACTTATGTGTGAAATATGGAAGATGCAATGCAAGAGCTATTAGAATAAGCACTCCAAATAAGCTAACCAAGGAATTAAGCTACCAAGCGGTGAACAAAGCTAACTAGTGATCAAATAAGCTAATATCAACTGATTCTAACTACTCCTAACAAGCTTGAACCTCGAGCGATGAAATAAGCTAGCTGTGATACTATCCAAACAGTGGTTCGGTCCACTACTTTAAGCTTTTGCACAAGCTCAACTAATAAGCTAATGTGAAAACCACTTATGCGGTCTTAACAACCACGGTTGAGCTACAATTGTGCCAAAAACAAGACCCTAACTCAGCGATTTGAAGCGGATGCAGCGAGATACAAAAACTAGCACGATTCACACTTAGAGTGTGAGCAGGCGATTAGTATCTTGTTGAGGAGCTTATTTGAAGCTCTAAATGATTAAACCGGGCTTCTCAAAAGTATTTATCACAACTAGACCGGTTGAAAATCACTTATCCAAGGTTTGAAACAATGATTCTCGAAATGAATCGAAATTGATGCTTAAAGTTTTGTGAAAAACACCTTAACTATTTTGACTTTTGAAAATACTTATGAACTTTGACTAATTTGAGATTTAACCCACTATAATGGGCTGATTAAGATGTTGTAACACTAATTATGATAATTCTAAGCTAGATCTATCAATTTTAAGCTAATATGCAAGCTATGATACCTAAAACTTTCAACAGATTGAAACTAGATTGATAACAAAGAGATTTTGACTTTTGCTATGTATTGCTAAATTAATGACCTCAAATGACTATAAACTACTTTTATTAACTTGTATCAACTATTAACCACTTGATCAAGTCCTCTATCTCGGATTAATGACTACTACCAAACACTACTTTATAACTTGATTTGCAACTAAAAGCAGATTTAAACCATGATTCCACTTGATATTATAATCAAACTAACTTTACTATCACTTAAATACTACTAATTTGACAGGTTTTAACAAATTTATACTACAAATACATTAAGTGCAAAACTTGTAAAACTACTTACAAGAGTCCAAAGCCACTATGGCTAGCAACATGTGAAACAAGTACCACTAACCTATCACAATCAATCCAATAGCTATAACTTCAACCCATTCCATGCCGAATCAACCCTTTTCCTTCTGCATCAATTTTTATCCATTTTGACTTTTGTTGACCAAGGTGCAAAATTGACTAAAGCGAAGTTTAAGCTTATACAAAGCTTTAATAAGCTTATAAAAGCTATTTTGATGTTGAACTAAGTTGTTGAAAGTTTAAGCACAAGATTTTGAAAATCAAAATCTCAACGATGGACATAAAATGAATATTGATCATCACTTGGAATTCAACCTTGAAATGAGTTGTAAACACTTAAAACTATTGTTTGATACAAAATAAGCTTAGAAATCTGATGAGAGTTATTTAAGACAAATTAAACTACAATTCGACATACATGGTAAAAAATAAAAGCTAACTCTTTTCTTCTTGCTTCTCTTGGCCTCTTTATACACCCAAGCTACATCTCTCCTCTTTCGAATAGTTCCCACTAATAAAATGACCCTTGGATCACTCGAGTTGATCCTAGCCATTCAAAGCTATTTTGGCGCCAAATCCTTTTTAACAATTTGGAGGTGGGCGGGGTAGGTATGGGGTACATTTAATGCTTCCTTGGCTCTTAGTGTTTGGAGGAAGTAGTGATGATGGTTGAGTGTATCGGGTGAGTTGCGGGGAGAAATGATGGACATGGTAGCTTGTGTAACATGTGAATGAGAGAGGAAGGGGTGGGTCAAACGGTTTGACTTGGATTATTAAAAGGGTGGGTTGGTTTCGGGTTTAAAACCGGGTAATGGTTGGGCTGGGTAATTGGATTGGGTAATTTGTTTGGGCCAAGGATAATATAGGGTCCGTTTGGATAAGTTAACAACACAAGGACCATATATGCAATTTCCAACAAACCAAGGGACCAATTCGTAATTTTGCAAAGGTGTTTGAGGGTGAAATTGACAAGTGTTGATATTACAAGGACCAAAATTGCCATTTTCAATTTTTCGAGGGCCATTTCATCAATTTGCAAACTTGAAGGACCAATTTGTAATTTTCTCAAAACTTTTACATTTTTCACCAAAGGACCAAATTTGACAAGTTATGATTTAAAAGGACCTTTGATGATTTTCTTTTGAAATTTTGACTCGGGGACTATTTTGACAATTTTAGAAACTTGGGGACTAAAGCGCAATTATGCAAACTTTGCTCATTTTCATCGATTTTAAACATTTTGCATCGAAACATATAAAATGCCATTTTGGAATATTTTGATCATTTTGATGCATTTTGAGCATTTTTATTTGCGGTCATTGTAAATTTAATGGGAATCCCAACCCAACATTTTTCGGACTTGTTATAAAATCCAATGAACCAATACCATATCACACATCTTACACTCATATCGTGTATCTAAACAAAATTCCTATTAACATGAGTTCGAGCGAGGATAATGTCCACCAACCACCAGTGCTGTAAAAACTTGATAATAACCATTTCCATAAATACTAACCATAAACCACGAAATCTAACAACTTTAATGCACATTTCCTTTATGCATTTCTTGTCATTTTTTTTCGAGATAATAACCATTTCGGCACCACGGAAGAAGTCTTGAACAAGGTGGTCTTGAAGGAGCCTCGTGGGATCTTACTTTCCACCATTCTGAGACATTGAAGAGCCACTTCCTATTGAATGGAAAGTTGGTTCCACTCAAGGCAAGTTGAAGAAAATGATGATGAGGAGGTGCCACTAGCTAAAGCGACTTGCCAAGGTTGCTTTTGATGCTAGGCCCAAGTTACGGGATTGCCAAACAAGGCAACTTGTCTTGAGATGGGCATCAAAGGCGGGTTGCCAAGCCTATCAACAATGAAGTCGAGACTAAGGGAAGGGAAGGGAAGAGGACAAGGTCTAGGAAATGAGTGGTTTGGAACTCATGAGTGGTTTTATGGCTTTAGTAAGGTTAGTGGTATGGCTTTAGTATGCCTAGAATAATCCTATGTAATGCATTCCTATGTAATCCTATGACTATGGTTGCATTCCTATGTAATATGACTATCCTATCTCGGTGCATACCATACTAACACTTAACAATTCAACACATGTACAAAACTAAAACATTGACATTCATTATCCAAAGTTAAGTTTTACAATTCAAAATACTACATTAACAATGAAGAAGAACTAAATCGGTTGGATAGTTTCATACCAAACCAAACACAAATGAAACATAACACTCTAACATCATCATAAACAACCTATCATACAATTCAAGTTTTGACTTTCCAGCCTTCCCTCTCTTCCAATCTTGTCTTTGTAGCCTTGACTCCTCTTCCAACCTTGCCTTATCCAAAGCTAGAGCTTGATCATTGGTGCATTTTCAACAACTCTCGCCTTTGAAAGAACCCATATACCAAGTCCTTGTACTATTCACTAGGAAGGTCTAGATCCGAGAAATTCATAGGCGCGACATTGAGCACATTTACAAATCTCTTTCCGAGATTCGTCCTTGTGGTTGATGTTTGGACTCTCAATTGTCGATCACACTTACAGAAACGTTCAATCTTACCTCCAACTAAACGTGATTGTGCTGAAGATGAACTACTCATAATTAGGGTTCTGAGATGACAACGAATTGGGGATAATATTGCAGCAATTGTTTAGGGTTGTGATTGGGTGGGGGGTACTTATTAATGTTTGTAAAAATTTCAACAAATCCCCCCTAAGGATACAACTTTTGTACAAAACACGGCCAAAAGACAAGAAATCGGCTTAAAACGCGTTTAGAGTGATTAGGGAGGTTAATTATAGGCTTAGTGTGCTTTTGTGTTACAAAAGGAAAATTAGGCAAGTTTAGAGCTACAATAGGAAAAAAAATTTGATGCCCAGAAAAGGAAAAGGTGGCAACTTTGATGCCTTTTTAGACAATTTGCCCTAAGTTTTATGCATTTGAATAGATTTAGGATGACTTTCAACCTGTTACCAACTCGACCCACCTAGCAGTATGTGAGTAGCCCATTAACCAAGAGGTCGTGGGTTCAAGTCTCTATTGAGGCATGTGTGAGGCATTATGTGAGATAGTAAGTCGTTTATGTTTGTGAATAATTTGCCTTTCTACCAAAAAAGACAAAAATAGACCTGCTCGAGCCACTTATGAAAATTGACACCTCTATTTTTACATGTCTCCATCCATGCTACTGCAAGAAGATCTGTAGTTCTATATTCTCATTTCAAATATATTGATGACGTTGGTGAAACTCCACAACACTTGCATGTACGGCTGTACGTAACAATATTTCAAAATATTTACCAAATTATTAATTTTACTTAAACCGCGTGTTAAGTCACACATTGAAATTTCAGATGACAATACATTGTTGTATATTCGTACAAACTCTTTTCTGATTGTGGATTGAGTTTGGTATATGTTTAGTTGTGCTCATTTTTGTTCTTCTTGCGCACTTTTATGCAGGTGATGTGACTAGCAAAGTTCGTTGTCAATCACCAGCTGATTTGGTAAGATTTCTACTTTTTAAGGGCAATTCTTTCCTAGATCTTTGTATAGGTTTTGTTGGTTGGTAGCTGTAACATATGCAATACAGTTATATTTGGGGCTTATACAACAGTACATAACAGACCGTGTCATAATATACTGTAATGGATCTTGTCATAATATTAACATGTAAACTTCTGTATCTATGTCATTATGTCATATTATTTGTTATAATCCTTAAGCATGTTAAATCATAATATACTGTGAATATGTTTGGCCCAAAAATACAGAATAATGCATGTAAGAATGAAAGTAAACTTTGTAAACACATGAAATAACATATCATTCAAAATTTCAAATAACTTGCTCAATCTTGTGGCCTGCTCAACCTAATTTCACCACGCTCATCTTCCTAAGATCGTCCACAAACTTTTAAATATTCCAGCCAGTTTTTTGACCTTCTGCCACAGGCCTCCTCTGCCTCTTTCTTCCACTTCATTGCGTGATTCTTCATCTCCACTGCCTTTATGATGCTAGTAGCCTCCCTTAAGCCCTCCTCGATCTACTTCCTCCTAATCACTCTATTCTCAGCCTCACCCCTACTCATCCTAATCCCAACCTTCCATTCATCAACCAAGTGCTTTGCGGGTGGCTTAGTAGCAAAGGGCTTGTGACTATCACTCTAAAATATGTGAGGTGTGGAAAACTAGAAGGGGGTTGAATAGTTTTGCCGATTTTAAATTAGTTTCAAAAACTTTTAGATTCGATGTAATGTGAAATCGTGTGGATAGAGAAAATATAGATCTATAAGCAATGCAAGTAAAGAAAGAAAGTAAAGTAAAGGATTGAAATGACACAACCGATTTATAGTGGTTCGGCTACAAAGACACCTTCCTTGCCTACTCCACTCCCGAGTCACCTACTCGAGAGTTCAAGCACTATGTCAACAAACTCCTTCAACTTGGCGAAGAAGCCTTCACAACGTCATTACACTTTTTCCTAACAAAGCTAAATACCGAGTGCAGAACACGGAGGACCAAACCAACACTACTATAACACAACAAATATGTGAAATATGAAATACAAGATCTTTTCTGCAGAAATCTTGTGGAGGAACAAATCAATTAAGGAACCCTTGCTTGGATGACTTGTAGAATGCTCGTGATCTCGCCTTAGAGAAGGACCTATATGAGAATCACAACAAAAGAAAGAAGAACTTCTCTCTAGATCAAGTGATCTTAGGTTAGAAGAATGTAAGAATATATGAGAGAGTTTGTAAGAAGAGGGGTGAGTTACAATGAAGAAATGGCTCTCTATTTATAGGCAATTTCTTGCTACTGTTGCACGGATCTCACAGATCCCTTGCCTGAGGGATCCGTGAGACGTTCATGTTTGCCATGGGTTTTTGGGTTATGGGTCATGAGTCATGAGTTATGGGTCCTAGACTTTGGACCATGAGTATCTAAGTAGATACAATGTATCTAAAAGAAGCAATGCATCTAGACAATGGGTTATGGGTTAACTCCATGGGTTATGGATATGCTCCATGGGTATGGGTCATGGGTTTTGATTGTTACCCATCCTAATAAACTATTACAATAAATGAATTATTACAACAATTTATATTAAATGACTATATATGTAGATACTTTACAAGAGTAACATGTATCCTTATAAATTTACTTATGATAACATTATATTTGTTATCAACAATACACAAAGAGATCGCTAAATATTAATAAACAGTTTTACTGTTTATTTGTATTAACAATCTCCCTCTTTTTGTTGATGACAAAACATAATGTTATGATGAGTAAAACTTAAGATTAGATGTATGTTTTGAAAGCATAAGTTTTACTTCTTCTCCCCCTTTTTGTCGAAACAAAAAGTGACCCTAATGAAGAAATAAAGTGTGGAAAAATGGTCCACGTATCTCTAACTCCCCCTTGACGGTAGCTCTCCCTAGAATAGGGCGTCAAGTGAGAAAATATAAAAGCCTACAAAGAAAAGGTTAGTAGTAACATACATAAATAATCTTGTGATTGACGAGAAACAAGATAGGGATCCAAGGTATGTAAACAAAGCCTTGTATGTAAAACTAGAGAAAATAGTAAAACTAAGAACAAGGTTTGTTCTTTAAAAATGACTCAAAAGAAAAACTAGAGAAAATAGTAATATTATTCCTTCCATGCTTGCACAAGGTTATTGATGGAGGTTTTGGTGAGTGATGATGTTGATGCGATCAAGGATGTGGTTAAGTATGAATCGTATCTCTTCCCTAATTTCTATTGCAAGTATCCTAGTGGATTGGCAATGTTCACAATATAAATGATGTGGGTAATGTGTGTGGAAGTTTTTCGGGTTAATTTGATTTGTGAGATGCGGAAGATGTGGTGGAAAAGTTAGAAAATATGGATCAAATTCTGGAATGTTTTGAAGTGGTGGTGGAAAAGAACCTAGATGTTCTTGTAAGAGAATGGGAGCTAAAGGTGGTGAAGTGACAAGGTCTTTGTAAATTGTGTTTGGAGATGTGGGAGGTGTTAAAAAGACTAGTTCTTTTGGGTTAATTGTTTGGGATCCTGTTGGAGTCTTAAGGAGTTCCAATAGACTGACTTTAGGTGGAGACTTGATAGGTGATGATGGTGGTGTGCTTGTTGGAGATGAGGAGGTGCTACTATGGAACCATTTCTTTGGTGAAAGGTTAGTTGGTGAAGGACTATTTGACAATGTTTTTGCTAAGCAGCAAGGCGGATGCTAATCCGTGCGGTTTTCTAAATTTGGTGGTGGTACTACGGAAGGTGGTAGGATAAAATTTTGGATTTCTTGAAGAAGATTGTTTGCACTAGGTGATTCATCTATGTTGGAGGATCTTTTGGATGACATGATGATGGTTGTTTCTGAGGTTGAGAGTGATGGAAATGCAAGCATTTTGGGAACCTTATTTATAGAAAAACAAATGCATTGTAATGAATGCTTGACTCAAAATGTGGACTAAAATCTAATGATTAGATATGAATTTAAGGCATGTGATCATGAGAACACAAGCATTACGTAACATACTCATTAGTAAAGAGAATAAAATGATGAAAATATAAAGGTTTTTAGCTAAAGTGAGAAAATTAGAAGATAATTTGAAACACATCTCACGGATCCCATGATCCTTCCTTGAGGGAACCGTCCAGCGTTAACACTTTCGGATCCGTGGTCTTGGTGACTCGAGACGACTTAAAATTTTTCCTTTTGGAAACATTTATGCCTAGTGTGTGCATGTATGCAAACCATTTGGAGTTGCGGTTATCTCGACTCCTAAAAAGAAAAAGAAAAATAGACTAGAAGTGAAAAAGCATGCTATTATGTGAGATAACACGAGTGCTCCTAATTCATTGTTGCTTTAAATGAATGTACCCGAAAACACATATTAGTTATGTGTTCCCTTTAGCATTCAAAAGACATGAGATGCAATGAAAACGGGTTTTTACTTTGTATTAATAATGAAAAAGAGGTTTGTCCTAGACGTGAGAAATAACTTTTATAAAAATGATACGGGAAGTATTTTTTAGAAAATATTTCAAAAAAGTTTCTTGTTTGAAAAAGCGTTTACCTTAAAAAAATATGTATGAAATTACGTGTTGTAAATAAAAATTACCTTGGGTTTTGAAAATTCCCGTATTGTTTGTGAGTAGTGTGTGAAATAGAGATTCTAGACTCAGAAAAGAAGAAGGCTAGTGTTTACATACCTTGTAGAGTTTAAAAACTAATTAAATCGATTGTTCCATGAGACCAAGACCAAGGCGAAGCAAGTTGAATTGTTCCCGCTTCAGCGGTTTGGTGAGGGCGTCGGCTATGTTGTCTTCGGATGCTACCTTCTCAATAGAGATGTTCCCCTTTGAACATTGTCCCTTAAGAAGTGATGACGAATCTCTATATGCTTGGTGCGAGAGTGCAACACGGATTCTTGCTTAAGTCGATGACACCTTTGTTGTCACATAGAATGGCTATGTCACTTAGATGAATAGCGTAGTCAACTAACGTTGTTTCATCCATAGTGCTTGTTGGCATGCTTTGCGGCGAAGACATATTCGGATTCGGTTGTTGATATGGCCAATGCGTTTTCTTCTTCGAGAACCAAAATGTTAAACAAAATCCCATAAAAGTACATACACCACTTGTACTCTTCGGTCAACATAATCACTGCATGGTCGAAGCGCATATACAATTGTTTCTACCCCGTGCCCTTAGGATACCATAATCCTAATTGAGGAGTACCCTTAATATATCTAAAAATTCTTTTGACGGCTTCTAAGTGTGAGATTTTAGGGTCTTCTTGAAACCTAGCACATAGACAAACACTAAACATTATATCCGACCGACTAGCCGTAAGATAAAGTAGACTACCAATTATACCCCGGTATTTGGTATTATCAACGGACTCACCGTCTTCATCTTTTGTAAGTTTAGTATCGGATGACATAGGAGTTCTTATAGGTTTTGATTCTTCTAAACAAAATTTCTTAAGCATTTCTTTTATGTATTTAGATTGATTAAAGAAGATACCATCTTCTAGTTGCTTAATTGTAGACCAAGAAAGAAGCTAAGTTCTCCCATCATACTCATCTCAAACTCATCATGCATGATTTTCGAGAAGTCATCACACATGTCTTGACAAGTCGATCCGAATATAATATCGTCAACATATATTTGAACAATAATTATATTTGATTCCTTTTTCTTAGTGAAAAATGTATTATCAACTAACCTCATGGTGTAGTTGTTTTGAATTAAAAATGACTTGAGTCTATCATACCAAGCTTTTGGAGCTTGTTTAAGACTGTAAAGAGCTTTCTTTAATTTATACACATGTTTGGGTTTTTCAAAATCGATAAAGCCGGAGGTTGAGCTACATAGATTCTTCATTAATAAAACCATTTAGGAAAGCACTTTTAACATCCATTTGAAAAAGCTTAAGATCATTAGCACAAGGATAAGCAAGAAGTATTCTTATAGACTCTAATCTAGCCACGGGGGCATAGGTCTCATCAAAGTCTATTCCTTCTTGTTGATTATACCCTTGGGCAATGAGTCTAGCTTTGTTTCTAGACACTACACCGTTTACATCTAACTTGTTTTTATATACCCATTTGGTTCCTATTATGGTTTGATTACTAGGTGGAGGGACAAGTGTCCAAACATCGTTAGTAACAAATTGATTTAACTCTTCTTGCATAGCCATTACCCAACTTTCATCTTTTATGGCTTCTTGTCTATTCTTAGGTTCTATGGTTGACACAAAACAAAATAAACTACTTTGGTTTTGGACTTGGGACCTTAAGGTTCTTTCATTTAACTTTTCTATTCCCTTATCTACGGGTGATCTTTAGACTCTTTAATATTGATGATCTCATTGTTTAGTGGTTCATCTTCTTTGTTTGTATTTTCTTTATTTCTATGGCTTCACTTTCGACTATCTCGTCATCGACAAGAGGTAGGTTTAGGTGGACTCTCATTAAATTTTACGTTTAATGACTCTTCTACCTTCATTTTTTCTTTATTTAATATAACATAAGCTTTGCTATTAGGAGAGTATCCTAAAAAGATACATTCAGTTGATTTAGGATCAAACTTAGTTAGGTAGTCTTTAGTGTTAAGTAGAAAACATTTGCTACCAAAGACTCTAAAATGTTCTAACGTAGGCTTTTTGGCTCGAAGTAACTCGTATGGAGTTTTGCCTAAAAATGGTCTAATTAAGACTCGGTTAAGTATGTACGTTGATGTATTAACGGCATTGCACTAAAACGTTTGAGGTATAGATTGCTCATTTAACATAGTGTGACTCTATTCTTGTAGAGTTCTATATTTCCTTTCAACTACCCCATTTAAAACACGCACGTTCATCCCTTTCTTTCTTGTCATCTTTGCCTTTCTGGAACCCCTTCTTGTCGTCATATGGTTGCTTGACATATCTTCCCTTTCTTAAAGAACTTCTTGAAGTCCACACATCGCCATGGCATACTCCTCGTCATCACTATCCGAAGGAGTTTTCTTCATCGCTTGAGACCTTCTTGGCTTTTAAGGCGAGAGATTTGTGCTTCTCTTTCTTCTCTTTTGAGGCTTGGAATCTTTAGCGAGACAAGCTCATAAACCTTTAGATTGCTTATGAGTTCATCAAGGGTGAGGATTGACAAGTATTTTGATTCTTGATTGCAGTCACCTTAGATCTCCACTTAGATGGAAGCGCCCTTAGGTATCTCCTAACATGATTACAACTAGAAAGACTCATCAAGTGCTTGTAAAGATGTAATTATAGTATTAAAGTTAGCAAAGAATGATCTATAGTATCCTCATCGATATTGAAAATTGTTCATATTGTTGAACAAATAAATCTATTTTATTGTTTTAACTTGTTGATTTCCTTGATGAGTTACATCTAAAGAATTCTAAATTTCTTTAGAGGTTTTAAGCATGGAAATTATTTGAATTCCTTTTGGGTAAAGCATTACATAAAACCATTTTAGCTTCACTATTTTTGAAAGCTTTTCTTATGATCATCGGTGAGTTGATCATGAGGTGTGTTACTAAATTTTGGTTTCATCTTTTGTAGTGGCTTCAAAATCGCCTTAAAAATGATGTACCAAAGATCAATATCTTTTGTAACAATCCGTGAGGCGCTCCTTTGGACATGGGTTTTGGGTCATGGGTCAATGGGTCCTAGACTTTGGACCATGGGTATTTAAGTAGATACAATGTATCTAAAAGATGCAATGCATTGAACAATATATGCTCCAATGGGTCATGGGTTGTGATTTTACATCCTACATTACACTACGATATATATGTAGATGAAAAGTAACGGTTATATTTGTTATTAACGTCGCTAAATATTAATGATTTGTGAAAGTTCAATTCTGCTAGATGCATTGAACAACCAACCCTCAGTGAGGGTTATACAAACAACATTTATAGGAGGAAGCTAGGGCAACACTCCCTCAGTTCCCATCCTTTCCTTAATGGACATGGGCCTAAGCTCATGGGCCTTCTACATAAGCTTGAGGCTAATAACAAACATAAAGGCCATAATTAAGCTAACTATTACATATGAATTACTAACACTTGATTATGGTTTAGGAGTGATTCCAACAATCTCCCCTCAGTGTTAGTGATGAAAGCGGTGAAGGCGTTGATGTAATAGTAGCTTTGAAGTCTTGACATTCTTCTTTCTTGTGAGAAGAATTGCCTTGATTCGAACAATCTCCCGGTGTAGAGATAGTTTTCTTTGAGCAGTTTTGCTTTGGCGTCATCTTTAACTTTGTTCTTTGATCATTGTTCTTTGTGATGAAAGTGATAGTATGTTGTTGTATGCATCAAGTGCGCCTCAGTGCCTTGTTGCTCCGGTGTCTCCACGTCATTCTTCAACATGCTCACATGCTCTTTGACGTTGGATTTCGATCTTGATGAAGTTCTTTAAGTCTTTAAACTTTGTAGATTCTTTGGTTTGACGAAGAATCATTCGACTTTGTGTTGCTTTAAGATAGAACTTCCATTAGTGAAAATGTTGGCATGAACATGTGAAGAATCGCACGATCATTCCGCTCGAGCTTCCATAAGAAGAAAACATTAAAGCGGTTAGTAATAAGCGGTTCCGGCACTTACAAGTTTGAACTTGAGTGTTAACAACATAGTGTGAAAACACAACTCTAATTCTCACAAAGGCCGTTCTGAGCTGGAGTCCCACAAGTGAGATAACGCGATGTGCGAAGTACATCTGATTCGAGATGAGTCGCTGAGGTACACGAAGCATCACCTCACGACGTAGACCGTTTGAGACACACTAAGCGTAATCCACGGGGAGTTACCGAAGTGACTGCTTGTCGAGGTTGTTTGATGTTGACCTGGCGGGAGTTTCCATTCAATCACCGAGGATCACGGATGTGAACCTCTCATAAATGTTCTCGACAGTTGCTAAGATCATGAAGGACTCGATAACGTACCACGATGTTCTTATTGTTGAACATCAAGTGATGAAATGTCAAGTGTACCTAAGAGATCTTTTGATGAATCTCGTGGCTCTAGACTCAATTGTGCGTTTGGTTTTCTGGCGGAGACTAGGAGAGGTCTCCTTCTTCAATATCGGCAATCTCTAAGAAAGCCGATAGATTATGTAGGGTTCCACAGCGAGAATGAAACAAGCTTCATTGAGAGAAACTTGAGTGGCTAAGAAGGTTTAGTGCATGCGTCCTTTGGGTCCATGACGACTTTTAATCTTCAATACGGTGTCATCAAGTGACAACCGGTAGCATATGAATTGAACCGGTGTATGCCCTAAGTTGAATAATCGGAGGCTATTTCTTTTCACCCTTTTCTTTGCATTTCTTTTTGATTCTTCAACTCCTTCTTTCTCCGATTCTCATTTTCTCCTTTTTACAATCATACCTAAGGACTTCTAAATTCTAACTATTTGTGGTGTCCTTGGGTAGATCCCTCCGGCTCTGGCGGATCATAGGACGGTTATTCCTAACCTTAGTCACCTTATAACTCCATGACTAACCTATGTTGCCATAAAACCATTTACTTGAAAAATCTCACACAGTGTTTGTGAATGAAAACATTTTGTACCACTGTTGAGATAAGATTTTGCATAAATACTCCCCCTCCACATGTGCTTAAGAGTTTTAACGGTTATTTGCACGTGAGGAAAAAGCGCACTTTTGAATTGATCAACTCAAGATAGACAATCCCCATGAGACACGGTTCGTTGCATAGTTAAAGAGTTACATTGTCGACTTTTAGGTGACAACTAGCTCTAATAACTATCTTGAAGGTGTAGACAAACCTCGAAGGTTGTCAAACCCGTCGAGTTCATGTCTACCAAGAGTTTCTCGAATGGTACATTCTACTCGGACAAGTCCTTTGCGAGACACGTTTACATCACTAGCGAACTAGCTTGAAATTATTACCCGTCCTGGACAAGTCTTTTCGAGTTACTAACAGTTTAGGATCTCGTCAATTCGTTGGTTAAGTCTTTTCACACGAGAAATCAACTAACATATTTCTTATCACATATTTTCTCCCCCTCAAAAATGGCATATAAAATGTTATTTTTGAAAAGTTGAGAATAAATATGACCATTTCGAGTGTTGCGGGAAGAGTGACACAAAGAACATTTTGTTGAACAAAGTTTTAAGTCAAATACTCCCCCTCAACAAGTGATATAAACGGTTGAGGTTTTGAAAATCGTAAGGGGAAGTACTTGTTCTTTTGAGCAAAACCTTGAAAAGTGAAAGGTTTGATAGGTTTTACTCAAAAGTAAGAAGCTTTCGCTCCTTTTATAAGGATTGTGGCACTGAAGCGTACCACAGGGTCCTTTCTTGACAATTACGGGTTGTACACTGTTATGTGTGCACAAGCCATAGACATAATAAATCATACATCCAAAGTTATAATGAAAGAAGCGGTTCAAGGGTACCGGTAGTCGGTGATGTTGCGGGGAATGCGAGCAGGCGTTGATAGCGGTGATGTTAATCTGGGTCGACCACCAACAAAGCTTTCCAATGTTACAGGCGATCCCTTGAAACAACCGTTCATCAATCATCGTGATGATCCTCCTCACATCCCTTCGATCACGAGAATTCCATCGCTTAGGAGACCCAATCTTTTGATGTATATCCTTCAACCGATAAGCCAATCCGTCCCAACCAACTTCAAAGTGTGATCCCCAAACTTGTGAAGATCTTTACGCCATTAAGCAATTTCGTTGAAGTTCACTGCGATAAACGACACCGAATGGTTTCTTGATGAGTGTATATTGTGAGAGCGGTTGATGTCGGGAAGATCAAGCTTGAGGTGGAGTGAAGTTGACACGGGTTTGATAAGATTCAACTGCAAGTGGAGATCTTCTACGTTCTTTGATGACTATCGTCGATGAAGATGAGCAATGACTTGATGAATTCACGTTGTACTTGATTGAAAATTGTCTCATGCGACCACATGTACTTTGGCAAGGTACATGTCTTCAATGTCGTTGATAGACAAATTCTCAAAGTCGACTTGAGAGAATGCATAATCCCTTTCGTCTTGCCTTTTGACCACAATATTCTTGAGAAAAGTGTAGTCCCATTTGGACGAAAGATCAACATGTTTGATGGCAGCGATATCTCTTAATCTTGAACACTTGCATGTTGAGACTTACGAACTGGCGACTTTTAGTAGATTCTTGACGTTCGGCCAATGGTGAATCCGTACATTGCATCACGGTCATACTCTTCCACTTTGTTGGAGAACATGTGGTTAGCTCTTTCCTCGATGGCTATGCGGTTAGAGTATATTCTTTGCTGGGGAATGGAAGTGTCAAAGATGTAGCGTATTTCCTTGAACCATCGCCACCGTGTAGAAGAAATTCCAAGTCTTTGTTGAAGAAATATCGAATGGAATCCTAGGTTCATCTGGTTGGCCAATTGTTGGTAGAGGTTTAGACCGATCGATTGTAATATGGAGGATTGTCCCGTTTGGTGAAGTCGATGTTTGCTACAGGTTGAGCCAATCCATGTTGTTAGACATAGCTCGAGCAATGTTATCAAGGTGATATTCAACCTCAATAGCACTTTCCGAGCTATCTTTTAGAAATTGAAATGCTTCATTCTTGATTCGCTTCAACTCGGTTTCGTCATCTTCTTCACTTGGAACTTTTCTTGCGAATCTTAGCATGCTCCAATGTATTACCATCTACGGATCTTGACCTTCTTGGGTAGGGAGTTGAATTAACAAGTGTGAGAACCATTCAAATTCCTCGTGTTATCATCATCTAGCCATGATAGGACGTCGGTCTTGGCGCCTTCTTCTTCTTTTCTTAGGCCTAGATGAGGATTACGGTTTTGTACTTTGTCGGAGAGGCGGGTTGTTGTTGGGGCTCATGGTATTCCTCATCGTCACCACCCGTATACTCAAAATAATCACCGGTTTTACGAGTGCAGGGTGGTAACTCGAAATCACGAGGTTTATCTGTAGAAGAACGTGGAGGAGACCTTTGTTGTGTTGGAGTCTGTTGGGGTGGAGGTAGCATAGAAGACGATTCACCAGACGGTTTTGGGCGTTTAGGCTCTTTCTCCTGATCCTTATCTCTATCTTCATCGTCTCTTGGACGTTTTGGCCTTTCAGCTTCTTCTCGGCATGCAGATTTGAGTTGGTATTCGAGCAATGCTTCCAACAACTTGCTTTCGTGAGAAGCAAGTGTTGCAGATCGTTTAGACATTTGAGCTACTAGCCGGTCAACCAATTCGACATCGAGAAGATTTTGGGATCAAGCGGGTTGATGCTTACATACATTGGTGTTGATCTCATTGTTTGCTTGGCCAAGTGCAATAGGTTAGGATAGAGTTGTTTGGTAAACATCTCTGTGTAGCTCCGGGAACTATGTCAAGAAGGTACTTGTGAGTGTAGCCTTGATCATTTCGTCCATTTTCCTTGAAGATCATCTTGCCTGAGCTTCTGGATGTATTCCCTTTCAACTTGCATCTTGTCCTTCTCATCGTGAAGATACTGTATTTGATCAGCAATGAAATTCAGCTTCCTATAGAGCATATCTTTCTTTCTGACTCTTTTGACAGCTTTGGTGATTCGGTTCTTAGCTTGAGACATCCAAGATGGAGTTGGCTTCTTTACTGATTTGGATGATGATTTGGTTGATCTTGTTGATGGTGGTGGTGAGGAATGAGAAGAAGAATCCGATGAGGATGAGACATGAGGAGACTCGGGGTCCTTTGGAGGCTCGAAGTTTCCTCTTTAGACGTTGTGGACTATCTAGAAGAAGATTATCATAGTTGGTTCATCATCGGACTTAGTCGTTTCATCGATCTTTGTCTCGGCACGAAGTCTTTTCGGTCTTTTCCTTTTACGGTTCTTCAAAGTCATATTGAATAGTGTCCTCCAAAGTTGTTTGTTGTTGTTTCAAAGTGGTGGCACGGATCCCTTATCGGGTTGATTAACCGCATCGAGTTTGGTGTAGAGTGGGCGCACCACTTGACCCTCGGGGCCACCCATTTGATCCTTTGCAAATTCCTTAGCAACATGTTGGAGTCTAATGAATTTGAACTTTTTCTGTAAGATGAATCCGGTTGCTCTTCATCGAGCTTGAGCTTTCTTCATAAGGCACAAGTACATGAGTCTTCCCTTTTCCTTGGTCATTTGGAGGACTAGGAGGTTTGGCTCTTGAAGGAGGTAATGTCGGTTGCGATTTGAGAGAGAAGATCTCTTCATCGATTGTGTATCTTGAGCTTTCGTCCACAGCTTTCTTTGTGGTTCGATTTGGGAATGGGATAGGAACACTTCCTTAGAGGAACAATCCTTTTACTTGGAGGATTCCTCTTGGGACCTTCCTCGACTTTCGATGCTTCGGCACTTCTGCCTTTCCTCTTACGGTTCTCCGTGTAGGTGTTCGAAAGACTTCTCATCGAGATGACCAACTTTGCCTTCTCTTCTTTGCTACGATACCTTTTGTATGTTTCAAGCTTTTGATTTCGTTAGTCGGAAGGTGATCGGGTAACACAACACCTGTTTCTTTGTTGTCGATTCCTTGATTACGGCGGATAGGATAGGCTCGATCAACATGTCGTGATTGTTGGGGTCATTGAGCCTCTTGGGAATATCGGGATGAAGTCCAAGTGCTCTCTGGATCAACGACTTTGTGTATCGACATAGGGAATCTTTGAGCCAAGCTTTTGAGAAATGACATCATGTCATCCCATATCGAGCTTCAATTTCGATGTCCTTCTTGTTGATTAATGACCAAAGATTTGCGGTTCCATGAGCTTGGGATGCTCATAGCCACTATCACGACCGAGAGACAGATTTGGTGATGATGATGTAGAGGTTCTCCACGGTTGAGGAATGTTCTTAAGCTCCACATGAGAATGCTTAGTGATAATTCTGAAGCTTCATCATAGCCAATATCAATCGGAAATTGTAGAAGCTGTCTCTTCGATGGGTGTGGCATAGAAGTCGGTTGGCTCGATTTCGGTATGAGAAGAACGACCCGTAAGTGCGCATGTGTGATGGTGACTTGTTTGTGATTGAGCGTCACGATCACGCACTTTGACCTTTGATCCTTTGCATTGAATTCGAATTGTTGTATGTAGATCTCGATCTTGTGGCGAGTGTGAGAGCATGTTACGGTAGGGATGATTCTTTAGAACATCCACAACAATGAGACATGAAGATTCCGAGCGGTGAGAGTTTCAAAGTCAACTCTAAGATTGTTCTTTCCAATCTTCCTTGGATAGCCATTAGGGAAGATATCGGCAATAGTGAGAACCTCGGTGCATCCACATTCATTTGAGCGACCATGTCGTGATCTAAAATAACATTAGCCAAAGAACCAACATATCGAAAGACATAATGTTAGTCAACGAAGGTTTTATTGTCTAATTATTGAATGTACAATGTCAATGATTATTCTGAGTCCAAAGTCACTTGTTTGTCCAATAGTCCAATGACGTCGTGAAAAGTTTCGTGAGTTAGTTAACTTTAGGTTTTAAAGTTTATGTTATCACATATTTTCACAACACATTATACATTTTAAGTTTATTAGTGACGGTATTGGATTCGTGACGTTATGATTCATTTATTTACAAGTTTGCACGCATAACAATTCATAACGAAGGTTTGATCAAGGCTTATGCGTAGGAATAGTAGCTTATGCGTAAGCAGGAGAAGTATATGCGTGGCGCAAGCTTATCGTGGGATCCTTACTTAGCGTAAGAAATGTTACAGCGTGGGAAAGGGGACCTTATGCGTGAGAGCTTACGGCGTGGCGTATAAAAACCTTACGCGTAAGGCTTACTCGTGAAGTAGACCTTATGCGTGAGGTCCTTGTTTACGCATATCCTTCACGGGATCGCGTGGTCCCATTGTAGAACCTTACGGCGTGGGCGCTACGCGTAAGATTTCTCTTCGCGCGTAACTTTCTGGCGTAAGGTGATCCTTATCGTGTAGAGTTTCAATGACCTTGATTACGAGTTTTCACGTTTAGCAAACACGAAATAAAATCATCATAACATCAATTTTGACACATACATTCATTCTATAACATTTAATGGCATGTAAACTCATTCAAACAGTTTATGCGTAGAAAGTCTTACGCGTAAGCCTAAAACCCTAATAGTTCATAGATTACGCATATGAATTTTAGCCATAGGAATTGCACCAAAGTGTTTACGGTAAGTCTTAGATGTCATGTGAGTGTAATGGCCAAGTTTTAACATCAAATTCGCAATGAATCAAAAATACCCAAATCTGAAGAACATTAAACCCTAATTTCAATTATTAATCAATTAGTGTTTACGGGTACTTTACGGGTTTAAATATGATCAATTCATGTTGAAAACAACATCATACAACAATCTTTATGACCAAAAACATTCACATATGAAAACACCCAAAACCACGCATAAACCCTAATTTTCAAAATCACTCAATTCGTGTTTACGGGTATGTTTTGATGATAAAAATGTATCATTGATGTTATAAAACATTTTGACACTATCATTTTAACCATAAACACACAAATTTGATCATGTGTTCATACGCTTGTCGTAGAACACAAAATCAACCATATCGAAAATTTAACCGTTGGTTTGAAAAGCGATTCAAAACCATTGTTTAAAATGTTGTTAAGACATGTAAAACACTTACAAATTGATGATCAAAACACGGATTTGAAGAACGATTTTGGATCGTGGATGATATTAGGTGAGAGTAATAAATGTGATGAAATAAGTTAGGTGGAGGTGTTTTATTAAAAATGACTTTAAGCTTTTGGCACTTTTGGTCCCTCCACTTTTCCTTTTTCATCCAAGGCCATTTAACTTCCATTTTGGTTACCAAACAAAGATTTTAAGAAAGAAACTTGATGACACTCCCCTCGACTTAAGAAAATAATGAAAGGTTATAAATTTTAGTCCGAGGGTGTCGATGAACCGAAATGTGACCACCATTTTAAAGAAACAACAGGGATAGGATAACATGCAAGTACACGGATGTTTTGAAATAGTTAAGTATTTATTTTCTCCCCTCAACACTTGATCGGAAAAATCTTGAATTTTGAAAGATTATAGTGTTGACGGAAAAAATGTACTTGCCATGTTGAAAGAAAAATAGATAGAAGAATATTTTGTTGTTTTATCGGGTTTTATATTTTTGTATTTTGTTTTGAAAAAATATTTACAAAGAGATTTTGGTGTTTGACGGGTTTTAAAGGCTGTTTTAGGAGGTCATCCAATTCCTCTTGAGTCAAACACCTCATACCAATCCGGTGGACCAACTCATTAAACCTAGCGGGAGGCAAGGCTTTGGTGAGAAGATCGCCAATTGGTATTCACATACCCAAGTATAATTCAAGCTGTACCACATTCCACGTGGTCCTTGATGAAATGATAGCGAAGATCGATGTGCTTTGATTTGAATCTTGAGCGGGTTGCGAGATCGCAATGGCACTCCGATTGTCGCGATACATCGGGATTACATCAAATCGTAACCATAGTCTTTGAGTTGTGTTCTCATCCGGATGACTTGAGCACAACACGCCGACATGGCTACATATTACGCTTGGTTGATGACGATGATGTACAATCCTGCTTCTTTGATTGCCAAGACACGGTTTATCACCAAGAAATTGTAGTGCTCTGAAGTACTTTTCGTGAATCTAAACATCTGCGTGATCGACATCTAAAAAGCGATTAGTTCAAAACCGAATCCTTGGATACGGATCCCCAGTTAATGGTTCCCTTGATGTATCGGAGGATTCTTTTAGCCTCGAGAGAGGTGGGTTTCGATTGGTCTCGACGATAGCGGGAGCATAGATAAGCGGCAAAGACAATATCGGTCTGCTAGTTGTTAGATACATGAGAGACCCAATAATACTTGGTATTTTGTAGGGTCCACTAATTTCCCATGTAAATCGGCGTCTAGCTTCTTGGTATGAGTCATTGGTGTGGCATAAGTGTCACGGTTTGCATTCCAAATTTGTTTAACAATTCAAGGGCATATTTGGGTGACTCGAGAAAATACCACGGGGTGATTGATGAACTTGCGGTCCTAGAAAGAGCGTAAGTTCACCCATCATGGACATTTCAAAATTTTCTTCATTAGTTTTGCAAAAGCGTTTGAGTACTTTTTATGTGTAGACCCAAAATGATGTCATCCACGTAAATTTGAACAATTAAGATATGTGCCCGTGATATTGTATAAAAAGAGTAGGGTCGACCGAACCTTTGGTGAAATTATTGGCAATGAGGAAAGATGATAGCTTATCGTACCATGCAGGAGCTTGTTTGAGACCGTCTGAGCTTTGTTCGGTTTGTAGACATGGTTCGGGAACTCGGGATCAACAAATCCATCGGTTGGTGACATAAACCGTTTCTTTAAGTTGTCCATTGAAAGCGCAGTTTGACATCCATCGATAGACCGTCATATTCATATGAGCATGAATGCGAGAAATATCGAGCGACCTCCAAGCGAGCAGCGGAGCAAAAGATTCTTCAAAGTCTATGCCCTCTTCACGGCGATAACCCTTAGCAACTAGTCGTGACTTGTTTGGATAACATTCCCTTGACATCAATTTGTTCTTCCAAATCCATTTTAGACCGATGGCGTAAACCCTGTTGGTCTTTCAACGGTTCCCATACTTCAAGTCGTTTGAATTGGTTGAGTTCTTCTTGCATGGATTCAATCCGGTGTCTTTTGTCATTGCGTCTTTAATGTTTTGGGCTCAGTTAGCGGGCGGTGAGTGCATAAATGCAATGTTCACCATCGAGTGAAGGCGTTGTCTCGTAACGACCGGTTGATTCGGGTTGCCAATAATATTTTCGAGAGGATGGTCTTTTGTCCATCTATGTGTGGAGGTTGATGTTGGTATACATTGTGCGATTTTGAGGATTCAAATGGTTTGTTGAAGATTCCGCGACATCAGTGCGGCGATCTCATTAGCAAGCGGGTTAAAGAACGCATTTGGATCAAAATCGGCGGTGGGGTACTTCATTAAGAACATCATCGGCGGTTCATCATTGTTGGAGCGGTTTGTTCAAGCTGTTGTGTTGGAGTCAATGGTGGTGCTTCTTCACAATAGTTGTTGTCGCAGTGTATCGGTATAGGAATATTATCGGGTTGAGCGGTGAAGCAGCGGATACACACGGAGGACACGTTCATCAATATCGTCAACGAGCAGTGAGCAAATAGCCTTTCCATTTGTTGTGAGTGGTGGGGGCTTTGTTCGGTGATGATGGGGTTTGGGGAAGTTTAAGCGGTTGTGACCGGGTTCCAAGTTGTTATACTCGAAGCCATTTCGTGAGTTCATCAAAATGAGCATGAATCGTTTCCATAACCTCCTTTGTTCGGCGATTCCAAATCGAAAACCTTTAGAATTATCACGGTATCCAATAAAGACTCAATGTCGACTTTGGCTTTGAGCTTTCCAAAGTCATCACGATCATTATTCGGATAGCAAAGAGATCCAAATACATGAAAGTGTTTGAGATTCGGTTTTGTTGTGGACAAGCTCGAAAGGTGTTTTGTTGTGGCGTTTGTAATCATAGAGCGGTTTTGAGTATAGCATGCGATGAATCGACACGCCCACAAATAATCTGGGAGTTTGGCATTGATTAACATTGTTCTTGCGACTTCCACCAACGTTCGGTTTCGTCTTTCAACAACTCCGTTTTGTTCGGTGTCGAGCAATAGATGTCGATCTTTGAATTCCACTTTCTCATAAAATTCACGAAGAGTTTGGTTAACAAATTCGGTTCCTCATGCATTACGATTTGTCGGACGGTGTTTGGGCTGAACACATATTTTCGTGAGAAGGTGATAATCATCTGTGGAGCTTGGTCTTTGCTTGAAGAAAGTAGACCCAAGTCCGGCGTGAATAGTCATCAACAATTACTAAGATGTAGCGTTTGCCATTGATCGTTTGCACGCGCATCGGGCCACACAAATCCATGTGAAGAAGATGAAGCACATCTTTGAGTTGTGTTCCACCTTTGAAGGAAAATGAGCACGAGTGCTTTTCCCTTGTTCACATCTGAGCAAAGGTGATCTTTTGAATACCGAAATCGTGGGAGTCCTTCACTAGTTTGTGTCGAGCAAGGTTGGTGATGGTTTGAAAGTTTAGATGTGAGAGCAGCGGTGCCATAGCGAGGATTTTGTTGATGTTGCCTTTGAAAGTAGCGGATGGGAGAAGAAGCAACCATGTCTTGCATAGAGATAGTGTAAAGACTAGAAATACGAGAGCGGACATAAGGTCGTTTCCTTGTAGATCACGAATGAAACAAGATTTCTCCACGAAAGCAACCTCAAATCTCCATCACAAAGCCGACCTCTTGAAAAGCAGTTGTGACCGGGGCCTTCCACATAGTAAACCACCTTATTTCGATGTTCCCATTGATATAGTCTCCGTAGCCCATGATAGGCTGCAGTGATCATTCCGAATCGGCGGTGCCAATGAACTTTGCAATAAAGTTTGATAACAGTTTAAGGTTGCTGTCATGTGTCGGGAACATCCGCTATCAACAATCCAGAGAATGATCATATCACTGCATTACACACGGGCGACACGGATGGAATAGAAGTAGATGTGGAACCCGAAATGTTAGAGGTTTCGGAGCGATTATAGTGAACATACACACATCAATAACTTTAGGCATCCATTTAAATCCTAGTGTGTTATATATCCATTTCTGCCATCTATAACTACTATTTGCTTTAGTCTTAGTGAATGTGCTGGGTGGTACTACATTCTTAGGAGGTGAAACTGGAGCTACAGGGACAACAATGCGATTCGTAGAATCTAAAGAAGGCGATCTACCAAGCACAAACTTAGAAAGGTTAGTTGGCCTAGAGGTATTCCGATTCTTAGGATTCCTTAAACGAGAGATGATAGCTTTAGCAACACATTTGTCATGACAATCGAATTCATACTTTTCGACAAATAACACAAGGTGCATCGGTGAATATCAAAAGTACTTAAAGGTTTAGCATTCGTTACATCACTATTTCTATTACATTTGCGGACGCAATATCTATAGTGGAAGCAACGTGAGTCTTATTCATAGTCCTAGGGTGTTCTTCTACTTTAGCATTCCTTATTGATCTTTTCTTAGGTCGCAACTTCCTATTCTTCGATGTAGTGCTCTAGGGGCGTGAAGTGCGGACGTTTGGAAAAGATGCAACTATTCTGTTTCGATGAAGGAAGCACGTTAGCAACTTGTGATTTGGCGGTAGGGATTCTAGGTTCACGATTACTAAGTGTTCTTGGTGCTATTCTCTTAATCACGGTGGCGGAAGTTGTTCATACTTTCCTAACATTTCTCTTAGCTTAAAGATAGTGTGCACCAATTCTTGATTTTCGAGCGAAGATTTCCGAAAAATTCATGACTTCCTTAGTGTGTTCAAGAAAATGATCAAGCTCGTTTGATGCTTCATCACGAGTCTTTTAAGTAAATCAAATATGACACCATATTCTGTTTAACTTTACAAGTTCTTGTTCATATTTAGAGATTTGACATTTCAAAGACACGTTTTGATCATCCAGTTGCTCAAATTTTGGATTAAGCGATTTAGATTGCAAGCTGGTTGATTTTGTTTTACAAAGCAAGTTCACGATTTTGACAATCTTTTGACACCATTGAAGGCGACGTTTTGCATTTGAAAGCTCGTTATTCAATCGTTCATTTTAGCTTTTAAAGACTTGAGCGATGCACATTATCGAAATTCTCAATGATTACAACATTATCAACAATATCGGCAGAGATATGATCGGATGCATGTGGCAAAGAATGAAATAACACAACATTATTGATATCGGCACGGATAACATCTTCCAAGAGTCGATCAACATCTTTTCTCAACATTTTCTTTTTACGTTTAGTATTAGAAATAGATGTTTACATTTTCTCAAAACGACCTTCATCAATCAAGTTCCTTATGAAATTCCGTTCCCAAGACAATGCACAATTTTTCAAATTTTAACATTAGGTAAAGATTTTTCGAAAAATGTCTCTTTGTTCTCGCGCGAGGCGATTGAAAATGTTGAACTTTGATTTGAATGATATTCTATCTCATGTTGTAAAGTTTTGAGGTCGACCATGAAAAGGTCAAAATATCTAAAATTTTGCGATTTTCGGGTTTTGAATTTACTTCAACGATGGAAGGTAAAGGACCATAAATTTGTGCATAATCGGTTGGGGATTAACATTAGAAGACTCGGACGTTTTAATGATAACCCTTGGTGTGTTAGAAGAATCCTTTGGTTGGACGAAAGTGACCGCTTGTGAATAAGTAAAGGTTTGTTGTAAACAACTTTTCTAATTTTGATCGACTCTCGTCTTGACATCTAATTCCTCTTGACGATGATATTCAACAACATCATAATAGAATCATCAATTTTATATTACGACTTTGAAACTTCGGTTTGGTTTGAATGCTTTGGGAGAAAGCTTAGGTTTGTAATCGGCAAGATTCGGTCCATATCCATTTGGATTGGGTTTTAAAGTAAACTTTTCAATAGCTATTCTTGACTCACCATGTTTATAAACAACAGTTTTAAACTCTTTAAGCTTGTTTTGCAAACCAACAATTTCTTCGAGATAGTCATCTATTCGATTCGTTGAATGCTTTTTGTATCTGAGAGAACTTTTTGACAAGTTAACAACTCGACCTTAGCTTTTGATTTTCCAAGGTGAGGCGTTAATTTGCTTTTTATGTTCATGTTTGATTGTTCTATTTCGAGACAACAAAGCATTCTTGAAAGCGGCTAGATCACGCATCCGTCTCTCTAAATATTTTTCGTTTTGATGAGATTTAGCAAAAGCGGCTTCAAAACCTTTTCACGTTTTCTTGAGTTTTGAAAAAGTTGAGTTGCATTTTAAACATTCAAAATCCTTGGTTAACGATGCATTTTACTTTTTAAGTCCTTATTTATCGCACAACATTCTTCCACTATGGTTTGTTGGTCTTGTATTAAAGAGCAAAATCTGGATGAGGCAAAAGTTCGGCTTGTTCAGCGTGAGTCACAACATGATCATTATTTAGATCCTCAGTATAACCACGGGTCAATTTGATTATCAAGGAAACCATAAGGTCATCTTGATCGTCAAATGTAACTACGTCTAATTGAAAATCGTCGAATGAGATGTGGATGACTCATTTTGAACATTCGAGCCTTGCGGATTCGGATGTTGGCGGAGATATTAGATCGAGATAAATATGGTTTGTTCGGTGCACGAGACAAGCCATCGATGTCATCTGCTGGGCTGTTTCACTCATGTGTAGCTCTTGCATATTACCCATCAACATAATGCGAGTTGGTGCGCAAGTCCTCCATATCATCATCAGTGCATCGCCATAAAGCTCATTCTTTGTGCGTGAGAGTTCCACCGACTTCATCCTTAAGAGCCAAAGAAGAGCCTCTTTGTGATAAGCATTGCCCCTAGTCCTCGGCTTTGGGCATGCATTAGCCAGTGTCCCTTCTCATTGCGGTTGTAGCATCGAAGACCATTCAACCCATTACGAGCATTTCCTGTTCCACCACTTGAGCTCTGTTGTTATTCCTACCCACAACATTAAACCCTTGACCACCGCTCATCGGCGACCATAACCACGATTACGAACTTCAACTCGTCCATTGTTCTGCATGACTTGATTCCTTGTGTTAGATGAGGAATGAATCGATTGTTGGATTTGTTGGTATAACGACCAAAGCATTAGCAATCATAACAAATCCTTGTTGCAATGCTTGAGCGGATCGGTTTCCTCATTAGCTTCAACGACAAGTGCTTGAGCATTGTTGTTGTTGTATGGAACCAATTGATTTTGTTGAGATTGTTGTTGTGAAGGATCATGTGGTGTGATTACGTGATTGGTTGAGTTCTTTGGTTGAGGAGAATAATTGTTTTGAGCATACAAGGCAAGTTGTTGATTTTCGGATGTGTAGGTGGAGCAATTTGAGCACGGAGAATCCTTTCCTATCAACTTCCTTTTCATGAGGCTTCAGTAATCGTACAACAATCCATATGTAGAATGATGCATGTTCTTCGCTTGACGGAGAAAAATGACATACTTCTCCCATTCGGGACCAAGACTACTCGGGAACTTAGTATTCACGCAATTCTTGGCATGATGATGTTGTGTTTATCCAAATCATTGATGATGTCGAAAATCGATGATGATAAGACTCTAGTGTCTCTCGAGTTCAATCATGAAGTGTTCATAAGCCAAGTAAATTTTGGATTCCATATCCTCACGATTGAGTCGAGATCCTTCCATAAGAAGATGAATATGTTCCCACATTGCCTTTGCGATCTTTTGAGCATCAACACTTGAAGAATTGGGTTTGGTAATCCTAAGAGGATATATTCCATTGCAAGCTCATCGACTTCATAGTGTAGAAGTTCTTACGGATTCAAGTCTGCAATGATAGCAATGTTCGTTTGTTCATCTCTTGGTGGATTAGCATTTGGATCTCCGGGTACAATGACATTAGGCATCGAAATGGACCTTCCAAGATAACCTTCTTTAAGAACTTTCCATGTGGCTTCTTGGATCACAAAACCTAAAGAACCTTATCACCCATTGATCGTAGTTTCTGGAGTGAGCATTGGAGGTCTATCAAGTGATCGACCTCATGAATTGATTGTTGGTCGCTTAAAGCTTCACACATCTTTGCAAACCAAGTGGGTTCCTTCATAACCTTGATGGATGTTGATTGAATTCGTTTGTGTAGGGTTGAACTTGAAGACTTGGTGGAGGTTGAACCATTTGAGGTTGTGGAATTGCAGCAAGTTGTGGAGTATGTTGTTGATTAAATTGTTGTTGATAAATTGCTTGTTGTTGATTCCATTGTTGATGTTGGGGACTTAATTGTTGTTGTCGTTGAGAATAAGTGTAAGAGAAATAGTTAGAGTATGGTGGTTGTGACATGTTGATGAACTTGTGTTATAAAAATGGATCTTTGTAGTCGAATGAACCTTAGTTGATGAAGTGTCCTTAGGCGTAGAAATCACAATAATCCAAGTAGCACTTATGCGTAAAAACACCAAAGTTACGCGTAACAATCAAGGTTCTGTTTTAGCTTACGCGTAAGTATGGAAAAGACACTAAAGTTATCGTAGACACAAAGTTAGGCGTAGAAACTTAGGCGTGGGATTACCTTATGCGTAAGACTAGGCTTAGGCGTAAGATGAATCTTATCGTGGGATTTTCTCTGTGTAAGCTTATCTTATCGTAAGTTTAGGGTTTTGCCCAAATGATCTTTTACACTATCACGGTGCAAAAGATATCCAAAGTCGACGTATTTTCGGGCTTATCCAAGCAAGAAAACACGGAGTAAACCTGGCGAAGATCAAACCACGGATAAAGTTACGCGTAAGATTAGGGTTTTGATACGCGTAGCTTTACTCGTAAAAATGATTTTGCCCAAAGATGTTTCTAAACCAGATTTTGTGATGAGATAGCTTCAATATCACCAAAATAACACAAAAGTGTGAAACTTGATGAACCAAAACTCCTAAAAGCAGTTATCGTGGGATGAAACCCTCGAACAAAAACAAGCTTAAAAGCGTAGATCCACGCATAAAGTTTGAAACTTTTGCCAAAAGCAGTTATTTTAACACCTTAAAACGTTGAAAGTACAAGAATCTTGGATTAAAAAGTGTAAAAATCGTTTTTAAGCGAACCAAAGTATCAAACGTATGTTCTACGCGTGGGACCAAAACCCACTTCAAAAACAATACGTTCACCCAACTAGTAGGCGATTGATACCACTTGTTAGGTCACTAGTTTTACAACACAAGCATTAATAGAAAGAGATAAAGGCGATTGAACAATATCCAAACACACACACGATATATTGAAACGGTTATCGTAGATATATGAGTGAAAGAAATGCATTGAACAACCAACCCTCAGTGAGGGTTATACAAAAGTATTTATAGGAGGAAGCTAGGGGGCAACACCTTCTACATAGTTCCCATCCTTTCCTTAATGGACATGGGCCTAAGCTCATGGGCCTTCTACAAAAAAAACTAAAAGCATGCTTAAAAATAAAACCTAATAAATTATTTATCAAACATAAAGGCCATAATAAGCTAACTATTACATATGAATTTTGGTTACTAACACTTGATTATGGTTTAGGACTTGTGATTCCAACAACAAAACAACACACCGCCGAGTGGGTTAACACATAGGCTGGTGGACTCCACTGAACCACCCTTCCTTTTTCACCTACCGCATCCAAGAATCCCTCTGGTAACTTTTCGGGTATCACCGCGTTGAAAGTCTTTTCATCCCTCGTAACCCACAAAAACGACACTCCAGAATTTAAAACACTATGAGCCATTTCAGTCACTTGTTCTTAGTTCAAGCTTGCAAGACTGTCAAATCTATATCTATACTACAATATTAAACATTTGGGACCTTCTTAAAATGGAAGTCTTAAAATATTAAGCTAACACACTTACTTATTATGACAAATTTAAAATATTGACCGATTAACATTTAATTAATTACATTGTTAAAACACCCCCTAAATAAAAATTCAAGTTCTTAAGATTTTATACAAACCAATCTAAAATGTAATCTCATTTTCAATATAAAGATATTATTAAACCACTATAGTTTTAAAATGCATACTAAATTACAATGTTCAAAAAATATTATTATATCGTAAGAGTACTTCGAGAACCAACATATAAACCTTTTAGAATTTTTTGATTAAATTTAACATAAAAACTAAAAGCTGTGTTTTATAAAAATCGAAGTAAAAGATGCAAATGTGCAAAATGCTAAATGTTAATTTATATTATTTCACACGTTTTACACATATCCATCGGTAGAACTATTAAGGGGTTGGGGAGAGTCCCAACCCCCCAAAAATTGTGACAAATATTGTAAATAGCTTATGTTCTATGGTTTTGGATAGCTAGATATAGAGACTCATGTGTAGAAGAAATATGAATGGAAAGTGAAACAATGAAGAAGATGAATAAGGCATAGGGGTAGAAAGAAAGGGAAATGATTTGCACATTTAATAAAATGATTAAAGTAAAACTAAAGTAACTTTCAATACCGTCTTTCAAGGGTTATGGGTCTCATTACCGTCTTCCACGGTGCATGGGGGAGGTTGAGACGTAGACAACCTTACCCCTACTTAAGGTAGAGAGGTTGCTTCCGGTTCTACCAATGGTAGAAAAAGACCTCTGGCCTTGCAAGGGGTAAGGATCGAACCCTTGACCTCTGTCTCCAAAGGCAAGGGTGTTAACCACTTGATCCAACCTTGCTATTACATTTAACAAAATGATTTAATAAAATGATTGTTACATTCTAATTAGTTGTGTTTTGATATTTATACTTTTACATAAGTGAAAGTGTAAGAGTAATTATGAAGATATAAATATCCAAACATAATTAATTAAATTGTCCCAATCTATACTACATATAATGAAAAAACAGTCAAACTTGAAAAGTGGAAAAGTTGAATTATTCAAATCGGGGTCAAATGAGAGAGAAAAAAGAAACACATGAATAAAACATGCGCTGCATATTCTCTAACCTAAACACACCGCATGTCTCTCTCACTAAACAATCAGCCGCCGCCGCCGCTGGTCCAAGAACGTCTTAACACACACACACACACTCTGCAATCAAAATCAGCGACACCTACAAATTAAATTCCGGTGACTTTTTGTAGCTTGATAGTTTTTGAGCAGATGGTTAGTAATTCAAGGTGCGTTTTTTTTTTTTTTTTTTTTTTTTTTGTGTGTGTGAGATTCTTTTATAATTTATGTTATTCACAACATGTCTAATTTTGCAGGCCGCATTTTTTTTATGATTGTGCCCTATTTACCGGTGGGTGAGGTTGCCTTCAAGGATATTGAGGTTGTTCTCAATGAGATGCTGAGACAATTTTTTGTTATGGTATGTTATTCTATGCATCTACGATATCAAATTTCTCTCGATGTATTTGTTGTTACTATGATTGTTATAAGTTTTGTGGCGGCAATTTGGAGGATGCCCATAAAGTGCTCGATTAAATGCTACGGTGGGATGAAATTGTATCTACGGTTGTGTGATGCCATAACCACATAATTAGGTAAACCACGTGTTTATAATGACAATTTTGTTAGTTGACCATTTTAAATGGTGTTTGGATTGCTTATAGGCCTATTGTGTATACTAAAAGGAAATAAGCACTTTTAATGAGATAAAATGTTTTTCTAATAAAGGGACCGGAGTTACTAATTCTAAAAGGATGGTTAAGAATTATTAAGTGATAAGTGTGCTTTGACATAGCGGACAATTAGTTTCAGTATTTATATGTAGGAATAGTGATTATTGAGGTTATTTGAATTGCTTTTTATTTGACTCAAATGCATAAAAAGTACAAATGGTTTATTACCTTGAAGAAAAGTGCAGCGCTATTGTATGCGCTAAACCCTTAATCAACTTATTATAAAGTTTTCCTTAAATAAGATTAAAAAAACAGTGGTAAGCTTGGCCTTAATCAACTTATTATAGGTCATTTGGGATTAGGAGAGGATAAGGATGAACGGGGCTACATCTTTCATCTAATGCTCCAAGTTTGAGTTAGTGTTGAGTTATGTATAGTTGCTAAACAGGTCACTGCAGCTACGGGGTAGAGATAACAGATATATCAGATGCTTGCCTATGTACGGGTCACTGCTGCTACTGGATAATGGTATACAGACAATGGTATGCATATGGATAGGTGTATCTACAGTCACAACAACAAATTTTATGCAGAGTCAAAACTGTTGGAGTATTTTTCTTGGATTCGGGTTTTAGGGTTAGTAATGATTATGGATTGGTTTGCACAACAAAGGTGCGTTTGATACTATTAAACCAAAAGTTGTGGTGTCGGCGGCGTAGGTGTGTCGGGGATGCTGGCGGGGTCGAGAAGATGGTATGCTTGAGGTAAATTTAGCCGAGGAAGAATTGCAATATGTGCTTCCTTTTTTTTTTTTTTTTTTTTTTTAATTGAGGAAAAAAGCTTGATTCTTTTTATGTATTATTTTTTTAGTGAGTTCTTATTTCTGAATCTGTATCGATCTTTCTTTACGTCTATGCAGTTAGTGAAGGTGAAGGTTTCATAGATGTAGTGGGGCTTCCATTTATTTCAGGTATGTTTATGATAAGCTATTTAAGCGAATGGTAAACCAAGATGTCGGTTGAGTCTTCCCAAACCGGTTTGACAAATTAGTTGCAGAGTTGTGTATTTAAACTGAGGTCATACTTAGATGGAGCAACAACAACTTATGCATACGCTTAGTAATAATTATGTTTAGATGGAACAAATACAGTTTTATATGTATATATAATTAAAGTTGCTCTTTTATGTGACCGAGATAGTGGTGCTGCATTTAGGGGTGTTATCGGGTAGGGTTGAGTTGGGTTTTGAATTTTTTAAAAGTGACCCGAAACCCGACCCGATTAAGAATCGGGTTATCGGGTTCGGGTGTGAATCGGGTCGGGTTTTGTCGGGTCGGGTGAATCGGGTAAAACATTACCATATCACATTTACTGAATAATCATATGTAAGTGATAGTGTTTAGCTTGAGTTTAAATTTATCAGTACTTAAAATAAATGGTAAGTTAAGATAATGAAAATTACATGTTGAAGAAACTTGAAATGAACATACTAACTGTTGTACGTAGACATTAGTAGGGGAAAAAAGTAATGTAAGTTAACAGTTGTTCAAAATAATTCTATGTCATTTTGTAGCTATGAGCTTGTAGTCTTGTGTTACATATTTTTGGGGGACATGCCTTCTTATTCAGACTTTGGTATTAGGCTTTTAAAATTAAAACATAAAAATTTAATGTTGATTTTCGGGTCTTATCGGGTTGACCCGATAACCCGACAACATTAATTGTTCAACCCTAACCCAACCCGATAACACTATCGGGTTCGGGTCAAACCAACCCGACAAGAATTTTTAACCCGATTTAACCCGACCAGATAAGCCTTATCGGGTTCTGGTCGGGTCAACCCGACTCTATTGACACCCCTAGCTGCATTACAGAAATTTAGTCATACTTTGGACATGGTGAACCTACACAATTTGCGAATTGCTCAGTTGCAAATGTTCAGTTGACTTGACATAATATTTTTATTTGCATATGCTTTGGATGCATACGTTTTTTCATCTCTAGCTTATGTCGGTTCTTATTTGTCAAATTTCAACTTTGAACATGTCACATCCGTCTTGGACTCTATCTACTCATTAACTTTATGGTGTTCTTCTTTAACATTGAAATAATGACGATATTTTATTTTATGCAGTAACCACTTGCAGCTGCTAAGTGCAGACAATTTCTACTACCACCATAATGGGATCCACAAAAGGTTTGTCATGTTTCCTTTAGTTTTTATGCAGTATATGAAACATTGAAATTGTATGTGATGTTAAAGAAGTGCGCGCCAATCGTGTACCTTAGTGAGGTTAATGGTCTATTTATTTTTTTGATTTGTAGACGAAGCAAAGAGGTTAATGGAAAACTTGGAATTCGAGCACAGTGCGTACTGATTTTGGCTATTATGATGCCATGTAATACCCTACAAGTTATGAGATTCGTTGGTCTGTAATAAAAATTTAGTCATACTAGCACGAGTGCCAAGCTTCTTTTGGTATCGTTCATCGTGCTGATTGGAATAGCAATGTAAGTAACATACCTTTTGATGTTACCACTACAATATGGGTGTGACATTTATTGGTTAATTAAATGCAAAAGTTTTTGCTTAAGTACTTTGAATGATGTATGTGGGAATATTTTCGACCATAGTTGACTTAAATTGTAGTCTGTTAATGATGAGATTAAATATACATTTTCAGGATTCACAACGTTATACATTTTCATAAGTCCGGTTTTATTGAAAATAGTGACGTGCTTAGCGACTTAGATAACGACTACTCTTAGAAATAGCGACTAGAAATAGATAAGTCGCAATTATTAGCTATGTATAATACGAAACACTTACCACAATATCGCATATTATAAACTGTCTGCCGCTAAGAACCGCTGCCGCTAAGCGCGGGTACTCGCCTAGTTATTTAATAAAGTGTGCAAATCATGGCCTTCTAGAAACCACAATATCAAGATCGAAACAAAAGTCACTACAGCTTTGTAGTCCCCATTTAATGTCAAGTTTTTCTTAGTAATGAGTATCAAATATTTGACTGATGTTGTTTCAACCATTTGAGTAGCGACACGTCAGTCAATTGAGTGCATAAAGCACATTTGTCTGGTCTTAGACATTAAAGCGAACCTACTATATTTTCTTTGAAGAATATGATATATAGCACTGTTAGATTGTGCTTGTTGTGATTGTATGTTGCCTTTATCGCAAAACTCTTATCTCATTTTAATTTAAATATACAATTGTAACAAGCACAACATTATCTATTATGTTCAAATGAACGTGAAAGGATTCTAATTCATTATAATCTATCTATACTAACTAATAAAATATAGTTTTTAGTCCTATTATTTTTTTTCTATATATAACTTTTAACCTAAAGCAGACACGTGTCAATGAAAAGAAATACAATTTCTGTATTTTTTGCTTCAATTTTTTGACAGATCATTGACATGTCAATCCTCATCAATCTTCCTCTACACGCTCCAATAATCTGTATTTTTGTTAAGCATTACTCCCTCCGTCCCATATTAAATGTCCACTTTGATTTTTCAAAGTCATTCTTTTTTAACTTTGACTTTAAATATTTTTGTTTGTGTTATACAATACTTGATGCAAAATATATGAATGTATTGTGTTTTAAACATATTTTTCATTGGTATAATTTTCATCAAATATTCTACAACACAAACCAAAATATTTAAGGTCAAAGTTAAAAGAAATACCTCAAAAGTCAAAACAGGACATTTAATATGGGACAGAGGTAGTAAATCGTAACAACTTCCTAATCTCCATAACCCGCTCAAAATATCATCCGATTCAACTCTCCCTTGAAAATATCATTCGATTCAAAATCAATCAAGAAAACATTTTTGTTACATCGTGTGCTAGTGATTTGTACGCTCTCAACATGAAAGAATTGGTAAGTACCGATTTTATAATATTTAAGGTTTCGAATTATTAGTTCCATATTCAAATTTAATTGTGTTTTACCACAACCCTAGAAAAAAATTAGGGAAATCCATCATGTGCATTATTTTAGTTCATACAAAATCGATTTATGTAATCTTTCATATTTATGTAATCTTTCGTCTACTTTTTTCGTGTATTTGGTTTGGTTTTGAATTTCATATTCATTTGAAGCTTTAATCATTCATCTATTTTGTTTGCATTTTGGGTTGTAAATGTTCATTTGGAATGATGAAAGCCAAGTTTGAGGGAGAATTTGGATGACATTAAGGGTGCGTTTGGTAGAGAAATTTCGAGAGAAAAGAAATGAAGTAGAGAATAGAATCTCGGAGAATAGAAATCGATGAAATTTTGTTCAATTCTAATGTTTAGTAACAATGAGACTTGAGAAATGAAAAAAAAAAAAAAAAAAATTTAAATAATTTTCAAAAATAATTTTTTAAAAACTTATTTTTAAAAAAATAATTTTTAAAAACTTATTTTTAAAAACTTATTTTTTTAAAAACTTATTTTTTAAATAATTTTTTTAAAATATTTAAAAAAATAATTTTAAAAATAATTTAAAAAAAATGTATTTATTTAAAAAAACTTATTTTTAAAAAAATAATTTTAAAAAAAATATATATTTTTTTAATTATATTTTTAATTTGTTTTAAATGTAAAAAAAAAAACATTTTTCAAAAAATTAATCCATTTCTCAATTTCTCCACAAAATTAAAAGAAATTGAAATTTACTTAAATTACACTACTCAACTCTCTCCAGTTTCACCAAAATCTTTTAATTCTCCACTCTCTTTTTCTGCGTAAATCAAACAAGGGAAATGAGGTCATTTCCTTTTCTTTGCCTTCAACTCTCCCTACCAAACACACCCTAAGTATCCAAAAGAGGTCAATTTTATGACATTTTGTATCTGAGGTAGAATTTGCCATAAAAGGTGTTTCTGTTTATGATGCATTTGTGAATTTGATCCTCAAAATGCTCAATTTTATGACATGTTTAGTGTTTTTTCTTTTTGCGTAATTTTATGGCATTATTTATTTATTTTTTTAATAAATATACGAGTTCTTACCAAGAAATTATGTTTTTGTGTCGTTTGAAATAAACAAGCTGCATTTGATGGCTATCTAAAATATCGTTGGGACAGTGGGTCAAAACGGGCTTCTTTTTTGTAACCGGGCACACCAACCTTCTGAAAAGGGAGGGCTTTACCCGGTTTGAATATGTGTGGAGGTGGATTCAAACCCCAAGAGGCCAAGTTAAGCTAACACTAAACGCTATTAATAACGTAATAATTATTGTCTTAAAACGATATAAAGGTTGCACCAATATTTTTACATCATTCTAATTCTGTTGTGAAATTAGTTAATGTTAGTTTTTGAACATGCATGCAAAGCATTAAACTTGATGATGACGAGGATGATTACAACAGGGGTGGATGACGATGTTGGTATGCAATCATTCCATCTCTAATATGTGCATTATTTACCCATTAGTTTAATAATTAACAAATCATATTAACATATTTGCTATATCGTATGTGAAGTAGAATAATAAAACTTAAGTTTTAGTAATAAGTGCTAAAGAGCATGTCTTTATTTACATTGCTATTGTTTGAAGTTGAAATAGTTGGATCAATTGTTGTGATTGGAAAATCTTGATTATTTTAAAAAGAGTGATGATATTACTTTTTCGACAAATGCCGCGGAAATTAGCTACTAAGCTTTTAGGCTTCAAATTGCGACTCTCGAAAGGACTCTTAAGAAAAATAAAAGTTACATCTTTCACTTATAATTATGTGTTTGAAGTGCAAGAATACAGATTTTACATTTTTGTAGAAGACACCTAAGGACATTCAGTTTTACTTCTGAAATTGTCATATATAATGTTTTTTTTTTTTTTTTTTTTTTTTTTTTTTTAAAAAAAAAATCTCATATTTATAACTTATTATGAGTCCACAAACATCATGAGTTCTATGTGCTATATTCTTATCTTTTAGTTTGTACGAGTTACATGGTGGCTTGCTTTTGGAACTACTTCCAAAAAGAAGTTAGATAAAAATGGATTATGACACTAATTAGTTAAGTGTTTTTTAACATTGTGTTTAGTGGGTGCTTGGGATTCATTGTTTTCTTTATATGATTTTATTATGTGTTGTTGCAATGTGAAATTGGGTTTTTCAATGTTTCTAACGAGCAATTTAGGATTCTTCATCTGTATTTATTCCAAATCTGTCATAGCAGAATGTTAACCAAGTTGACATAATAAAAATGACAACTGTTGGTGCATTACAACAACAGTATTCAACACTGTTCTAGCCAAAAAGAAAAGATCATTTGCATATCAAGGATTCATAATGTTAGGCCAACACACTAATTTCTTCAAATTCCAAAAAGGAAATTGCAGCCTCATTATCAATCAAACTTTCTAACAAATACTGCATAGCATAGAAATAAAGTGAAAAGTTAAACAATGGACCTTAGAATTCAAAATGCTAACATATATGCATTCCAGGAAATTTCACACTATGGCTTTGGATGGTGTCCTGATATTTGGGCTCCACAACAGGACAACAACATACCGGTTCATCACTTTGGTTTACATCAAAATTGGAGGGGATGGTAAGTTTGCAGATTGTGACAACCTACCGGGTATCTCTTATAGAGGTTATTTTATTTTATTTTATTTTTTTTAATTTGAAGTATATTTTAAATTACAAAAATGTATAAAATAGTTCTTAACTCGTGCACAAAAATAGTTCTTCATTTGTAAGGTTTTGACTGAACTTAAGGTAGCAAAATATGCGGGTTGAGTCTTCTTACCTTTTATGTTACGGTTTACAAAGTAGTTTTATTTTTTTGACTAAACTTAAGGTGGCAAAATATGCGGGTAGATCAGGTTGTGTAGACTGTGAATACAATTTGGGTGACTTAAACCCATTTGTTCTATATAGGTCCAACACCCGTTTAGTAGAAAGATGAAGGTTTTTGTGAAAGGAACTCACTTTGAGATTGGGATGAAAGTTCTTAAGAAGGGAACACACTTTGAGATTGATGTTAAACAACAAAACATGGTTCGTGTTTGTTTCGATTTTAATTTATTTTAACGTTTCATTGAACATGAATATTGGGGTTTGTATTTTTTTCATTTGTTGTTAATATTTAAAGTTTTTCTCCTTGATTTGTGAGGAAATACATGAGTATACATGGTTTCAATTTGTTTGGTACAGAAAAGGAATGACCTAAGTCCATATTCTCTTATTGAATACAGTAAGGTTTAGGTTCACATAGAAGTTTTTTCAATAATAGAACATATGGGCTAATTCATATGGGCTATGCTGTAATCCAATTTTCTTTCCATCCACACCAAGGTGCTCGACTTTCTTCAACTCCCACTTTGTAGCAGTGGTTAGATTAGGCTGAAACAAATCAGAGTACACACTTAACAACTTAGGGGGCAAGATTATAAATTAACAAGAGCTTATATATCTGTTACCTTTATGAATGTGTATTATGTGTGATTATGTTTATAGAGTTTGTTCAATATTTTTTCTGTAAGACTGATGTCGGTGAAAAGCCACTTAAGGAGCAAGAGCTGTTTAAATGTGGATATGCAAAACGTCCATTTATATAGTGTCTAGACTCCAGACTTGGCTCAGGATCCATGCCTATTATATTTATATACTTGATGATCATAATGAGACTGTTATGCATGATACAAGATGTGTTAAGTATGACATCTTCTTTTTTATATTTATATACTTGAGGATCAATGCCTATTATATTTATATACTTGATATGGGCTGTATAACTAAATGGGTCCAACGGGTTAAAAGCCACCTAAGTATTTATTTTAATGTGTAAGTAATCCGCAAGGTTGCAAAACTTTAGTTTTATAGGGATTTTTAGGTCTGTCTCCTTAAGTTTTAAGGGGTGTTTGGGCCTACTAAAAACCTATGTGCTTGAATAGGATATTTGGGTTTTTCCAGGGGGTACTTGTGATTGTTGCACAACTGCAATTTCAAACGCATATCTAAGGTCATTTTATGGGGTCATTAACTACCATTTCTACACTAGGTCAAGTTAGGCTTTTAGTTCTTAAAGATGGTTACAGTCAGTCTAAACTCTTGGTAAATATTAAAATGGCTAACATTGCTTTTGAAGCAACACAAGGGTTTTTAGCTTCTTCCGTGATATATTTGTTACTTAACATGCGTAGATTTGACAGCAGTATACGCATTATGAAGTCGAATGTTGCAAGAATATTGAGATGTTGGCTGATGGTAGGTACAAAAGAAAGTTTTTATTGAGCTGATTGAAAATGGTTATTTGGTACAAGAAGACGACATAAAGAGTAGTACAAGCAACATGGTCTATAAAGAAGCTCTACTAAATTTGTGATCACAGGTAACCACACTTACCCAATTCTTTACATACATTATATGTATTGAGATAAATCTTCTTAATCTAATATAACATGTTTTATGGATTGCAGGCACTTCAAGTATATATTTGATTATTAACAAAGCCAAAGTGATGTTCACAAATGGACAATAGGTAATACGAACATGGGGCAAAAAATAAGTTCACCATACTCAAGAAATTGTAATGTCCTTGTGTAACTTTATTTTCCTTTAGTGTTATTTGACTATTTTATTTAATAAAACATATGTTAATTTTTTTTTAACGATGACTTTCATTTTAGGATTAAGATCACACACACCAAACAATGGGCCCTAATCCACCACATACCTGGGGCTATGTTATTTTAACCGGTTCACACATGGCTTAGAGGGATTCAAGCGGTGTCGCCGGAAACCATACCGCCTCCACACGATTATAAGTCATTGAGAACTGGTGGGAAGAAAGCCGGGCCGGATTGGATTCGAACCTCTGCATGCTCCTCTTCATTCTTAAATATGAACAAGCGTGTGACCACAGCAGTGAGGGCTTGGGTGGGTCACCCACCCTCTACTACCTCACTGGGCCACTTAACAACATAAGCTTTAACCACTAGGCCACATGCCTGATGATAAACATATGTTAATTAGTACCAACTGTCTATATAGAGTTGCGAATACCATTGTGGTTTCCGCTATTGTTTATTTTCGTAATGCGTACCTCATTCTATATTTTTGTACCATCTCTTTAAATTATCCGTGAATTTCACGGGTCTTTTTTAGCTAGTAACTTTATATTACAAAGAAAAACAACTACGGTAAGCTTATTGATGGCGATGTGCAACATGTTAAAAGTTACGTTTTCAAATTTGACAAGACTGTAATAGGGACATCATCAATCGAAACAAATGCAAGTAGCACGCCAATAGATTACACTGTAACAATACATAATACATAATACTCATAAGTATTTATTTCTTTTTAACGGATCAGAATTGAATCAAATATTCACTTGATATTATATGATCGGTGCATGTTTGTTGGCTAGAGATCAAACAGATTTCTTGGCACTTATCTTCCTAACCTCATCCACAAACTCTTGGATATTCCGATCAGATGAACCACCTTCGGCAACCGCCTGCTCAGCCGCTTTCTTCCAATTCAACGCATTCTTCTTTAACTCTATCGCCTTCAAGCCGCTAGTAGCCTCCCTTAAGCACACCTCAACTTCATCCCTCCCAGTCACCCTATTCTCAGCTTCACCCCACATTTTAATTCCAACTTTCCATTCATCAGCCAAGTACTTTGCATCCGTCACTTGATCCCCCACCTCGGAAATGCCACTACTGGAACACCGCTTGACAACGCCTCCATTGTAGAGTTCCAACCACAATGAGTCAGGAAACACGAAACCGCAGGGTGTGTTAGCACTTGAGCTTGTGGACTCCAATGGACCACCATTCCCTATCACCCGCCTCCTCCAAGAACCCTCGGGCAAGACTCCGGATCTCCCGGTTGAAGTAGCATCATTTCTCATGACCCATAAAACGACACGCCTGAATTTAAAACACCATAAGCCATCTCGGTCACTTGTTCTTGGCTCAAGCTTACAACACTTCCGAATGATATGTAAACCACTGATGAAGGGTCCTTTGAGTCGAGCCACTCTAGACAATCATCGGCTTTTATCAAGTCGCCAGAGATATTGGAGCTTGCTTCAAGTAGAGGATTTTTGAACAAAGGTCCCACTGGGCGAATAGGGCACATTTGAGACATGTAATTGATCAAATCACCCTCAAGTTCTTGAAAAGTTTCCATTATTACACAAAACACCTTTGATATGTTCTTAAATTGCCCCAGAATGGCTCTTCTTAGAAACGGGTAAGGCGTTGAAGGATGTAAAAAGCTTGGCACCTCATCGGATTTTAGTAACGGCATGTGAGGCAACTGAACGTCGATGTCGGGTTGTTCTTCACTTGGAAAAGGGACTAATGAATTCTCGTAGTGATAATACGATGAAAAACATGCACAAGACTGAACCCAAAGCATCGCACAAGGGATGTTTAGCTCTTCTGCTAAGTCCACAACCCAGGGCACAAAGGGATTGTTGATTAGACACGACACAGGTTGGCCATTTTCGGCATGGTGGTTAATAATTCCTGTGAGTGATGACTTTCCGTAAGCCTCAAGCTTAGGCAAGTACGCGTCAAGGTCATAACGTTCGTCATCATTGTCTTCAGAACATCCATCATCAAAGAACTCAAACCGAATCATGCCACCACAGTTGCCCACAGGAGTAGGATCACCAGAGACTGCAGCGCCGGCTTTCTGCATCTTCTTTCCTATCGATTTGCTAGCAGAGAACGTGACGAGAAGGTTACCCTTTGAAGCTAGACGCTTGCCAAGTCTAAGGAGTGGATTGACAAGGCCTTGTGCTGGAAATGTTACTAGAAACACATGTACAAGATCTTGTTTAGAACCCATTGATTGTGATATAATAAGTTGCTCACCTTTAAGTTTTTGATTGTGAGTAAGTACATATGTATTAATGCAAAGTGTACATATATATACTGACACTCCGGCTGGTGATAAAGACGTGGATGTTATTGAAGTCAAAACAAACTTGTCTTTAACTACTAACAAATCTGATGCACAAATTCGAGTTGAATACAAACACTTAAAATTGAGTCAGTAATCGCTGACGTGTAAGGAGGCAAGATCAATTTGGCAAATACAAAATTACATAACTACAAAGACCAGCATGTTAGCTACTAATGTTAAGGGGGGACATCAATTGAAGTTACATGGGTCATGTAGGTTGGTACGTGATATTAAAGTTGTGTTCAACGTAGTTAAGTTGAAATTTCTTATTTCACAATTGAGCGTCATGTCCATTGGATTCTCTGTATTTGTCTTAGGCCCATTTCTACTCACTACATATTCCTTTTGAGTTAGCACCTCCATCTTTCCAGATTCGAAGAATCCAATACTACTAACAAATACTAGGAGCTTGGTTTTAAGACATTCAAACAATATAGAAGTTGTATAGACAACCTACTCATAATCTGTATTCTAAAACAAAAGGAGAAAAGATAGTGTTGCAAATGAACCAACTACTTCAAGTAGCTTTGTGTGTGGTTATACGCTAGTGTTAAATGGAGACATGGTCTCATGGCTCTAAAAGAAAAAAAAAAGGGACGATGGACGCAATTGTTTCCAAACGACAAGGACCATTTATGTAATTTAGCCTAGGGACGATGGATGCAATTTTGCAAACCCATTTGGAAGGGTAAAATGGTCATAATATTTAAAGGAAGACAAAAATTTCAAGTTTAATGTCTAAAAGAGTTATTTTTTAGTTCGCTATGCAGAACTGTCATTTTTGACAAGTATAGTGCTTTAATAGGTTATTAGCCATAAATTAAATAAAAACTAATTTTAATTAGTCCCTTTGTGCCCATTTAATTCTAGAGGAATTAGTTTAAAATAATTTTTGGGACAAGAAAGTGAAAAATACACTAGACAAAAGAGTGTCTGAATACGCTCTGCGGATCCGTATTTAATACGGAGAGATCTATATTTTACGGATCTGCGTATCCGTCGAATGGCTTTTTTGGGACAGAACCCTAACTATAAATAGAGAGTTAAGTTGTCATTTATAACTAATCTTTTTAAACAATTTTCTATAGATTCTCTCTACGACTCTCACTCTCTAGCATTCATAAAACACTATTTGATTATTACACTTGAATCATAACACATTCAAAGTAATCCATTAATTTCTACTTTGATCTCAAGTGAAGTACACAAAAAGTTATTCAAGCTTTCAAGTGTTATAGTAGTAGTATGTCATCATATACATCGTTGTGTATATTTGTTGTGTCATTATATTTCACCATCATACACCAATGTAGGTAGTCATCATCATACTTCATCATAGAGAGTTCGGTTAGTATTTTAGGCTTTAAAATACATTGAGTGATAAGGTTGGTCTTGCCTTGGGAAAGAATCGATATTTAGCTTAGTATCGATAAAGAAGTAAAGCGACGTTGTAAGGTTTTCTCTATCGAAAGAGAGCTTGTTGATATAGTGCTTGTGACCTCTCGAGTTTGGTACTAATGGGATGGTGGAGTAGATGGCGAAGAAGAAAGTTTCATTTATATTATTTTTTTAATTAAAAGTTTTTATTAACATAGTCTTTTCATATGTAGTATTTTAATTTGAGTAAGTTACATATGTTTTGTTGCTTATTTATTTGTGACTTTTGTTATTTGGAACTATATAACTATTTGTACTCTTCAATGGCAAAGTTTGAGTTGTTAGAGAAAACACGTGATCATCTAAAATGAAAGACAAATGTATGATTTGTTGCCATTTAACAAAAACTTAGCTCAAGACAAATATTATGATTTTAGTACGAACCACTATAAATCACTGTGCACCCATGTTGTCGCTGCTTTGTGCTTTTGATTTTACATTGTACCTCAACGCTTTAATCTCGTCCGCCTCTTTTGTGATAGGCCATAAAGTTAAAGCTGTCTTTGGTTTGTTGTTTCTTTATATATTGCATTTACTTATTACTCATTGTATATATATATATATATATTGTGTGTCGTATTGATTTCACATCAAGCAACAAGTCTAATATTTCTTAAAAAGGCTAAAAAGGGTAAAAACTATTCAACCTTCCTTTCTAATTTTTCACATAATCGAATTAAATATTTTTAAGAATCAATACACAAAATAATCAAAATTTAAAAGGTTGAATACATAATAATCAGTTTTAATGTTGGTACGCAAAGTTACAAAATATGTCAAGTATAATACATACCTTTTTAAACAGTTAGTCTCAAATAATACCATATATGTATAATAAAGATAAATATCGAGTGTTTTTTAACTTATCAAAATAGTAAGGTAAAGATAAATAAGAATTTTGCACTCTATGGTGGAAGAAATAATGATCGCTTATGACAAAAAAAATAAAATACAGTTAAGGATAAAAAGTGTAGAAAAAAGGTAAGTAAAAGCAAAAGGTAGAAATGTAATGATTTTAATGTTAAGCAAAAGGTAGATATGTAATGTTTTTAATGTTACGTGGATGAATAAATTTCTCCGGTGGATAAGTAACCTCCCATTATAAAAATACATGGCCGTCTTTGAGGGCGTGCAAATTATGCGACCGCTTAAAGCTCAAAATTTTTGATAGCATTAAAATTTGTCTTTTTAACATTTATATGCATGTGTATACTTTTTTTTACGTAAAAAAACAGTATTTAAATGAAAAAATTATCTTAAATGAGTAATATGTTAAACGTTTAAATAACTAACTGCATTATATCTTTTAAACGGTGACATTTTATATTTAACAATTTATTTTTGAAAAGCCTCGTTATGTGCGTTCAGGCCTATCAAAATTCAAAAATTTTCATTATATAAAGTTACAACTAAAAAACAATATTTTTATTAAATTGTAGCATCTTTTTTTTCACATTAATCACCAATTCGTATATTATGATTCATAAACTTCTACGATTTCATTGGACCATAATCAAGAAGTTACAAAAAAGACCAAACAAAATAAATACATGAAAACAAGTCCAGCACATTTTGCCAGCTCAAGTCCCTTTCACCATAATTGTCCGAAATAATTACACGTTTGGTCCTTATGGTTTGCCCAAAATAACAACTTTAGTCCCTAAGTCACTTTTATTCACCAAAGAAGATGTCTAATTTTGAAACTATCTTTTTTTGGTTCCTATAATGGATGGACGTTTATTTCTCTCGTTATCTCATTAAATCACAAGGGTAAACATGTCTTTTTCCATTTGTCACTCACTTTCCCACCCTATTTATTATCCCAACCCTCCCCGCCCAAAATAAAACCCAGTTAACCAATAACACCCAAATTAAAAACCCTCCAAAGTCACATTCCCAATTAAAAAACCCTATATCTCACATACTCAAATTAAAAATCATAGAACACCTAAAATCTTCCTCAATCATGGTTTTCTGCAGATGTGGACGAGTTTGCATAGTCAAGACTTCTTGGACAGTCTCACCCAGGTCGGCGTTTCTACAGTTGCCCCAAACAGGGATCACGATGTAGGTGGATTGATTGGGTTGATCCACCAATGTGTGATCGTGCTGTACAAATTATACCTGGATTGGTAAGGGCTAGGAATAGGCATGAAACTGTCATTGAAGAATTGACAAGGGAACTTAGAAAGACCAAGATGTATTTGATGTTTAGTTGGTTAGGTTTTCTCTGTGCTGTGGTCATTTACCTATTGGGTTAATGAATGTTTTAGATTAGATTTGTAAGATATGTTTTGGGTCAAGTATGGTTGTTGTAAGATGGTTGTTGGTTAGGTTTTCTTTGTATTGTCTTTTGGGTTCATGTAAGATATGTTTTGTGACATGTATTTGGTATAATTTTTCTACAATGGTGCACTTGCTGTTATGTTTTGCCTTTTGTTTGACTTAAAAAGTCAACATTAACTTTGTTGTCTAAAACCATTTTGACTACTAATAGTCAATACTTCAAGTGAAGTTACCATACTACAAGACAGATATGTCAAGACATAATTGATATACTGAAAGTGAATACATTAAGTAAAACAAGTTTGACTAATGCAAGTCAAACTTAATCAGTACACAAACATTTGAGTACACAAACAGACACTAAACTTACATAGCATAAACCAAAAGTTGAGTACATAAACAGACACTAAAAGATACATAGCCACACCAGTACTAAACATACATCACACTAACACCTCTTTTCCATTCAAAACCTCACACATATTGTTCAACAATACATCAGATTTAGCTCTACCTGTTATCAGTATAATTAAGCTACTTAAGTAAACACCAACAACTATTTAACTATAATTGTGAGCTACTTAATTAAAATGCAACAAATATTACCTGAAAAATGGGATCTGGACCAAGAATCAGCAGGAATTTTTGCTAAACATTCAAATGCATCCTTATTAAACTTCTCCAGCTCCTCCATTGCATGATCAAAATGAAATACTCTTGTTGCAGTAGCACATTTCCAAAGCAGATCTTTATATGCTTGTCCATTCCACTTGAGCTTCATATTTTCATGTATATGCCTAAGGCAAAACCTGTGCTCTGCACTAGGAAATACCTTAGCCATTGCAGGTATGAGGCCCTATAGGAAATAGATAAATGTTGGAATATTCAATGTGTATTTAGATTCCCTGAATAGGGCCCTAAAAGCTTTCATCCTTGACACACCAACCTCATATTGCTTCTGCAACTGGTCTTGAATAGCTCTTGTTGGAACATCTGGGTTTTTCTCAATTTGGTCAAGAAAACCCTTAGACAAGAATTGGGCAGTGCAAGCCTTTATTTCTCTTGATTGAAGGCACTTGTGGTTGTCTACATATGTTCTAACTTCCCAAGTCTCAGTATTCTTAACCTTAGACACTAGTAAGACCCATGGACATTCATCTTCTGCTAGTGGTTTGGGCCTGCCTCTACCTCCTAAAGTATTACCTTTCTTACTGGGCTTACTAGGCCCAACTCATGTTTTGCCTTTGGGTTTTGCTGGTTTCTTTTTTATTGCAGTCTGATTAGGCCCATCACCTTCAAGTGTGAACACTGGAATTTTGCCCATACACTTTGCCCTAACCCTATCCTTATCATTCCTTATCAACTGAAACTTTCTTCTAGTTTCAATTGAATGCAGTCTTACTCTCTCTTTCACTTCAGCATCACTAGAAAAAGTTTGACCATGATAAAAGAAATGCTTATACACAATGTTATCTGCATTTTTATTTGCCTTTTGAATTTCTTTAAGCTTCCTTCTCCTAATCTTTTCAATATCATTCTCTTCCTCATCTGAAGCACTTTCAAGAATTTCATTATCTACCACCTCAACATCTTCTGCTATTGGTGCAGAATCATCTTCTTGTACACTGCATGTATGTCTCAGCCACTCAACATCTTCATCTATATCAAAATGGTAATCATGCATATCAACATTAACTTCTTCTACATTGTTCTCTTCATCATCAAAGTCATCTATGTCATCTGTACTACTATCATCATCATGATCTGAGTCTTCCACATCCAGTGTTTCACAAGGTTCATCATGCTCTACCAATGTTTCTAAAGGTTCAAAATTCTCATTATAATTCACCCTTTCATTCACATGAACACTTGGCCCTTCATTCACATGAACACTTGACCCTTCATTCACCCTTTCATTCACATGTACACTTGACCCTTCATTCACCCTTTCATTCTCTCTTTCAGTTAAATTATCATCAAAGGGATCAAAATCATAATCATTCATGTTCAAATTTTCTTCAACAATAGAGTCCACAGTTTCATGTACACTATCATTGGGAGTAGGAATAGTGTGACTGGTAGTGGCATTGGTGGGAGTGGGAGTGGGGTGGGAGTGGGAATGGGAGTGGGAGTGGGAATGGGAGTAGGAGTTGGAATGGCAGTGGTTGTAGCAATGGTGGGGGTGGGAGTGGGAATGGTAGTGGTACTAGCTGAGGTAGAGGGTTTATGGTATTCTAACATCATGATTTTTTTTATGGGGACTTTTTTTTGGATGGGGAGGGAATGGGAGTTTCAGAGGGTAGCTCTTCAATAACAACAGTGCTTCTAACTGTGGGGATCAAATGAATGAGCATTGATACATCATGTTCACAATAAACCTTAATCAACTTATTGTCCTTTGTATACCTAGCTAAACCTTGTACATCAACATCATTTCCTAAAGCTCTTAGTCCAAATTCTAAATTAGTACCAGGAATCAGATAATGATAGTAAATAACATCTTCCTCATTGACATAACCTAATGCATCCATTACATCATTCAACTCATGTACTGGAAACTCATCCATATCAAATCCATCCATACACGCAACCAAACCATTAACATACCTCCTTTCATCATGGTCTTTAAACTTTCCAGCATGATTTACTTTAATAGAAAACATAGTAGGGTGTCCTTCTGAAAATGGAATGACAAAACCACAATTAATATCATGTTTTCAAGGTAATGTCAATGAAAAAAATTATTTAACACATTAGTTTTCATGGTTTCTTTACCGTATGCTTTCAGGGGTCCATTTCCTTCATGCTTCTCTCGTATTCTCCAACGATTACCAATCATCTATTTAATTTCAGATGACCAATTTGAGGGTTTTGATTTCTAGGGTTTATAATTGATCGGATTTGGAAATTGGGATTTGGGATTATTTGGGATTTGGGTAGCAGTGTTGAGAAATGGGAGGGAAATAAGAAGTGAACGAGGGACCAAACGTGTAATTTTTTCTAATTGTTCTAACCTCATCAACAAACTCTTGAATATCAAAAGAATTTATTTACGGACACACTTCTAAGTTTCGGTCATATACATAATCATACGACATCAAAATGTTTTAATCTTTAGTCATGTTACTAATTTAAGGGATCAAAGTGTATATAACAACTACACTTGATTGCATTTTTATTAAGCGTGAGCATGAGGCAGGGTGGGACTATTTTATGGTAAAATCAGAAACCAAATCGTATATTTCGGTTTTTGAAAGGTACAAACTGTTTGGTTTCGGTTTTTTCGGCTTTGGTTTTTCGGTTTTTGACGTTGAATAGGTTTGGTTTCGATTTTTTGTTTTTTCTTACTTTACAATAAGCAAGTTTGAATCTTACATAAAGTTTATAATTTCAAATTTTCAAGTAAACATATTTAAACAAATATCAATTGTAACATAATATCCAATAATTCATAGCTACTAAGAAAATGTTGAAAATATATAAACAAAAATCTATAATATAAAATGCAGGTATTAGTGCTATCCATCCGCAAAAACATTCAAAGAATACTATTCTTTAAAAACAAATATATAACATCTATAAATATATTAAGTTGAATGTATAGATGATAAACAATAACATTTTTTATTTTTTATTTTATTGTATTATTGTTATTATTATTATTTAAAGATATAATTATATACTCGAACATTTGAAATAAAATATCAAATCTCTTATGTAGATAAAATTATATAAAAACATATGTAATGGTGAGGCGGTGCGGTTTTCTCAGTTCGATTTTCTTATAAACCAAAAACTGCCCAAACATTAGGTTTTTGTAAAAATAAAAACTACCACCCTCGGGTTGTCAGTTGGTGAGGGTTTTTCAGTTCGATTTTTTTGGTTTTTTGGGTTTTAATCCGATTCATTGGTTTTCATGCACACCCTAAATTTTTAATTCTAACAAAGTATTTCCGATAGCACCTATGTGCTTGCATTCTTTTTCTTTTGGGCAAATTGTCTAAAAAGGCATCGAAGTTGCCACCTTTTTCTTTTCTAGACATCAAACTTTTTTTTTCCTACTGTAGCCCTAAACTTGCCTAATTTTCCTTTTGTAACACAAAAGCACACTAAGCCTATAATTAACCTCCCTAATCACTCTAAACGCGTTTTAAGCTGATTTCTTGTCTTTTGGCCGTGTTTTGTACAAAAGCCGTATCCTTAGGGGGGATTTGTTGAAATTTTTACAAACATTAATAAGTACCCCCAAATTCCCCCAATTACCTCATACCCATAAAAACTTCCAAGCCCTAATTTCATAAACCCAAAAAATTGACCGTTTTCCTTTGCCATATTTGATGCTTGTTTCGTTAGTTCAGGTAAACAATGTTATGATTTATTTGTTTTTTATCTGTTTTGATCAAAGTTTTAACCATGGATAAAATCCTAATTTCGTTTTTTCTCAATTATGTGACAGAATGATGCCAGGTACGAATTTGCATCAATTTGATGTACACAATGATGGATATTTTAGGCATTTGCCTCTACACTACGCGGATGGGGCGATTCTTAACATGTGTGCTCCAAGGATGCCCTATCTTAGATTTGCTGAATTCTTGGAAGAAAAAGTAGGTAATTACTTTCAAGATTTGTATTATAAGGTCCCTGATGCTGAATTAGACAAAGGTTTAGTTAGAGTAACTAATGATAAGGAGATAGAACACATGTTTGATGTTGCTCAGTTGTTTGGTAGGATTGAACTATATTTTGATCACAATGATATGGATCATCAGAGTATTTAGGCCAGCGGATACCACTTTTATGGATGAGTGCATTGCTAAAGCAAAAGGCTCTCCCAAAAGAGGTACTGCAATGACTTTTCATTAGATGAGTTGGTTAATTGGGCTGAGATGGAGGTTGAGCATACTAGGAAGGTTAATGAACCAGAGGAACAACCTCAAGTTGAGCATGAGGAACAACCTCAAGTTGACCATGAGAAACAACCTCAAGTTGACCATGAAGATGCAGCTGAAAACCCTCAAGATCACAATGAAGATCAGCCTGAAGTTCAAACAGAGATTGAAATGACTGCTACTCAAGTTGAACACATGCAAGCTGAAATAGATCAGACTCAAGAACAAGTTCAGGAACAAGTACAAGAACAACCTCAGCAGCACCATTTGCAAAAAAGGATGACTAAACTGAAAGTAAGAAGGCCTAGTGAAAGAATCCTGAAATTGAAGTTGGCAAAACAGTTGGATGGCCAGGGCATCACTACAGAGTCTGCACTGGAAATAGATGATGCTTGAATAACAAGGAACTCCATGTGCCCTTTTTGTATATCTTTTGTGGGCAACTAATGTAAACTATAATAACTTAATTTGGGTATGTAATATGTCTAGATAACTAATGTTAATAGGTCATGACCATCAACCAATAGCCCATTTTGTAAATCTTTTTAGGGCATTAACTGATGGTCATTTTGGTATGTAATATGGGTAGAACAGATAGCATCCTTTGAGTGCACAAGCCCAGTATGTAATGACCATCTCAGCACAAGCCCATTTTGTACATCCTTTTAGGGCAGTAAAAAGATGGTCATTATTAAACTAATAAGTTTAATGAAATATGCAGTTTGTAACTATGTTTTGTTATTAGTTTCCAATAATGAAATATGCAGTTTTTAACTATGTAATATGCAGTTTTTTTACCATTGTTTATAGGCATTACTGTTTGCGATAAATACACATTGAAAAGCGATCAATATAGGCTATTTGATACGGCAGTCAATGAGACTATTTTCAGTCATCCATAGACTATTTGCAGTCTTTCTTTATGCAGCCTATATACACATTGATAAGGCAGTCAATGAGACATAGGCTATTTGCTGCCAAGTTGAAATCTGTTTTTTATGCAGTCAATGAACATAGACTATTTGCAGTCAATGAGACATAGGCTATTTGCAGTCATTGTAAATTTAATGGGAATCCCAACCCAACTGTTTTTCAGACTTGTTATAAAATCCAATGAACCAATACCATATCACACACATCTTCTACTCATATCTGTGTATCTAAACAAAATTCCTATTAACATGAGTTCAGGCAAGAGGATAATGTCCAGCCAACCACCAGGTCTGTAAAAACTTGATAATAACCATTTCCATAAATACTAACCATAAACCACGAAATCTAACAACTTTAATGCACATTTCCTTTATGCATTTACTGTCATTTTTTCTCAGAGATAATAACCATTTCCGGACCACGAAGAGAGTCTTGAACAAGGTGGTCTTGAAGGAGCCTCATGGGATCTTACTTTCCACCATTGCAAAGACATTGAAGAGCCACTTCCTATTGAATGGAAAGTTGGTTCCACTCAAGGCAAGTTGAAGAAAATGATGATGAGGAGGTGCCACTAAGCGCAAAGCGACTTGCCAAGCTTGCTTTTGATGCTAGGCCCAAAGTTCGGGATTGCTAAACAAGGCAACTTGTCTTGAGATGGGCATCAAAGGCGGGTTGCCAAGCCTATCAACAATGAAGGCGAGACTAAGGGAAGGGAAGGGAAGAGGACAAGGTCTAGGAAATGAGTGGTTTGGAACTCATGAGTGGTTTTATGGCTTTAGTAAGGTTAGTGGTATGGCTTTAGTATGCCTAGAATAATCCTATGTAATGCATTCCTATGTAATCCTATGACTATGGTTGCATTCCTATGTAATATGACTATCCTATCGTGTGCATACCATACTAACACTTAACAATTCAACACATGTACAAAACTAAAACATTGACATTCATTATCCAAAGTTAAGTTTTACAATTCAAAATACTACATTAACAAGCGAAGAAGAACTAAATCGGTTGGATAGTTTCATACCAAACCAAACACAAATGAAACATAACACTCTAACATCATCATAAACAACCTATCATACAATTCAAGTTTTGACTTTCCACCTTCACCTCTCTTCCAATCTTGTCTTTGTAGCCTTCAACTCCTCTTCCAACCTTGCCTTATCCAAAGCTAGAGCTTCAATCATTGGTGCATTTTCAACAACTCTCTGCCTTTGAAAGAACCCATATACCAAGTCCTTGTACTATTCACTAGGAAGGTCTAGATCCAGAAATTCATAGACGCGACATTGAGCACATTTTACAAATCTCTTTCGAGTTAGTCCTTGTGGTTGATGTTTGGACTCTCGATTGTCGATCACACTTACGAAACGTTCAATCTTACCTCCAACTAAACGTGATTGTGCTGAAGATGAACTACTCATAATTAGGGTTCTGAGATGACAACGAATTGGGGATAATATTGCAGCAATTGTTTAGGGTTGTGATTGGGTGGGGGGTACTTATTAATGTTTGTAAAAATTTTAACAAATCCCCCCTAAGGATACAACTTTTGTACAAAACACGGCCAAAAGAAAAGAAATCAGCTTAAAACGCGTTTAGAGTGAGTAGGGAGGTTAATTATAGGCTTAGTGTGCTTTTGTGTTACAAAAGGAAAATTAGGCAAGTTTAGGGCTACAATAAGGGAAAAAAAAGTTTGATGCCCAGAAAAGGAAAAGGTGGTAACTTTGATGCCTTTTTAGACAATTTGCCCAAATATTTTCCCAAGTCAAATATTGAAAACCAACTATTTTGTCGTTTTGTGGGCTTTTAGCCACGAATTTGGTCATAGCTAAAAGTATTCCTTGGCTATAAGCCCTAATTCTAGTAGTGTTTTCACAACAATGAAACAAGATTAAAGCTTGAAGTAGAGCACTGACTTGACCGTCGGAGGGTGGTCCTGGGGCTCCAGCATATATCATGCTCACATTCATATCACACATATTATATGCATACTCTCTCAAGTAGAGCACTGACTTGATCGTCGGAGGGTGGTCCCGGGCCTCCGGCCTCGGGACTCCTTCTAACCGGTTCTTTTATGTTTGTAGCACACTTCTACGCTCAGGAATGAGGATGGACAGCACGTGAGAGCCGTCAAGATCAACCCAACGGAATTATGCTTCATCAATAACCTACAACCCATAATTCAACTAAAGGAGGTTTCATATTCTTTGCTTGCGGTGGGGTCAAAACCATCCCAAATTAGTTCCATCAACCTTGAATAAAAGAAAATTTCAGTTCTCTAATTTTATATTTGTGAGCCTGGGTAAGCACTAAGCAGCACAATGCACAGTTATTCCTTGATCGACATCCACGATAATACTCCTACATTGTTTTCCGTATTTTTTGGTTCAACAAGTTACCAAGGCTATTAAACAGACACAAAAGTGCTGATAATTAAAAAATAGATAAATTTGACATAACTAGAAATCCAAAACATTTTCATTCACGGATACAGGGGAATGAGTTAATTTTAAGGGCAAAAGTAGATGAGCATACAAGTACGTTTCTGTCCTGTACTGAAAAAGTGCAAGAGACTGTTTTTGTTGGACTTGAAATAATTAAGAATCATAAAGTCCTTGAAAGTTGAAGGACCAATGTTGTTAGATAGATAGATTGTAACTGTAAAAGTTAGTTTATTTCTGTAAAGTAGGAATGTGTCGTTTAGATGCATGCTTATAGAAGGGTCACATCGGTTCACATGTACCGATTAACATAGTATAAATACTCATGCACATGTATTGTATTTTAGTGTGGATTAATAATAAATAAAGTGTCTCTTACATAAAAGTACTCCCACCCTCTGTTGATACCGAGTCCCTGCACACTCAGTTTGTGCATACTCATATTGATTTCATTATATTGTTCATCCAGTAACATGATTAGCAAACCAGAAATCTCAACATGGCATCAGAGCCCATGGTTAAAGATCCTGGAAGAAGAAGGAAAACTAAGAAACCTGTGAAAGATGTTTGCGAGATCATATTACAGTCCAAGGAAGATATCGCGTTGAAGAAGATGAAGACCCGAAACAGAAAATGAAAATAATCATGGACACGTTACTGTTGGGCAGAAAAGAAAGAAGGATGTTGCAAGATAATACGTTCCAGAAGAAGAGATGTCTTACGCATATGGCGGGAATAAGACATGGTTCATAGGCTTGATAATGGTTACCAAAGACGCTGCAAGAAGAGAAGCCAAAAGAAGAAGTGGGAAGAAGCGGTTAGGCTGCAGAAAAGTAGAGACCACAAGGCTTGCGGGTGTGGACATGGTCTACAGGATGGAGCGATTAGGAACACAAGAGCGAGTAATGGACAAGTTTGGTGTTAGGATGGATCACATGAAGAAGTTAAGAACAAAGACGATGATCCATGGAGCGATAAAAGGCAACACGTGAAAGAAAGAACAAGTAAAGCGATTAGAACTTCAAATGAGAATGATGTAAAGAAGGCGTAAATCGAAGATGGACAAGAACAGTGAAGATTTATGATTTCTTGATTAGGGGAGTGAATGTTGGACTTGAAATAATCAAGAATCATAAAGTCCTTGAAAGTAGAAGGACCAATGTTGTTAGATAGATAGATTATAACTCGTAAAGTTAGTTTATTTACGTAAAGTAGGAATGTGTCGTTTAGATGCATGCTTATAGAAGGTCACATCGGTTCACATGTACCGATTAACATAGTATAATACTCATGCATGTATTGTATTTTAGTGTGGATTAATAATAAATAAAGTGTCTCTTACATAAAAGTACTCTCTTCTGTTGATACGAGTCCCTGCACTCGGTTTGTGCATACTCATATTGATTTCATTATATTGTTCATCCAGTAACATGATTAGCAAACCAAAAATCTCAACAGTTTTACCATTTCTGCGAACCTATATTGATAAAAATGTAATGCAAAACTTTGTGTATATCATATTGAGGCGTTGAGCTTACTCGCCAATACAATTTTCCAACTTCACAAAGTGTAAGCATTTGAAACAGTAGCTTGATATAGATCTACAGATCTAGGTAATTACGTGCATCAAGTGTTAGCAGAACATATGTACAGTAAAACCTCTATAAATTAATACTCGATAAATTAATAACCTCGATAAAATTAATAATTTGTCCAGTCCCAACTTGGGACCGGTACAAATTTGGACCTCAATCGATAAAATAATAAGATAATAACTTTTTTGAAACCCCAGTGTATATATATTGGTCCCAACGAAACTATAAATTAATAATTACTAAAAATACAATATATATGTATATATATGTGTGTGTGTGAGAGAGAGATACACTTTAAAATCCTAAGAATGTTTAGTAAAAAATGAATCAATAGTCACTTGTTTTTTTGTTGAACTTCAAATCTATATTGAGTTTATCTTAAAATCTCCTTATTGCACTAAAGTGTTGGCGCGTTGTCTTCTCGCATTGCAACAAAAAATGTTAATTTTAATTTCATAAAGTGTGAATGTGAATTCATAAAATGTTAATTGGAACTTGTTTTTCAAATTGATTTTTCGTCTGTAATGAGTATATATTTAATGAGTAGGGATCCAGTGAGAAGTAAATTAAAATAAGAAGTGGTGAGAAGTGACCAAAACTACGCATTTGAGATGCAACGACTTGCATTAGATGCATTTCTATTTATATATATGCAACATCTTGAGTTTCGAAAGTTAATTTCATGTATAGATGGTGCAAATTGATTTTCATGACTTTGGCACGTGCAGAGGAACAAAAAACAAGAGAAATCAAGAAATGCATCTAATATACGTATATGCATCTGATTAAATGCTAGAAAACACACTATGGTGCGTTATAATGCATCTAAGATTATATGGATGCATCTTGGATTTGCGGTTATAGTTCTTCTTATTCCTTCTTATTTTAAGTAATATTCTTATTTGATCCTAACTCTATATTTAACTAGCTAGTATATTAGACTTGAAAATTTAAAGGTCATACGTAAAACCTCTTTAAATTAATAAATTATTAATTTATCGATATAATAATATCTCGCTAAATTAATAAAATATCTCGGTCCCATCACTATTAATTTATAGAGGTTTTACTGTATGATTATTTTATCTTATGCGATTCAAGCAAATGACCTGGCGGCAGTTACAATATTCTGACCATCAACTTTGGGTTCATCTCATTATCCATAAAATTGCATATCGAGATGTTAAACTAGCTCCTCTAGTAAATTTGAGCCATATGAAACACCTGGCCGCATAAATTTGAGCCACCAATCATGATAGAGATACTATACCACTAACATCAGATGTGCTGCTTTTATCATTCAGACTAGTTAATTGGAAGATAAGGCACTAAAAGTCGTAGAGCTGGTTGTCTTTCATATCGAGCCATTAAACAATGAGGGGCCGCGATAATTCCACCTCGCTTCCCTTCGACACATGCGATATATCTGACTTAGTAAACTAGACAAAAACCACAAAGTAAAAGGAAAAATAATACTACTTGCATGATAGTGTGTGGTCACATAAATTAAAGAAGCCCAACAAAATATTAGATGGTCATTTGGACTTTGAGAGCAAATTAGACTCTTTATGTACTTTAGACCATTTATGATACATCTCTAAGTAAGGACATACCCGCACATCACATGAATATAAACCAATGCAATAAAAAGCATCACCCCAAACTAGATCGAGATACATGCAGCTCAAAATGATCGACAGTTATCCGTGTGTTGATATAAAAAGATGAATATACAAAAGAACCTTGTAAGATTATAGTCTGTCCATTCTTAATGATTGAGATACATTAGGCGGATATCACCTTGGGAATAGTTAGCATAAGCACTCCATCTTTTATCTCTGTGTAAACTGGGTCAGAGATGTTTTCCTCTGGCAGATTAATCCGCGCTGTGTAGTTTCTACGAATCTCGCCTTCTTGCAAGTACACTTTGATGAACAGAGCTTTGTGTTCCTTGTCCAATATGGTATCCACATTTTTGTCTTGGCAATCATCCCACTTTTCAAATCTCATATCCAGGAATACGCATACGCTTCCTTCATCAGTTTTCTTCTTTTTTGTTTTTCCTGGTATATTCAGAGATATATTTTCTCCCTTACCTAGGGATATATTCTTTTGGCCTTGATTTGTAGTCGTAGACAGTGTATGCGGAAACCTGTTTAATAAGCCAAACAATATCCTATTCCCGAAGGATTGATTAAATACATCTGAGGATCATGATGAAAAATATAACCAACAATTAGGAAATCAATTTCAAATTGTTCTACAAGATGTTTATATATATAACGACTGAAAAGTAAGAGAATACCAGGGGGAGAGTCTGTAGTAAAGAAACGTCTGTGAGATGAAATCGATGAACTGATCGGGGCTAAGGAGGATCTGGTGAAACCAACGAGCCGTTTGGCAACAAAAGATGAAGTCATCTCGACTGTTGATAACAAGTAATTAAAATAATATTATAATCAGCTAGCAAGCAATTGACTGGTAGCAGAGGTATCCCTTGTTTATATGTCACCAACAACAACCGATTTGTATATTTTCCTTCTAGGATTTATAATTATGACTTTCTCTCTTTCATTCTCCTAGTCAAACACTTATTAATGTAGCGTTTGATTTACTAATACTAAACGCATCTACAAGACTTTCTATAAGAGCGTTAGGTGTGGTAACCTAAGATTAAATCTTAACATTTGTCAGGTCAACGTCACATCAATTTTAACATTTCATCTTAACTTAATAAAAAAAACACTTTTTATCATAACATTTTCAAGGTTAAACCTTAACTCTAATATTTTCAAATTCAACCCCTAAACTAAAATAAACACTTCATTTATTAAAAAACATATCATTAATTCTTAAACATATTACAATACGAAATATAAAATAACTAAAAAAAATTACAAAGAAAAAAAAAAAAAAACGAAACATAGCAAATAATTATTCATCGTTGTCGCTCTCTTGTTGTTGTTGTTGTCGTTTAAGATGGTTCTGCCAAACATGCTCCATAAAGTCCATTTGTAGTTGAGTATGCATTTCTCGGTCGCGTATTTCTTTTGCCTTGCGACGGTGAGTATCACATCTTTCGACCCACCTTTGTTGCCTCATACGTGTTGACGGATCCACCCACATTTCGTTATAGTCACGTAATGCAAATTTTTGTTTTTTTAAAATCATGTTATGCAAAATAATGCAAGAATACATGATTCTACGTATCTTGACAATTTCCATTTGACGTGCCGGTTGTTGTATTATACCCCAACGTCCTTGAAGCACACCAAAAGCACGTTCAATATCCTTCCGGGCACTTTCTTGTTTCCTTATAAAGTAAGTATGTTTTTCGTCAATTGTTGACGAGAAGGATTTGACGAAAGTTGCCCACTGTGAGTAAATTCCGTCAGCCAAGTAATACCCCTGTTCATACCTAGTTTCATTGACCATATAAGGGGCTCTTGGGGCAATGTCAATAAGAATGTCGTCGAATAACAGAGAGTTGTCTAAAACATTAATATCATTATTCGCCCCCGCCATCCCAAAAAATGCATGCCAAATCCATAAATCTTGAGAAGCAACAGCTTCAAGCGTAATTGTTGGGTATTTTTTATCACCCCTACCAAATTGCTCTTGCCAAGCCACCGGACAATTTCTCCATTCCCAGTGCATATAATCAATGCTACCAAGCATTCCCGGAAAACCATGACACTCTTCATGTTGTTGATACATATTTTGAATGTCGGCCCATGTTGGTTTTCTTAAATACTCCGGCATAAACAAATCAATAACGCATTTGTTAAAATTATCAAGACAATCACGCGAAGTATGCTCACCCATTTGTAAGTATTCATCAAACGCATCGGGTGTGGTGCCATACGCCAATTGGTGTCTGGCAGATGTACACTTCATAAGAACACTTAAACTTATTCGACCCGTACAATCGGGTGATTGGCTAAAGAAATTAAAATGATCTGGAATATTTTCGGAAGTATAAGATTCAATACCTTCGACTATTTGCATAAATAATTTCCGGCTCATACGAAATCTTCTACAAAAATTCCGGTTCGAATACTTATAACCTTCAATGAAATAGTCGTTACGCAAACGTTCTTCTGCAAGCTCACGTTCACGATATATATATATATATACGGGTACGAGTTAAGCGAGGTTGAGATACTTTTTGTTCCAACTGTTGCTGATACTCGTACGCGGCCATCATAAATTCGAAGTCAGTTTCGTCATCAACGTCTGACCATTATTGAGGTAATTCATCAATTTGATTCCGATCCATTGTGAATGAACTTGAATTTGAATTATGGAAGTGTGAGAGGAAGTATATAAACTTGAATTTGAATTATGGAAGTGTGAAAAAAATGGTGTTTTATTTAGGTATTTATAGTGGTAAAAAATGGTTTAATTTTTTTTTCTTTTATTCAAAGTGTAACATATTGGATTTCACAAACACATCAAACCATGATCAAAAGGGGCGTACACTTTGGGTTTTTAGAGAGAGAAAGTTTAGAGGTTTAGGGAACTTAGTGAGAGAAAGTAAAAGTATTATTATGAGCTCGACCCTCTACCTTGGGAGGTAGAGGGTATTTATAATATCTTACATAAGCGCCACCTCGGGTGTGGATCGGGCATACAGTGGGTAAAGACCCGTCCGTCCTCCACGGTGTTACTTAACTAAATACTAACTAACATTAAATAACTACGACTACGAGCTTTCTAATGATTACATATACTTGAGGCGACCGACACTTTAATAACAGGATTTACTAAATCCTAACAATCTCCCCCTAAGGGAGGTCACTTCAAAATACATTGAATACAAACAGATATTACTTTTGATTGTTCTTGGATTCTTGATTAAGCTCTTTGAACAGTAGCCCGTAGTCTTTGATTCTTCATGTTTTGCATGTTTGGTTAATCCAAGTGGAAGTCTTTAACTGATCCACGTGATAATGAGTTTTGAGCCAGCTTTGAGATCATCAGCTACCATAAATCTCTGACTCTTCCTTTGTAGTGTTGACATTATGTGATGTTGCGACTTATGGAACGACATGCTCACATTCTGGATCATGATTTCTTTTCATCAGAGTAGCGGAAGCATTAGTTGATTCATGATATTAGCGGCGTAGCGAAGCATGGAGTGATAATATCAGTCGTTGATGCACTTATCATGATTTCTTTAGAAATGAATGTGTTGTGTGAGCATGCGGCTATGGATTGACCTCTCCATTACGATCATTAAAGCGTCGGGTGTACTGCATACAACAGTTAGCAATAAAGCGCACAAAAGTGTCTTTGATCACTTTCGTTGAATTGAGGTACACGGGCCATGGTTCCCCGTCGATCAATACAAGTCTTGCTGTGATCGGTATAATTTGAAGAATCTCATAACGAGGTTTCGCACATGCTCTAGTTGTTCTCAAACCGAACGTCTCAAAGAAGACAACACGGAGTGAGTGAATCAGCGAATTGAGATTCACTGATTGATTAAAAATGATTTGAAAACAATCGCGAATTGCTTGAAGAAAGAGTTTTGCAATACGACGAAGGTTTAGAAGAAGAAATCAATTTTCAATCATAAATACCCTTTTAATTTTGAAACATTAATACACAGTCTAAGTGCTAGAGAAAAGAATTTTTAAGCACAACAACCGGTTTTTCAAAGGTATCCATCAATCCATTTCCTGGACCAAGGTTGATTCAAGATTGAATCTCCCCATCGTTTCTATCCAGTTGTCACAAGAAGGTTTTCCATCTTCATTGTGAATATGCTTGCATATCACTCAGATGTTCTGGCAATACCACAAGGATAATGCGTAGGACTCTTAAAATATATTCTCACTTTCCACATTGTGTGAAACAGAGAGTTTTCATTGACAGTGTCCTAATGAGATATTGTTAGATGATCTCGTGGCTCTAGACTCAATTGTGCACATTTGGTTCCAATGCCGGAGACTAGGGAGAGGGTCTCCTTCTTCAATATCAACAATCTCTAAGAGAAAGTCAATAGATAATGTAGGCTCCCCGTGAGAAATGAAACAAGTCCTTTTAAGAGAAACTTGAGTAGCTTGGGCAGTTGTAGTGCAGTGCGTCACTGGGTCCATGACGTCTTGTCTTCAATACCGGTGTTACCTTGGTAACCACCAGTAGCATATGTATTGAACCCGTTTACGCCTAAGGTTGAATTAATGGAGGCTATTTCTTTTCACCCTTTTCTCATTCAATTCGTTTCATTCTTCAACCCTTGATCTTACCGAGACTTCATAACTAGAACCTTATTGGCTTTATTCGATTACTAGCTCACCTCGATCCGCACTCTTCCCGTTTCTCACTTTTCTCATTTTTTTTTCATCATACCTAAGGACTTCTACACTATCTAGTGGATTGTCCCTGGGTAGATCCCTCCGGCTCTGGCGGGATCGTGGGAACGAATACCTAACCTAACCATCCTTATATCACCATACATAAAGTAAATTTGGTCGGTCTTTATGGTATTGTTCATCTACCATTGGAACCAATTGAAAACCATTTGAAAATCAATCCAGATACTTGTGATATATTATCAAAGCATTTTGTACCTGAATTGTTCTTGATATTTCAGAAAAAGAGCTCCCCCTCAACATGTGCATCGTATATTTGAAATCATTTTGGCACATGGAGGCAAGAGGAAGAATTCAATTCATTGATTAGCATTTTCTAAAAATATCTACATCACCTTCCCGATCAAGATTAGTATTTTTCATACTTAGTTAAAGATATTTTTGGGAAAGAATGTGGTTTTCAAAAAGTTGCTCCCCCTCAATATGTGCATAGAGATTTGAAAGTGTTTTGCACATATTAGGGAAACCTGCACATTGAAACAAATCAATCACGTTTCAATCCTTTTTGGTTTGAAATAGATGCTCCCCCTTAACATGTGCATGGAAAGTTTGAAATCGTTTGGCACATGTAGGGAGGAGAGCTTGTAAATCACTATAAAACCATTTATCGAATTATCAGTTTAAATCCAATTGAAATCACAAATTCTCCCCCGATCACAAATTTCAAGTCATTTGAGATTTGTGATCTCTGTAGATTTAAATTGATTTTGAAAGCTTTTGAGGAGAATTGTGACTTGCTTTTGAAAACATTTAACCGATAAGGATCAAATCTGAGACTTTAAACTCCAAAGATTAAACATGCATGAGTATCTTTTGAAAACATGAAATAAGCCTTGGTCTGAACCAATTGTATGACAAATAACTTGTTGATTTAATTGAAATCATTCTCCCCCTCAATCAATGACATAAGTTGTTGATTGAGAGATAGAGATTTTGACAAATGTTAAGTCTAGATGATTTTCAAAAATTGAGTCCGAGTTATTTTTCAAAGCTATTAGTTTTCATTAGATAGCCAATATTAGTTTATAGAATCAGAGCATGAGATTAAAAAAATAAGATAAAGTATGGCTCTGTTCTTTCTTTTAAAAACGGGTTATAGACTGAAATGACTATAAGCCTTATGTTTTACATTCTCTCAAAAATATTTTTTGATTTTTGATTTTTTTTTATTTTTTATTTTTTATTATGTACATTCGAACTTCATCTAAAGACCCGTGTCACTCTTTGAATGACAACACAAAGACCGTAGATGAAATCGAATAAAAGAAAAATGGAAAAATATTTTTAGCTTTTTCAAAGATTTTCTGATTTTTATGGATTTTTGAAATTTTATATTTTTCTATTTTCTTTTGTGGGTTTTATAATTTTGTATTTTGCTTTTTGAATAAATATTTACAAGAGATGGATGAAGAAAAAACTTTTACTCCTCTTCTTCCTCTTGAAGACGTTTGAGTGTTTCCGTTTGTAGACTCTTTAGACCAAGTCGTGGAAGGATAAACTCAAAACGTTCTCTAGAAAGAGCTTTGGTGAAGATGTCCGCTAACTGGTTGATAACGCCTAAAATGAACATGTTTTTAGTAGCGTTATTGTTAGTTTTGTGTATGATAATCGGCTATATTTACTCATAACTGTTGCAAAAGTGCAAAGATGCGTATTGTGTATGTATATGTAGCCAAGTATCACGAATAACGAAGAAATGAAGTTTTTATGCACATTTGGAAGATTCTCGAGGAAGGAAGGCGAGCTAGGAAGCTTTTGGATTCAATGATTAAGAAACGCAATGATTTCTAAGTATCTACGACAAGGAAAGATCAAGTTTTGCCTTGGAAATCATCGTGAAAGCAAAGAATGAAGCGCATAGGAGAAAAGTCAACAAAAGTCAAAAGCGGCACAAACCCAAACCGATCGGTCACAACCCGTAACGGATCCGGTGGGCGAATGGTCAAAATACAACCGATTCGGTTGGGTAAAACCGATCCGGTTTCTCACTATGATTACACAATGTTGCATTTATTGTTGCCTTAACTCCCCATAATCATTGGAGCCCGATCATTTCTTGACATTTACTTGTTGGGAACGTTTTTGAGAGTTGAGCAAGCATATTTGGCTATATAAAGAACCTAGTCCTAGTATACTAGGTGTGACACAACCAAAATTGTATTAGTTTACACCTAAACTAATACCAACCATATTATTTAGCCCAAAAGCTTAGTTGTTCTTGAAAACGTCCGGGAGCAAGGAGGAACAATTCTCATCCATAGTTTTGGTAGTTTGGGTTGTGCGGTGAATCTAGGTGATTGGGGCGTGGTTGCTACAATCCACGAATTCTAATTCTTGTAATCACAAAAGTTTAGGTATTCTATGAACTTTGTTATGGAATTCTATTCTCTTGAATTGTTGGAATTACTTTGTTACTATTTGTGTTTAGTTATTATTATTATTATCATGGAGTAGTTTTGGGATATACTTGTGTGTTGGGATGTAGTTAATCATATTAGTGTTCTCAAAATGTGATGCATGTACATATGATCATGTTTAAATGAGTTTGTTGGAAAAATACTAGTCTTGGTTTGATTTGTTGATAAAACATGTTTTAAGAAAAAGGACCGAAAGGATTTCTCTTGTGTTTTATTCCAAAAAGTGAAGTGACAAACTAGTATGGGGATATGGTGATTGACAACCACCGTGTTTGCTTATTAAAACAAGACTAGGAATATTTTCATCACGAAGAGGGTCGAAGATTCGTAAGAACAAATTTAATAAGAACATGTTGCAAACAAATGGAATTTCGATAGGATAATCATTGGGATAAGGACCGAAAGGATTACCTAAATGTTTTTGTTCTTAGAATGATTTTTACAAACACATACCATGGTTGAGGAATCATTTGCTTATGATTTGTGCATCATATTAAGAGTATACACCAAACCTTCATGAATGCTATTTATGATTGATTATAGACTACACACAAGTATATATATATTTCTTATTGAATTTCGCTAGAACATAATTATTTGGGGAAAGCCTTGACAAGCTTTCTTGTTGGAATCTTTTCAAACAAATCTCTTTCATACACAAAATCCTTGGGACGATCTCGACTTACCAAACTTTGCTATTGCGGACGAGTATACTTGCTCGTATGTGTTAATAGGTTAGACGGTTAAATCGTGTTTATAAATTTTAAAACTTGCACCATCGTAGCACATCAGCGTTGTTGCATGAGAGAGCAATAGCACTTTTGTTGTCACAGGAGGATTTTGTTGAATTCAAAGCCATAGTCGAGATAATTAGGATCTCATCCATAGGATTTGAGCACAACAAGATGACATGGCTATGTATTCAACCTCTGTAGAAGATATATAAGTACTCATTTGTTTCTTTAAAGACCAACTCACAAGCTTATCACCCAAAAACCGAGCACCTCCGGGCGTGCTTCGGCGTGTATCTTGACATCACGCATGGTCGACATCTGCATATCTTTGTTAGTGACATACCGGTGTCCTTGGTACAAAGTCCCATGTTGATGGTTCCTTGGAGGTACCGAAGACCCGTTTAACCACTTCAAGGTGCTTTTGGTAGGCTTAGCACGGTATCTAGCACACATGCATACAATGAACAAAATGTACGGTCTCATGGCGAAGGTACATCGAGGGATCCAATCATACTACGATATTTAGTGCGGTCGACCATGATCCCTAAGAGGTCCTCATCAGTTTAGTACGCTCCACCATGGGGTGTCAGCAGGTCACAAGAATCAAATCCAAATTTCTTTAAAATCTCATTAGCATATTTAGATTGATTGATAAAAATGCCTCGGGACTTTGTGAAATTTGTAATCCCAAGAAAAATGACATTTGTCCCATCATTGACATTTGAAATTTGGAACCCATTTCCTTAGAAAACGGTCACATTCATTGGGTCGGTCGAGGCAAAATAATATCATCAACATAGATTTGAGCGTGAATTAAGTGTTTGCGACTTTACGGTGAACAATGTCGGATCAATGCTCCTTTGCGAATCCTTTAGATAGAAGAAACCTTGATAGCATATCGTACCATGCCCTTGGAGCTTGCTTCAAACCGTAAGCGCTTTCTTCAAGCGATAGACATGAGTAGGATGCTCGGATTCACAAAACCTTGAGTTGGTGGCGTATACAACTTCCTTAAGGTCTCCGTTAAGAAAAGTCGTCTTAACATCCATCGATAGACTATCATGTTCTTACTTGCGGATTAGCGGGAAGATTGATTGCCTCAATCGCGCAACTGGAGCAAATGATTCTTCAAAGTCAATACCCTCTCTTGGCGGTATCCTTTTGCAACCAATCGAGCCTTGTTCTTTAACACATCACCATGCTCATCAAGTTTTACCTTGAAGATCCACTTTAGAGCAATGATCATAGCACGATCGGGAGCGGTACTAATTCCCATACATCTAGTCGATCAAACTCATGAATTTCTTCTTGCATGGCATTGAACTAGGTGTCTTCATTCATGGCAGTTTTGACGTCTTTTGGTTCTGTTAGCCTTAATAGTTTTATTAGAAGTGATGGTCATTCACGTTTAGGAACTTTGTAACGTGTGTTAGATATCGTGATTGAATAGTCAACGGGCTCGTGGATTGGGCTAAGCTAAATGGCTAGGCGTTATGATAAGCTTGCCTTGTATAAGTCCAAGTAACCCAATCCAATACAAGTCCATATCCACGGCCCATAGAAAGCCTTTTAGGGCATCATGTATTCCAACTATAAATACCCCTCAAATGGTCATTTGAGGGGTGTGCTTAAGTGTGTGTGTGTGTGTGTTTTATTTGGAATATACAACTTATTGTTTTCATCTTTCTTCTCACATACACGGTTTTATAAACATCAAGTCACCAACATCTTAATCTTTATTTCTTTCATCTTCACGCATAGTTTGTGTTTGTGTTTAACGAGTTCTACGCATAAAGTGATATACGTGTTGGGTTTGTGATAAGGTTGATAAAAGTGAGGTCCTACAATTGGTATCAATCGCCTAACAATGGTTTAGGAGTGTTTGTGTTTGTTTTGAATCTTGGTACCATACGCGTAAAGCTCTCGCTATACATCTTTGACACGCTTAAAGCTTTAATTTTTGCACTTAAAAATTCAAGATTCTTGTGGTTTAAGGTTTATTTGGTGCTAAAGTTTCAGTTTTTGCAAAAGTTTGAAGCTTTCGTGTTCTTCTTGATTTTAAACTCGCATTGAATTGGTGGGTCATTTCTCGCATAAGCTATCTAAGCACTTTGGGTGAAAAAGGTCAACATTTTGTGTTATTCGAGTGTTTTAAGGCTGTGTGTGCAAGAGAAATTGTTTGAATCCTTGGAAATTTTTTACGCGTGGGTCAAAACCTAGTTCTACGCGTGAAAAGTCAACACCCTATTTCTACGCATAAGTTTCTCGCATAAGAGTTTTGTGCGGTTTCTTGAGCTATAGCGGTGACTCGGTGCTTCCTCACTTGGATAAGTTTTGGAACACTTCAACCTTTGGATATCTTTTACCTTTGTGATAGTGTAAAGGATTTTGGCGAAACCCTAATCTTACGCATAAGCTTAGACTTCTGCGTAGAACACTTTAACAAGTATTTTTCTTACGCATAAGCCTTGTCTTACGCATAAGCTAAATCTTACGCATAAGTTTTCTCGCTAACTTTAAACTTACGCATAAGCATTTCCTCGCCTAAGGAATCCTACGCCTAAGCCATCCTACTCGTAACTTCTTGGTCACGCTAAGCTCTTTAATATTAAAAAAAAAAAAAATCAAATTTTGAGGAGACTAAGCGTTCAATTTTACTCGAAATTCAAATTTTGGTATAACTTGAAAATTTTGGTCAAAATTCAAATTTTGGACCCAATTCAAATTTTTTCGTCAAATTTGGCGTCAAAATTGTCATAACTCAAATTTTTCATACGACCTTAGAATTGATTTTTCTAGTGAATTTCAAATTTTGGGAGAAAATTTTTAGGCCTAAGAACCAAGTTCACGAGTACGACCTTCTAAAACTTCAAGCGACAATATCTTTTAAACACAACTCCTTTATCGTCGAATCGATCCTACATCAACTTTATCGATCATACCTTCATCAATGGCAACTCAACAAGACATTCATGCGGTAGGTCTGCGAAAACCGTCCTCTATGTTGGAAAAAGGTGGTTATCTTCAATGGACAAGTTGAATGCTTCGTTACATCAAGACAAAACCTAATGGAAAATTAATGATCAAATCCATTCGGGATGGACCCTTCATACCTCGACAAGTCCAAGACCACGAAATCTTGATGCAACACCTCCGTCCCACCATTTTTCGTCTTGAAAAGAATCGGAATACTCGAGAGGATCGAAACAAGTCGAAGCGGATGACATGGCAATTCATATTGTCCAACCGGGTTTACCAAGAGACATCTTTCTTCTGTGTGAGCAGTTGTGAAACCGCTTTCGATATGTGGGCGTGTTAGACGGCTTTGTCATGGGCGGGGTTGGTCGACAAGATACGGAGAACAAGTCGCTAACTTCTTGGGAGAAGTTTACATCTACTCCGGGAGAATCCATTGAATCCTACTATGGAAGGTTTTGCACTTTAATGAATGGTGATCGAAACAAGTTGACACCCGAACTATCGTGAGCAACATCAAGTTCTTGAACAATCTACCGTAAGAATGGGGCGATATGTCACTATTGTCAACCAAACAAAGACTTACATCAAGTGAACTTTGATCAACTCGATGATTTTCGAAACAAAACCAAAATGAAGTGAATGAAGTCAAGCAGAAAGATTAGCAAAGAATCATGATCCATTGGCACTCATTGCAAAGACTCAAACTCCGGTGAATACACAACAACAAGCTTCATCATCTTCCACTAACAACAACTTGCGTGAATACATCCCTCAACAACAAAACTATCACCGAACAACAACATTACGGGAACAAGGAATCACCGATCTTGAAATGGAACCGTAAGAAGCTTTGTCACAAGCATTTGCATTCTTGGGTAAAGCATTGATCGCTATTCCACACCAACTAACAACAACCAAAGTTTCATCAAACACTCGCAATGGCATATTGCACTGACCGGTGTGAACATGGGTAATCAAGGACAAATGGTTGGAGTTATTGGGAATCGGCAGGATATCTCTTGGATTTCGCATGGGTAATCAAGCGGTTCGAATCGAGGTAATCAGATGGGTCGAGAATGTTGGGAATAAGCGGTGGGTAATCGAATGGGAATGTTGTAGCTCGGTCATTGGGAATTATGGAAATGTGAATCGGGGTAATCAAATTAAGTGTTATAGCATCAAGGATTGGGTCACATGGCGGAATTGTCCTACTAAGCGAAAAAGAAGGATCTTGCGTATCTTCCTAAAGCTATCATGTTGGTACAAAAGAACAATCTGGACTTCAATTGAGTCTTGAGGAACATGACTTCATGGCTATTATGGATGATTTGGAAGACCTCGAGGAACTCAATACAAACTGCATCTTCATGGCAAATCATCGGAGACTAAGTCGACAACGACTCGGCGCACCTCCCGTCTATGATGCCAACGCAGATCGAGGTACCAATCAGCGATCCATGCTATAACAATGTCATATTTCTTTGTGTTTACTCATGACGAACGACGTGCATGACATCGGCACCTACTTATGATACATACCGACAATCCGAGTTGTAGCTATACTAACTCGAGACTCGAGATGTGGATCCTAGTGGAGACCGTGTGGCACAAAATACTAAGGCGATGAGGAAACACGTGCTTATTTTGAATCTTTAATCAATAAGCTGTGGCATTGAAATTGAGAAAGTTAAAGCGGTCAATCGCGAAGTTAAGGCCGTGAATGCTAAATTGACCACCGAGCTTGAGAGTTACAAGGAGAATGCAAAAGCCTTTGAATTTCATAAAACAAAGAATCGAAATTAGAAATTGGTTATCGAAATTTGGTTTCTAAAGAACAACTTTTGCAAATCAAGTATAACACACTTGATGTGAATTTGAACTTAAAATTAAATCTTTAAACAAGGAAATTTCGATTTAAATAACAACTTTCTAAACAAAAGAAATGTTTTCTAATCTTGAAAAGAAAGAAGCGATTGATTCTTGATTTTCAAAATGAGAAGATTCTCTTCTTGATGAAATTCTTGATAAAAATGAAAAAATCCAAACTTTGGAAAATTTGCTTTTAAACGGGTCATTCGCTCAAACAATCAAGATGCTTTCTAATCAAGTAAATCCGCATTTTCATACTAATCATAGAATGGCACTTGGTAATGACCCTTCTTCGTTCCTCAAGAAAGCTCAGAAATCTCAGAATATGTTAAACAATGAAAATGCTATACATGAACCCATTATTATTCGTGATTCTCTTGAAACGTTAGAACTATCTGAGGAGAGTAGATCAAAAATGAAACAAAAGAATTCGGAAATCAAACCAATTGATTATAACAAATGGAACAAAATTAACGAAATTACTTTTGTTAATCAAAAAGAAAAGTCAAAGTTCTCCATCACACCAAGTGTTTCACACAAAGAGTCAACACTGCTTTCAAAATCTGTTTCAAAACCGGTTGTTGTCTCAAATTCTCTTCGAACATTGAACAAATGTCTTGAACAATCCTTTTAACACAAGTGATGCGAGAAGTATTTTAGAAAATTTGAAAACTAGAATTGTGGATCTTCAAGAAGTATTTTAGAAAATTTGAAAACTAAATTGTGGATCTTAAGAAATTAAAACTAAAACCATTATTTCACCTAAAACAAAACCGGTTCTCTAGTTTTGACATCGTACAAAGATAGTTTTTGAAACTCAAATTGAGACCTCCAAATTGTTTCAAAATATGAAAAAGCTCTTGAAAAACTTGAAAAGAAAATGTCTCATATTTTAAAAAACTTGATCGAAAAAGAGGAATGCAAGTATGACAAATTGTCGTATGAGCGTGCCTACAATGACATGAAAGCGAAAAATGATCTTTTGAGGGCTCGGTGGAATGTCAAAAAGGAAAGGCGATGGATACTAAGATTACAAAGCCATTGGTGAGGAGAAAGCAAATGTTCCCAAACCGGTTTAAAACCAAAATGTCATTTCTATGCCTCCTCAAAAGTCGATGAGAAAAATGATTTATCAAAGCGATCGCTCCACCGCCTTGCCTAAACAAAATGTTGATAAAGGAAGCGGTTGTCGAGAAACCAAAAGTTTTAGCTCTGGCCTTTTTAAGATGAGTACCACTAATGCGCTCTGCCTCCACATCTAAAACATATGGAACAAATGACATAAGTTTAAAAAGCACTCTAAAGAGACTAGGAAAGCGAAACCACTTCTCTAGATAAAAAGTGAATCTAATGAGTGTGCCTTACCTTCTACAGACTAGGAAGCACCTCTAGGGCAGAGACTAACGCCTAACGCCTAGAGCAATACAAGGAACAATAGAGTCTCGCTTGCCTCTAAGAGTAGTCGCTTGAATAAAGAGAAGAAAGTAGAAGAACACCCTAGGAATTTACCGCTTTGTAATAAGAAAGACATTTCATCTGAATGTAATGAACCTATGAAATCGCTAAGTTTAATGAATCTGTTGAATCTATTTGTTTAACTTGCAAATCTTTAACTAATGTTCATGATGATTGTGTTTCTAAGAATGAGATTGTTAAGCTTAGTTAAGAAGAATGTTCCCAAAAGAACTTATGCTAAGCGAATAGGAAGACTAGTTTGAGACTTAGGCTTTACACTACCGATAGGGAGCATAATGTTTACTTTAGGGATGACATTTGAAACCCACGGTAGAACTTTCACACTCCGAATGGTAGAATGAGTGATGAACTGTCTTACCAATAGATGACTTCTATGATTGTGATCGATTTTACCTCTAACCCAAAGGAACCAAAATCAAAGCGGTTTCCAAAATCCTCTTCTTATTATTGGCGAGTTATCGAAATATGTATTTGGATCGTCGACTCGGGTTGCTCCAAGCACATGACCAGAATCTGGTCATTGATCAATTCGTCGGCAATTCATGGGAACCGTGCGTTTTGGAAATGATCATGTAGCGACTATCATGGGTTATGGAGATCTACCTTTTGGAAATTATTTGATCACTCGGGTTTACTATGTCGAAGGTTGGGACACAATTTGTTCTCGATCAGGCGGTTACGTGATGCGATTTAGAGGTTGCTTTTAGGAAAAATGCTTGCCGTTAGAAACTTGGATGACACCGATCTCTTAGCGGGAATCGTGATACAAACTTGTATGCTATCGACATCAATCAAATGGCCTCTTCATCACCAATATGTCTTATGACCACGAGCATCGGAACTCGATCGGTTATCCCATCTCAATTTTGACACCATCAACAATCTTGCCAAAGACAACATCGCCAGCGGACTTCCAAAGTTCAAATACACCAAGGATCACTTATGTCCATCATGCGAACAAGGAAAAGCAAAAGAGCATCATATAAACCCAAATTAGGTACCTAGTTCGGAAGCAAAGTTGCATATGTTGCACATGGACTTATGTGGCCCAATGGGAGTTGAAAGCATTAGCGGAAAAAGTATATTCTTGTTATCGTTGATGATTATTCGAGATATACATAGGTTAGGTTTTGAGATCAAAAGGCAAGTTCTTGTACCGTTCTACTCGGTTCTTGCACCCGTTCTACCAGCGGTTGATGAGCAAAACCAAAACGAGCGATGCAACATTAGATGAAGACTTATTTGAAAACCCGTTTGCTACGGAATCGGTGAATCATCTTGACTTACGAGAACCATCTAACTCACATACGTTTAACCAACGGTATCCTTCTACTACGAAGTGGACAAAGACCACCCAATTGAACAAGTTATTGGTGAACCTTCAAGGCCAATTCGGGGCAGGGCGTCAACTTGCCACCGATTGCGACTTGTGCATTTACCTTTGCTCAATTAGCAATATAGAGCCAAGAACATTCGGCGAGGCAATGGCGGAACCCGCGTGGATAGAAGCGATGCAGGGAGGAACTTCTCGAATACCATCTACATGAATCTTGGGAAATGGTTCCAAGACCAATTGACATTCGCGTCATTGATCTCAAATGGTTATGGAAGAACAAAGGGATGAAGAGATGACTATAATTCGCAACAAAGCTCGTCTTGTGGCCAATAATCTGACAAGAGGAAGGGATAGACTTTGAAGAGTCATTCACGCGGTAGCTAGACTTGAAGCGTTCGAATATTCTTAGCCTATAGGCCCACAAAAACATCACGGTTTATCGGATGGACATCAAGACCGCGTTCTTGAATGGAACTACGAAAGAAGAAGTGTCGTGAGTCACCGAAGGCTTCGTAGACATGGAACATCCGGACCACGTCTACAAACTCAAAAAGGCAATCTATGGTTTAAAACAAGCTCAAGGCGTGGTATGACGAATCTGTCCTCATTCCTTATCCAAAACAATTTCACCAAAGGAGCGATTGATCCTACCTTGTTTGCACAAAATACAAAACGACATTTTGATTGTTCGGTTATGTGGGCGACATCATCTTTGGGTCCACTAATCCGAATCTTTCAAAACATTTTGAAAATCTCATGAAAAGCAAATTTGAAATGTCCATGATGGGGAACTAAAATTCTTTCTTGGTTTACAAATACATCGATCCCTCATGAATTTTTATAAATCAAGCTAAATACTGGCGAGATTTTGAAAAATCATGGTATGGATAATTGTGATTGGTTGAACACCAATGGTAACTTCACCAAAAATTGGAGCCGATTTGTTTGGAAACCTATTGATCCGAAGAAATATCGGAGCATGATTGGTTCTCTCATGTACCTCACTTTAGTCGACCCGGATATTCATTTTGTTTGCTTATTAGCACGGTTTCGAGCAAAGCCTACCGAGCTGCACCTCAAAGAGGTTAAAAGGATCTTCGGTACTGAAGACATCCATTCACATGGGACTTTGGTATCGAAGGAATCGGATTGATCTAATTGCCTTTTCGGATCACGGACCACGCGGTGATCAAGTTCTGACAAAAAGTACATCGTGAGGAGCACAATTTTGGGTGAAAAGTTAGTCAATTTGTCTTCAAAGAAACAAGATTGCCTTTCAACCGTTGAAGCTAAGTATGTGTCTCTATCTGTGTTGTGCTCAGTTCTATGGATGAGAACACAACTCACAGATTATGGCTTACTTTCGATAAAATACCTATGTATTGTGACTCGAAAAGTGCCATAGCCATATCATGCAATCACATTCATCACTCAAAACTAAGCATATCAGTCGCTATCACTTCATAAAAGAACATGTGGAAGAAGGTCTTTGTTGAATTATTCTTCGTGAAGGCGATTACCAACTCGCCGATCTATTAACTAAAGCCCTTCCAAAAGAAAGGTTTGACTATTTAGTTCGACGAATTGGAATCTGAGCCTAACCCACGAGGAGTTAGAACGTCTTCCGAATCTTCTTGAAAATAATTTTTTCAAAAAGCTTATTTGTAAATATTTTGAAAACAAAATACAAAATTTGAAAAACCAACAAAAGCAAAATATAAAAAATAAAACTTTCAAAAAATACAAAAACAATGAAAATCAAAAATACAAAATATTCTTCTCGCGACATGTCTCTCAGTATAATCGATATTCATACATTTCTAGAAATGTCATTCAACAATAATCACGGGCATGTACGGATGCTTGGCGAGAGTTCTTTAAATGTTTTCTAAAACATGTCGTTTCTCAAAATTTCTTCATAAAATGGCTTCGTATACATCGATCACGAAACCGGACGAAATGATGACTTTTGATTATTTTTTCAAATCAAAACTCGTGCTTTTCAATGAAAATCACTAGTGTACCCTTCATTGCACTACATTTAAAAATGGTGAAAATCATCATCATCTTGAGCACCTTTTCAAGATTGTTCAAAGATTTTCAAAATCTTTTAAAATTTTTATGCTCAAGATAACTCCTCTAAAACCCTTTAATTGATTATGCTTTATTAAAGGGGAGTATAAAACAAAATGTTCCAAATTCATGCTTAAATCATATCCGTTTGTCTCCACTAAAGATTCTAAAATGTTTTTAATCCGTGGATATCAAAAATATCACGATTATGCTATTTTTTGAGGGAGGAGGCGTGATTAAAAATGTGATCAAAATGTTTAATGATCGGTGTTTGAATCTCAAAATGAGCTCGACTCGACGGAACCAATGAATTAGCGGGAATCAAAGTTAGTAAATGTACCATCTCGAGAAACTTGTGATAGATATGCACTTTCATGGGTCTAACCTCCTTTTCAAGGAGTGTTTACAACTTCATGTTAGTTATTAGAGCTAGTTGTCACCTAAAAGCGACAATGGAACTCTTTAACTAGCAGCGTAACCGTGTCTCGTGGGGAATTGTCTATCATGAGCCGATAAATTCAAAAGTGCGAACTATACCCTCATGCGTTTACATCAAAACTTATAAGCACATGTGAAGGGGAGTGTTTACGAAAATATAAAACTCACGGTGTTTCAAACATGTTTTCTATCATAAACACTCGAGAGATGTTCAAGAAAATTGGTTTATGGCAACATGGGACTATCATGGAGTTATAAGGTGTCTAAGGATAGGAAATTTGTCCTATGATCCGCGAGAGGGAGGATCTACCAAGGACATCACAAATAGTTAGTATTAGAAGTCCTTAGGAATGATTGAAAAAGGAGTAATATGAGAAAGGAGAAAGAAGGGTTGAAGAATTAAAAGAAAAGTAAAGAAAGGGTGAAAAGAAATAGCCGCCATATTCAACCTTAGGGGCGAAACGGGTTCAATTCATATGCTCTTGGTTGTCACTTAGTTGACAGCGGTATTGAAGACAAAGCGTCATGGACCGAGTGGCGACTCGCACTAAACCTTCTAGCCACTCAATTCCTCTCAAAAGGTTTGTTTCATTCTCACTGGGAACCCTACATAAACTATCGACTTTCTCTTAAAGATCGTTGGTATTGAAGAAGGAGACCCTCTCCCACGAGATTCATCAAAAGATCTCATAGGAACACTTGTCATGACATCGCTTGTTGTTCATCAATAAGGGCAAAAGTGATATATTATAGAGTCCTATGCGAGATCTTGCAATCTGCCGAACATTTATGAGAGGTTTCACAATTGTGATCTTGGTGATTGAATGGAAACTCCCGCCGGGGTCAACATCAAGCGACCACGGCGGTCGCTTGGTAACTCCCGTGGATTACGCAGTGTGTCTCAAGCGGTCTCGATCGTGGAGTGATGCTTGATGTACTTGATGACTCATACGAGCCATAGATGTACTTGGTATATCGTGTTATCTCACTTGTGGGACTCAGTTCGAGAGCGGCCTTTGTAAGAATTAGAGATGTGTTTTCACACTATCTTGTTAACACCTCGAAACTCGAACTTGTAAGTCGGAATCCGCTTATTACTAACTTTGTTTTATGTTTTCTTCTTATGGAAGCTCGGGCGGATTGATCGTGCAGACTCTCCACATGCTCATACCAACAACACATGAAAGTTCTCATCAAAATCAAAGGCAACACAAAGTTAAAGATGATTCTTCGTAAATGTCAAAGAATCAACAAAGTATAAAGACTCGAGAACTACGTCATTGGTAAATCAAAGTCAAATAGAAGTGTGAGCATGGTGGAGAAAGACGTGGATATACCTAACCAACGAAGTTGACAATGGCAGACAACTACATTAACTGATCACAAAGCATGAAGGAACAATGCATCAAGACTATTCTATATCTACACACAAAGTTCAAGCTCGAGAAAAGTAAAGACCTAATCAAGTGGAGCATCATTTGAATGACCACCCACAGGGGGATATTGTTAGTATAATAGTTTTATTAAAGTGATGGTCATTCACATTTAGGAACTTTGTAGCGTGTGTTAGATATCGTGATAGAATAGTCAACGGGCTCGTGGATCGGGCTAAGCTAAATGGCTAGGCGTTATGTTAAGCTTGCCTTGTATAAGTCCAAGTAACCCAATCCAATCCAAGTCCATATCCACGGCCCATAGAAAGCCTTTTAGGGCATCATGTATTCCAACTATAAATACCCTCGAATGGTCATTTGAGGGTGTGTAACAAGTGTGTGTGTTTTTCTTTGGAATATACAACTTATTGTTTTCATCTTTCTTCTCACATACGGTTTATAAACATCAAGTCACCAACATCTTAATCTTTATTTCTTTCATCTTCACGCATAGTTTATGTTTGTGTTTATGAGTTCTACATAAAGTGATATCGTGTTGGGTTTGTGATAAGGTTGATAAAAGTGAGGTCCCTGAGTTCGATCTTAGATAGTACGGAGTTGAAGAAGCACCATAAGGCATCGGTTGCAAGTTGTTTACAGTGGATACTAGGCGAGAGGGGTTTCCAATGATGTTGTCCAATGGATGATCATGTGTCCATTTTCTAAGGTGTTCATGTGGTTGTTGTTGAGGAACCAAGTAAGTAGTCGTTTTCTCCCGATGAAGATAGTTCGATGATGGTTCAGGAGCAAACATGTTTTCAAAGGGAGCATCTTCGGGAGTAGCAAAAGGGTTGTCTCCATTATAGGTGCCGAAACAATTCCATGATGTACACTTGATGATTGAGGATGTGATGATGAGGATGAGTGAACTGCAGTAGGAGCATCTTGACTTAATGACATAGAAACTGATAGGTTATCTACGTTATCTGGTTAGGAACAGCCTCTGTTGATGGATTTGACAGATCATTAGCAATAGGCTCATAGTGTTCATCAAACATTGGATCAAATAATTTCTTCACATCATCTTCCGAAGGGGGTACATATGGAGTTGCTGGTGATGAATTTGGTACAAGAGAAGAACCAATGGGACTAATTGATGAAGGTTGAGATGCGGGTCCAGAACTTGATTGTCCTGGAGCCATTTTCTCAGACAGCTCATCGAACGTAACGTGAATTGTTTCCATGATATCTCGAGTTATTTTGTTGTAGATTCGGTAACCCTTCTTGTTTGGTGCATAACCCACAAAAACTCTAATGTCTTATCTTTTAATTTACCTAGATCTTGACCGTCATTCATTGGATAGCACAAAGCACTAAATACATGAAGGTAGGAGAGATCAGGTTTTCGTTTATGGACAAGTTCGTATGGAGTTTTTCCATGAGAGGTGTGTATGAGGGAACGATTTTGGGTGTAGCAAGCAGTGGCAATGGCTTCAGCCCAAAGAAACATTGGAACCTTAGAGTATATTAGCATTGTTCTTGCAGCTTCAACAAGGGTCCGATTTCGTCTTTCAACTACACCGTTACATTGGCGTACATGTAACACTTCTTTGATGTCGATTCAATGCTTTCATAAAATTGACTTAATTATTTGTTAACGAACTCCGTGCCATTGTCTGCTCGAACAATTCTAACAGTCATATTAAGTCGAACTGAAGTCGCTTGATAAGTTTGATGATGACATCCGGGTTTCATCCTTTTTCCTCAAAAACTTGACCCAAGTAAATCGAGAGTAGTCATCAACAACGACTAAAATATATTTCTTCCATTTATCGTTTGTACTCTCATTGGTCCGCACAAATCCATATGAAGGGTATGAAGAACTTCCATAGCGAGTTTGCGTGTTTGGGTTTGTGGGCATATTTCCGCTTTTCCCAATTGGCATCTTGAACAAAGATGATATTTTTATACTTTAACTGGGTAAGCCTCTTACAAGGTCCTTTACGGAAAGGTCATTAATGGTGCCGAAGTTCAAGTGATTGAGACGACAATGCCATAACCATGACTTTGTTTTCAAGCCTTTGACAACAAGCAGTTGGAGAAGACTTCATCATGTCATCGATAGAGATGGTGTATAGGTTTGAACCCGTGTTCCTCTTAAAATTCCCACACCATCAAGTTCTCTAACGAAACAAGTATGTTTTCTAAAAGCCACCTCTAGATCGAATCACATATTTGACCAACGAGAAAGCGAGTTATGACCAAGACCTTCTACATAATATACCCTAGAGATTACACTATCACCAACAACATAGTCTCCATAACCCATAATTGCACCAAATGGTGGTTCCGAATCTAATGTCCGATGAATTTACTCATAAGTTCATGAGCCGTGAGCGATCTCCAATCATATGCTTGGAAACGGCTGAGTCCGGTACCACGAGCGATTTGAACAATCTGCGGTTGAACACAGACAAGAATGGATAGCTGGATAATTGGGAACCCATGCAATAATGGTTCCACTTGGTTGAACAAAGAGATTGGAACAACCACATCGAAGCAGGGTTAATAAAATCATTAGTGGTAGATCTTGGGGCTGGTAGAAGCAGAGATCTATTCAAAGCATGTTCACTTCTTAAAGGTATAGTTCTACCAAGGGCATCCATTTTCTAATAGGCATTGACTTAGAAAATTTAGGGCACAACTCATTAAAATTAAATTTGCAGACTGTAGGTATCCATTGATAACCTATATTACTAAATTTCCAACTTGGGGTTTCAATGTTTTCTAACCTTCTTCCGCCTATGCTTTCTAGCCTTTTAGCTTGATTTTTGGCATTAACAATTTTAACTGGTATTTAACACATTAATCAAATCATTCACACCACATACATGATTAGTAATGAAACCAAGCAATCATCATTACATGTTTTGTCAAAAGTAGCGAGTTCGCATTAATTACAAAGACGCTTAGAGCTAACACTAGAATCAACACAATTCATTTTATTCAACATAGTTTCATTCTTCCTAAGGTGATATTCTACTCTCTTCCACCGAACATTCCTAGCTTGCAAGGTCCTATCATTCTTTGTGTTGCCTTGAGGCTTTGACCGCTTGCTTTGGTGTCGATTTTACTCATGTAGAGGAATGGGAACATTAGTTGGTTTTGCTACTTTTGCATTTCGTGTTTAGAAGTGCTGGGATCTGAACTACTTGAAGGCACATTAAAGTTCACTTTCTTGACACTGGGCATAGAGTGAGTTGCATACTTAGCACTAGGCATAGAACAAGGTATCACAGCTTTACCTTTCTCACATAAGGATTTATGACATGTTGCTCTTAAACATTCTAACAGCTCCTGAGATCGTTTGGCCTGAATGCAAGCAAACCTAATTTCACTATCAAGTGGCTTATTTATGTAATCCTCTTCTACAATCTCATGGAGACATTCTAGACTATCCTTAAGATGAGCGAAATAATTATGAAACACAAGTTCGTTATTTCTAAGATGAGGAGGAATGTATTTATTGAACACGCAGATATTTAGAGTATCACGAGATGACTTTGATGCAACATTCTCATTAAAGACAAGTGGCATTTTCCTTTTACCCGATTCCTCGATTCTCAATTTCCTTTTGTAAAGACGTTATTTTTCGTTGTTCTTGTCACGGTGACTTTCATTGAATCATATAATTCTTTAAAGTGTCGTTTAACTTTTCATTTTCTTCTAGAAAACTCCCATTTTCCTTTTTAAAACATTAACCGGGTTTTGAAGATGAAAAGTTTAAGAACACCGAGAATCTAAATGAGGAGGCATTTGGGAGCCGATCACGTTGTTCTTTTCACCCTTTAATTATGAAATTTGGGCTTTCAACTTTCGATCGTGTTGCGTTGAGCTTGAATCTGTTTCGTCCGTTTGTTTATTTCAAAAATGCATCAAACTCGGAACATTTGAGGATGTCTTGATGTTTGAGGTTTTGACATTTTCTTTGAGATGTTGATATTTTAGTTGCAAATCAAAATGTTCAACTTCTAGCTTAGAAAGATGTTTTACCAAATTATCGTGATCATCTGGTCAATTTTCTCATTTAGTTTTGAGTTTTGTTTTCAAGCTTAATGACACGATCATGGGAAACTTTCAAAGCAATGATAATTCATGAAATTGAGAAGCGATAATAGAATGCTTAGTAACAATTATAAAACACATCTTGAGCAACACAACTCAAAATCAAGTTCTCATTTAAGATATGCAAATTCTTCCTTTCAATTTCATTATATTTGAGTTCTTGTTCATAATCATTGACCTCAACTATCATTGCATCAAATTCCTTTTCCATTTCTTTAATATCTCGAATTTATTCCTTTTGAAGACTCTCTAATTGACCTTTTAATTGCTTAAAGAAAGGCATGACTTGGCTTAAATAGCATTCTTTAGTTTGCTCAAAACCCTTTCCCTTCGCTATCCCTCATCGTGTGATTCTCTTCTTACATGTCTTCTCAAAATCAACGAATAGGTTATAAACAACATACTGGTGATTAAGGTTTTGCTATTAGTGGAAATAGTTCTAGGAACTAAATGCATTGGTGTATTCGAGGATACACGATGGTCGCAAGCACTTTCGTAAGGAGAGTGTTTGTTTCAACAAGTACATTGCTTTTTGCTTATCCATGTCTTTCTTCCAAAAATTTGTTCGTGTTAATTGAGTTTGAGGCTTAAACATGTTCAGGGAGATCCAATTTTCCTTAGTGTAATCATGGGGTTTGATCGTTATGTTTTTCTTTTTACACGCAGGATCGTTAAGCTTCTTATCCATTTTCTCCCTAGAGGCATAATCTAATTTTCTATCTTCTTCCGTGCTTCCAATACATGATGGTGTTTGCCTAGGCTTAAGAATCTCATTATCATCATATAGTACTTTATGAGCGACTCTAGCCTTTTACCTACCTCGGGTTTGGTTCCTCAACAAAAGGAATACTATGCTTATCGCTTAAGACTACGTGCTTAGTGATCATGTGAGCGATCGAATGGTATTCCTTGTATGCGTACAACTTATTTTCAAGCTTATTTTCAAAGTTTTTAGATTGGAAAAGTCATTCAAAAGTTTTGATTCCTTAGCATTAAATTCTTGTTTAAGCACTTTAACATTATCTTGGAGTTCTTGCTTTTGCTTAACAGCTTTAGGCATGACTTTTCTTGTAAGGAGTTTAACTTTGTTTTAACACTTCTTCTAAAATTATTTTTTCTAATAATTGTACGTATTTGGTTATCCATTTCCTGCTCACGGGTAGTTAACTCAAACTTAGCGCGTTGTTCATAAATAGCAACTTGTTCTTTATAGGCATTTAGTTCAGATATAACAGAATCATCAGGAGCACATGCAGTGTATTCATCAAAGACATAGTCATCATTGACTGCAGAAGGTGCATCACTTGGTACAATCTCACTTTCACTTTGTATCACATATTGATCATATGGGACAATATTACTATTACCCACATTATCAATATCTGATTCATAAGTTTCATGTGATTGTACTTCGTTATGTATCTTTTGCTCATCAACTTCATCGTATAGTTTTAATACCTCTGAAATGATTGAAGCCTTGGATGGACCGACTGTTGAGGTGATGAGACCTTTGGAGAGACCATTGGTGAAATGCTAGCCATGAAGATTGTGCAGGCGGTGGGTTCATCATCGACATCGAGTCATATGCATCATAGTCGAGAACTTGAAAGGCATTTTGATGATTGCGACCTATTTCACGAATTGATTGCTCATCCACATCAAGATCATAGGTTTTGGCATTTCCAAGAAGAAGCAACAACTCTTCTTCATCCAAAACCGCTCCATTGTCTCGAGCTTGTACCAACATCTTGTCCCTAAAGTACTCTGCATTTTGAGGCGTTTTGGGGATGTGCAGTTCCTTGCAATATGTCCTTCACCACCACAGCTTGTAGTACTTGGTTTTCCTTGTCCTTGAATTGCATTCCTTCCACGATTCTCGATTTCCCATATATCTACAACCACCGCCAGCATTACCATATCCAGTACCAACATTCCCTTGTTCATTGTATGTAAGGTACTCATTTTGTCTTCCTTGCACATTTTGTACCACTACCTTTCCTTCTCTTATGGCAGCATGATTGTGGAGATTAGAAGCTATTCTGAGTTGATTGTTGGAAGGTGGGGTAAAGTTCAGGTTTTGTTTAACCATTAGAGCCACTTGATGAGCAACTTGTTCCAAGAATTTGTCTGAAGGTTGATACCCCGAATCAGGAATGAGTTTGTGAGTACCATTACCCGTGGGTATGACTTGAGAAGCTTTGGTAGTGATTCCTACATTGGTGTAAAAGGCTGTTGAATCGTTTGACGAACTTGCATTACCAGAATTTGAATTGAATTTTTCCAAGATCATTCGTTCAAACATAGCATGTCTCTCATTCTGAAGCAGGAATGCATACAATTGCTCATAGTTAGTGTTCCTCAAACCTTTAGTTAACTTGACTGAAGTGACAAATTTGTGCCATTCGGGATTCATGTTGTTCCAAACTTTGAATTTAGTCAATATTTGGCATAGTCATTTTGATATTCATGTCATTCACAAGCTTGTGAAACCTCACGTAGTATTCATGACACTTTCCCTGGTTTCATCTTAAAATGCTCAAAGTCATCATACGGTTGTGATTATCTCCGCCTTCTTTAGTTAATTCGTAACCGGAGAGAAGCATCTTGACATTGTCCCAAACTACCTTGGCTTCAAGTGTTGTGATTGATTAACTTGTATATGTCTTTTAGAAGA